>WWET01001762.1:39152-76826 GCA_011038615.1 Limnodynastes dumerilii | reverse complement strand
TTGAATTGAATAGCCCGTAGTCAAATGAGCATGTGCGATTCCGCATCGCACATGCTCGTAACTCTGAATCAGCCCCATAATTAGGAGAACAGATGCACAAGAACTTTATTATACAGAAACAAATTGTACCAGCAAAGGTTAAATTGAGCACCCTACGTGCTATTCAGAGTGGGCTATAGGATGCACGGATGTGCATCCTTGAATAGCCCGTAGTCAAATGAGCATGTGCGATTCCGCATCGCACATGCTCGTAACTCTGAATCAGCCCCATAATTAGGAGAACAGATGCACAAGAACTTTATTATACAGAAACAAATTGTACCAGCAAAAACATGGTTAAATTGGAGACATACACGATGGAAGAAAACAGCAGTCACAGTAGAAATATGGTCAAATGAAGACAGTAACAGCAGTATAAACCAGATACTGATCACACAGTATGGAATTTACCAATAATAACAATTATCAAGTAAACAGGTACACAGCTGTATAGGCTTTTATTTTAACTTCACACTCCAATTGTCACACTGCTCCAAATTACATGTTTCTACCTGTTTTCAAACAGATGAAATGCAAAACTAAAACAAATCACAGAGGATTTTGGCAAAAGAAAGAATGTATTTGGAAAGCAGTAATAGAATATTGTATTTACAATGAGTATAAAAAAATATGACCTATATGTCAATTTGCTATTCTTATTTAATACTTATTTCCCATTTGAATCCCATTTAGCTTATTTCTTCTTATTTTCACAAATTCATGTGCTAGATAGTTTGTACACCCACAATTGGCGCATGGTTTGATTTACTGAAGTATTTTGCAGTCCTTGAAATTACTGTTGCGATTTATTACTGCTTTTTAGTTTGATTCTATTTATTTTTATTTGGGGTGGGGGATTCAGGTTTAAAAAGCACAGAACTAAATCTTAGTAGTTGCAGTAGCTAGTGCTTAATAGTCCCAATAAAGCATGTGACTGACAGCATTCTGTGTCAAGCTTTCTGCACGCTGGCTCAAGCTATAGTGTCTTAGCGATGGTGTTCTTTATTTTTTGTCACATATATTGCATAAATAGTAAAACATTTAAATGGATAAAAGGCTACACTTATTTTGCTATTTTTATAAAGCAGAAGTCCATAGAAAGTATCTGGGTTCTACCTTACACAATTACGTATTGTACACATTACTCCAATGTTTGTAAATAAGAAAGCTTACAAATGCATTTTGGCCATGTTGGCAAAGTAATTAATATTTAATAAAAAAATTATATAATTTTAAGTGTGACAAGTTACAGTACTGTACAGAATACTGATATCCAATTTGACCTATTGGGGCTTATCCAGAGCTGTGCTTCCATCTGTTTTTGAGACAGAAGCACAGCCTTAATGTGCACTGTGCATGCTCAGAATTGGAGCAAGCACAGAAAGATGAGCACACTGCTGTCTTTCCGGCTGTGTCCACATCAGACTGCACTGCCCTAGTGGAACAATTCGTTCCACGATATTTAAATGAGAAAAGGGGTGTTTTTCTCATTTAAAAAGGCGCAGTAGCAGAGAATGGATCCTGCACGTCCGTGAAATGCTTACATCATCTCATGGGATGGTGTAAGTGGGAAAACGACCCCTGTTAATGTAATAATGAAATAGATTTAATAAATAAACATTAAAATATTTTTCCTTTTCTTTACATTTTTTTTTTATGCAAGCATAGCAGTTACTACACTCTGGCATTAATGTGCATAATTCGAAAAGTATTGAAATGGATTTTTAAATGCTGCAAATGCAAACATTAAAAACCCCATTTCAATACATTGGAAACTGTCAGAGGCTGCTGTTGCACAAGCCTCAGCCTTTGCCCATATGCTCGAACTGCGCGGGTGAATTGCATTATGGATACGCTATAATGCTAGTTTAGCTCCATTATCTATGATCTAAGATCTTTAAACAACTACAGGATTGAGGGAGGGAAAAACTTCAGGAGAAGAATGCAAAGAAAATGGCAGCAGCAGCTTATAAACCTTTTACATTGTTCCACCCCTCCCGCCCCCCAGGCCTTATCTAATTGGCTAACCCCTATCCCAATATCCCGGGTTCACAGACCCGGGATATTGCTGGGGCAGCAGAGGATCCCAGGGTCACAGACCCCGTTTCGCACTGCAGGGCAGACCCGGGAAATTCAGAGATACGGGTCTGCCTTGTCATCAAAGCAATGCGTAATTTGTTTACCGTTGCTCTGGCAACACTTGTTGCCAGAGCAATAGTAAAAAATTATAGAAACACAAGCTCTCGTGAAATAGAGAGATACAGCGCTGTTCACTCTATTAAATAGTTAACTCTTCCAATAAAGTATTGGTAATATCAAAATAATAGAACAATAAAACCTGTGATGGCTGAAATTAATCAACACCAGTGCAACACAGAATAATTAATCAAAAATTTAATGTAGCATAAAATACATAAATCCAAGCATAAAATCTTATGCAAATATAAAATAGATAAATAGATAAATAAACCTAAGTACGTACATCTAATAGATGGTCAATTTGAAGACCAGACTTGGGAATATTATAGAGGGTGGTGCGAACATGAGGGAATATTCAATAAGAATCTTCAGTCCAGATATAAGTAGAAAATAAATATAGGTGACTATGTAGATAGACTAGAGAGGAGATTTCCCAGACCGAAGTGGGGCTATTGCAGTGGTTCCTTCTAACACATATATCGTCACTTGTTATATCGCAGTATCGGGTGGCCAGCCCGTGTTGCAATACTTATAGTCACCTGTGGGTTCGAGATATTCAAACCATACGCATAAATATGACTCCAACTAAAATCTGGACTCCCCCTGATCATCCAACCAGATGGCAATCACTTTCACAGTGCTGGCGCGACCAAAGGTCCACCCATCCACCTGTCTCCACAGCAGCACACAGCGTCAAGGTCCAAAGTGCAGCAAAGTCCGGCAAAAGCCGCGCCCCCCGCAGACGGCTTCAGCAAATAGATGATACAACGGAGGACTACAATAAAGAATATCGCCGTTGGCACAGCGGCTGAACCAAAGGCTGTGTTGGGTGAAAGGGGGACAGCACACCCTTGTAAACTGTAATCCCAAAGTCTTCAACGTACTGGATAGTCTTAAGCGACGCGTTTCGTGTCAAGGCTGACACTTTCTCAAGCAATAGTAAAAAATTACACCAATAAAGTGCGTTAGGTGCTACCCGGGGTTGAAAAACCCTGGTAGCACCTTTCACCCTGTACACCTGACCCGGGTCCACCGGAAGTGCACCTTTCACATCTCCACGAAATACCCGGGATTTTGCCGAGACCCGGGTTTTTGGCGAAAATTCCGGGTATTTCGTGGTGATGTGAAAGGGGTATGAGGCAGCACTCAGTTTCTCTAACTTTTAAACATCTTTGAGAAAAATTATCCCATGCACTCAAATGTATATCTATATAGTCAGAAAACTGTGGTGTTGATAATGGCCACCTTGCAAAGCACAGATTAATATGCAAAACTGTTGCTGCAAAAACAATGATTAATGACTTATGCTATTTAGGGATTAAATGCATCTTAAATCTACAGTAAATAACTTATTTGGTGAAACCAAATCCAAAGGAACAAAGTGCTGCACCTCACAGGGACTGCACCTAAAAATGAAAGCATGGTCACTATAAACAAAATCATATGAAATGAAACAAATGGGGGTTAGGAACAACAAGAAAAGGGAATATATCTGTATCTGGGCATTAAAACACTGAACTGCAAAATCCACCAATGCAAAATGTACAGGAGTTTACATTTTCTGGTTCAAGAAAATAAATAATTTAATTTGGTGTGCTAAATTTGTGCTATAAGAAGGAGCAATTTATTTTTACAATCAGGCTTGTGATGTCACAGATTGGTTCTACAAACTTTATCAAATCAGATATAGTTGAAAAGCTGAAAGATTTTTTTTTAATGATTTTGTGTTCTACATAAAGAAATTACTTTTTGTTCAATTAAGGCATTGGCAGGATGAACATGTACAATCTGTGCAACCATACAATACTTTCACAGGAAAATTGGCTCTCTAATCTACCATTTGGTTTTAATTGAAGAACAAAAATAGATATTTATGAGCTGGAGAATCCGAGTTTCCAAACTACATGCAAGATCTCGTTAGAAAATTGTATAGAATATAGAAGCTATACTGAATACTGAAAAGAAATATAAAACTGAAAAACAGGAACTTACAAATAACAAATAAGGTAATACCTTACGAAGCATGGGGAAGTCGATACAAAGGGACACATACCAGGTCTGTGCCTTTAACACTGAATCACCTGGCTCTGAAATAGATTTTAATCGGAGCCGCTGCTCAGCAGGACTGACCAACTTACTTCTTGTAAGCAGCCTGTGCTGCAGCTTCTGTTTGATGGAATAAAAGAGAAGGAGGAGAGGTGTACTGTGTGCAACCACTCATAGGAATAAGAGAGAGAAAAGGAGGAGGACTGGAGGAAGTTGAAAAGGTGAATATTAACTGGGTTAAGGGGGTTAGTTTAGGGTGAAGGTTATAGGGGTTAAGTAAATTTAATTAAATTAGTGTAATTTGAGGAGAGTGTTTCAATAGCGTTAACAGTGGGCTGGGTGTGGAGATAATTTAATGTGTGAATTGGAGAGTGAGGGCTTCATTTAGTGCTAACTGGTAAAAAAGTGGTGCCACAGAGAATCAGCTGAGCAGCACCTTGTGTATTCTGCAACAATCGCAAGTGTTACATACAAAATACAGGTCATATAGGGCAAGAATCCACCAATCAGCAGTTCTGCAATTCGCATCTATGTGTACTGAAAGTCCCTCAACTGTCATGTGACAGACCACCCAAACCCCAGAAAGGTAACAGAAGCAGCTGTAAAGGAAATGGAGGGTTAAACATTTAGCACAAATATGGTCCCATGCTGAGTCACTCACCTTCTGAGTGTGTGGTGCACCTGGAAGGTGAATAACACGGTACACCTTCCTTTAAATGTTGCAATGAGGCTGCTTTAATGTCATCTAGAGAGCATGCAAGATGCATGTGTCTCAAGCTTAATTTTAAAGCACACGCTAGCGCGTGGGACATTGCTAGGCAACTATCAGCTGGTAGCTGTGAACTGAGAAGCGTGAGGGGTTCTCTCTAGAAGACTGGGGGAAAAAACTTGAGGTGTTTTGAATGGTTGAGGTTCAGAGTGGTACAGGAGTTGAGATAAATTGGAGTGCGCTTGGTAAGGGCCTGAGGTTACTGGATTAAAGCAGAGAAGGGAATTGGAAGTGAGGAATATATGGATATTGGAATCCTGAAAGGTTGAGAGTGAGGCGGAGAACAGAATCGGAAGCGGTGTGGAGTGTTTTTGGAGGTGACTGAAGGTGACGTTAGAGGGATGTAGCAGAGAGCCGGTGGCAGTGAGCTGTGATATTGGTGGTGGTTGGAGTAATGCAAAGGAGAGAGTCGGCAGCGAGGAAGGTGTTGGTGGAGGATATCGAAGGTGACGGGAGTGAATCGGAGGGGAGAGTCGCAGCGAGGAAGGTGTTGCTGGAGGATATCAGAGGTGATCGGAGTGAGTCGGAGCAGAAAGTCGGCAGTGAGGGAAAGTGTTGCTGGAGGATATCGGAGGTGACGGGAGTGAATCAGAGGAGAGAGTCGGCAGCGAGGAAGGAATTGCTGGAGGATATCGGAGGTGACGGGTGTTACACTCCGTTAACATGTCTGTATTTCTGTTCTGTTATTTTACTGTTCTATTCATTTTATGCCTGCCTATTTTACTGCTATGTATCTGCCATTGCTAGCTGTGCAGCTAGCTGCACATTCCCAGCTGCAGCTATTAGCTCTGGAGGTGTGTCAGGCCCTCCTCACTGATTGGAGGAGGGTTCTTTAAATAGCTGCTGCTGGGATCTGCACACCGTCGGTTATAGCGTCTGGTCCTTGCTTTATGCTCGCTGACATCGTGTGCCTGATAAGTGCTTTTTGCTCTTGCTACCCTGTTACGCTGTTTCCCAGTGTTACCCCTTGCCTGGTTATACCTCTCTTCGTTGTCTGTTGTACCCTCTGTGTGGTAAGGTGCGCAGCGTGAGTGGCTTGCTGCTCTCGCCATCGGCCTCTGTCCTGGACAGGTCCGGTCTCCATTCCACTTGCTGGTTTGAGTGTTGCGTGCATACCATCCTGCATTGCCCCGACTGTTCAGGCGTGTGTGTGTCATCTACCACAGTTGCTTATTGCCTCCTGCTTGTGTCATCTGCAGTGAGTGATCGTGTGTTATTGCCACGTTGGTTTTCACAGTACCTGCTTGTGCCATCTTGCGGTAGTGTGTTTGTTTACCTGGCCACGTGTGTTAGCGTCTCCTGTCTTGCAGTGAGTTCGTGTTCCAGCCTTGCCACGTTGGTTAGGGTTCTGCTGTTGTCATCTGCAGTTACTCAGCCGCCAGCCTTATCCTCCACTGTGTAGTTCTTCTCCAGTGTGTGTTTGCTGTGTGTGTATCCAGCCTGCGAGTACCATCTAGCAGTGTATTTAGTCATCAGCCTTGTATGCCACTGTGTTATTATTCTCCAGTGTGTTAGCTGTGTGTATCGTTAGAGCATTGCTCCGCTGTTATAACATCTTGCAGTGTGTTTGGTAGTTTTCCATCTTGCTTCCACTCAGTACTTACCATCTGTACTTTTCTCTGTATTGCTGGGACCTGTAGTGCACATTGCACTAATCTCAGTATTCGTAGTATATCTGTTGTATTTCCCTGGGTGTATTACTTACCTCTGTGCTCACCTATTTGGAAGTTCAGATATTGCAGTTTGTAATATTTATATGCTGCTTACTATTGAGAGAATTCAGTACTTGACCAATAAACCTGTTTGCCTTTCTTTATATCTGGTCTTGTGTGTACTGTATGTGAGGGGTCCGGAGAGTACCTGGGTTCCAGTCAGCACACCACGCTGCGGTTCCCCACTGTGGGTGCAATCCCCAGTGGCCAATCGTAACAACGGGAGTGAATCGGAGGTGGAGAGGACTCTTATGGGAGAGGATCAGAGGAGAGAGCTGGTAACGGTGTGGAGAGACATTGTTATTGAGCTGAGGGGTACTAACAAGGTGGAGACAGGAGTTGGGGGTAGTAGAGGAGAGGGTCAGATTGAATATAAGGAGAGTCGCTTTAAAAAACAATACATTTTGTTAGAAGGACACTAAAGAAGTTGGTGGAAAGAAGCAGGAGTGAGGGCGCAGTGGAGAACTTTTAACTTTTATTATAATAACAACATATTTACATATAACATATTTTTAATAACAACTGTTATTTGTACTAACATATAATTGTTAAAACTGTTAATTTAATTTAAAACAATTTGTTAACAAAGTAATTAAAGTGTTGTGCAGGAGGGGTTGGAGCTAATGTGGGGAAGTCTAATGGGAAGGGAAATTGTTTAAATTCTGGAACTGTAATTGTATATCTAAATTAATTGTATTATGCAACTAAAATTTTCTGCAAAAGAAGTTGACTAAAGTATAAAAAGTAAACTGGATATTTTGAAATGTAAATTGTGTCTTTACTCTGAGTCATTCATCTGCTGTCACACCTCTCCGGATTCTTCATGCTGACCATTACCATTCAGTCACCACAAGTGTGGATTGGCTGCTCTAGGTGAGCTGGGAGGAGTTTATTTGAGGGGAGTTTTCTTGAAGCAGCTTAAGTCAGCATCACTTCTCTTCTGGATTCTCCCACCCGTGCCCACCCTGTTATATTATATTCGGCGTTGTTAAAAGAGGGTCTGTAAACAGGTCCATCCTGTATTGTTGTGTTATAGTTTGGTTATAATTATTTGGTTGCAGGGTTAGGCACTTATGCATGCGATTTAACTGTTGAATTTGGCCGGTTGGTGATCGTTTAGCCATTGAATTTGGCCGACTTGATTTAAGGGCCCGTTTAAGCAGACGATCCCATATTGTTACTAATGGTAGTATTGTGCCTTGTTATGTTTTGTGGAACTGCAACAAGTTGTTTATTGTTATAATAATACTGTTATAATGTATGTATGCTTTTTCCGCCCCATCAATTCTTAGTGATATATGATCCTAGGTGATCCTAAATTCTACCCGACAATTACAATTATAAAGATTAATAAAATTCATTAGATCTAATCTAAGTCTCAGTGTCTTATTGTTCAAAGGTTTATGAAGGTGTTTATTCAACATGGGATCATGCATCACACATGGGTAGTCTTTTTATATTGATTTAAATATTATGGGCCAGATCCAGACCTAGGTATGAAAGCGTATTTAGCTAGCCGCTGTCGTAAAATGCTTTTTTGTATGTACTGCGTATGCGTGCGCCAGATGTTACAAAACGTAACTCTGATCATGTGTGCCTTCAGTGTAAATACGAACATAGGGCGTGTAATCCATACGACACCCGGAAGGCGGGTGGGAGACATTTAAATTGTACAGTATGCGCCGGGTTAGGCCGTTGCATACGACAATCTATTATGTACGAGCGTACTTACGCTTTGAAAAGTTAAAGTAGGGTTTGGCAAACGTAAAACAAGTAAATTACGTACGACCGAGAGGAGTGCCCACGGGAGTACATAGTACTTACGATCGCGTAAATACGATACACGATCGTACGTAAACAGAAGTTAGGTCTGGATCTGGCCCTATATAACTATCTACAAAGAATATTTGGTGATTCTTTTTTGCGCTTATTATTTTCACTAAAAATATCTGATGGATATTGGTAGTCAAATGAATAAGCGTTTTCATATATACCAATTAAGTTTAAACATTTTATGACAGTATGCCTTCCTGTTACCTTATACAGAACAAGTTATATCTGGAACAGGTTGGAACCATAGTGTTTTAAAATCTCTTAGAAAACAGAAAATTATGATAAATGTGAGGAGGCATAGGGGTGGGGTCTAGGGAAAGGGGGTTCCGTTCACTGCTGCAAACACCCATTTTAGATTTACCCACAGGGGACAGCTAATTGTCAGCTGTGAGTATAATAGAGTACGACCCTATTTTGAAATCCTGCCGCAGAACCACCGCCAGACCGGACGCCTCCCGAACGACCAAACATGTAAGTGCAGGGTATTTTAGTAGTATAGTCTTATGGTTAGGCTGCAGGGAGGGGATAGATGGAATAAGGGAAGGCTTAGGGTTAGGCTGTGGGGAGGGGATAGAGCCTAGAAAGGGAGACTTAGAGTTAGGTTGCAGGGAAGGGAGTCTTAGGGTTGGGCTGCGGGGAAGGAAGACTTAAGGTTAGGCTGCAGACAAGGAAGAGTTAGTGTAATAGAATGGGGGTGTTAGGGTAAGAATTAGTATAATGGTTGGGTTTGGGATAGGCGCTAACCTGTGCTGTAGAGCAGGACATTTCTAACAAGCTTTGTCTTCAGAAATGGAGTATTGAAAACAGCCCTTCTCAGCAGCAAGGAGAGGTTATATAAATTCATGCTCAAGGATGTCCTGCCTTTTTTTTTCTTCCTCCCTAGATTCAGACCTCCACAAAAGGTGTGTTTTTTGATCGCTAGGATCAAAAAATGCCTGAATTTTGTCACTGAATAAACAATCCCCATTTCCAGTATGACACAGCTGGGTAAAGCTGCCATTGCCAGCCTACTACTAAGTGATGCTGACTGGTCTGCCATCGCCAAACATAAGTATAACCCCAGATGTATATTAGATGTCTGGAGTTGACGCACTGTATAAAAATTCTGTGTTTACCAATTATAAGTAGTTCCAGATGTTGTCCATGATGTTATGCTTTCATAATGCATACTGTACCAATATGTCAAAATCTAGTAACAGCAGCAGGCACACTACCAGCAATAAGTGTTTCCTAATCTATGTTTTCTAATTTTCTGATTATCACTTGCAACTGTAAACTGGCCCTAATTTTTACAAACTGTGACACATTGTTTGCTTTTCACAAAGCTTTTCTGACTCTTCCTTTATCCCCCATGACCTCTGTAGTAAAGGCTGCTAAGCAACTACTGCTGAGAGCACTCACCGCGGGATTCACCCTGTTTATAGATTGATCGATGACTGAATTACACCAAAAAGATTTCAATTTCAGGTATGTTGCAACTGCCTCAGTACTGACCTTACTTCACCACCAGAGGGCGTCCAGGTTTTCCATCTGCTTTGTCTGACTGTGGCTCCAAGCTTCTTAATTATTGCACCTGAGCTCCTGTGCTGATTCCAGCCTGTTACCAGGATCTCAGACACCTGTGTGATCTTGATATAAACCAGTCCCTCCTTCCAGTCTGGGCTGGTTCTTTGATGTCCACTACCCTTATTGTTGGTTGTCCTGACTGTTTCCAGCTCATTTGTCCCAGATCTGTGATCGCTGTATCTGGTTTTGTCTTTGTCTGGATTCCTCATTACTTTCTGTGCGGATCCATTGTGCCTCCAGTGGTGTATCCCGTGTCTCCGGTTCTCATTACCTCCTATGGCACTGGATCCCACAACTTACTGTGTCTCTAGTGGTTTCACCTATTACCACTCAACATGTTTCAGACTGTCAACATATTTGCCTCAGCGCCCCGCGTCTTGCATCTTTGCTTCCTGCTTCATTATTTGTGCTCTCTTTGAACACGACTGCTTCCTGGATTTCCCTGCACTTAACGGGGACTTAAGTTACCTTCTTTCCCAGCATTGCCCCCAGGACTCCTTTATTCTTGTCATTCTCATTTCCCATGAATCTGTGTTACTTTCATCCCAGCCATATTTCTGCACTTCAGTTCATCAGTACCTGCGTTACCATTGTTACAGCTTCCACCTGCCTCTTCTATGTTCTTTTGTCATCAGTTTTTTCAGTCCACTGCTCCAGTTATAAAATCACTGCCTTACATACCTGCTTCATTGAGATTACACACAAAACAAAAGGGAATGCCTTGCCAACTTTAAGCTAGTGTATTAGATAAGTCAGGTGAGGGTGCAGCTGCACAGTCCTAAAGTAAATGTACACAGAAAGGAACTACCTACCCTCAATGAGGGTGGTAAAGAAATAGGCCGCTTAAACACGCACACATCAAATAAATACAAAGTCAATTGCAGTCACTAAAACTTAAAGTTTATTTCAACATTTAAAGACATGTAGATGGCAAAATATAGAAAAGTATATGCATTGTATATTGCACAAAATAGCTCAAAAGGGAGGGCAGGAATCGTGGGAGGTGCAGCACCCCGACACATGGTGGAGGTATTTGGGTGAGGGATAGTAAGGGAGGGAGAGTTTATGAACTCGGAAGGGGGAAGCGGGGCCGTAGGGCTCCTAGTTCATGTGAATAGGGTGAGTTTTTTCCTCCGTTATTTAGGGTTAGGTTTTACCTCCCACGATGCATGTCCTCCCCTTTTGAGCTATTTTGTGCAATATACAATGCATATACTTTTCTATATATCGCCAGCTACATGTATTTAAATGTTGGAATAAACTTTATTAAGATTTTATGACTGCAGTTGACTGTATTTATTTGAGGTGTGTGCGTTTAAGCGGTCTATTTCTTTACCACCCTCATTGTGGGTAGGTAGTTCCTTTTTTGTGTTCTTTGAGATTATGTTGTTAGACTTGACAGTATGTTGAGACTAGTCACCACCATACCACAGAAACACACAAGTAAATAGGGAAGATGGAAATGTCATCTTAATATTAAAATTTTAAATGATCTGTCATTTTAATTATCTGTAGTACTATTTAATGGATACTCACCCCTTCAGATCACATACCTGTGTTCCCAGTCCAGTTAAACCAATCAAGGTGCAATACAGAATATATCTGTAAAAGCAAAAACAATTCTGTACTTGTTAGTGAGCGAGTCATTATCAGCTATTACAAGAAGATATACTGTAATTCATTCATCCAGCAAAGGGATATAGAGTTTCAATGCATTCCTCCAGAATACATACTCCACACTGGAAGAAGACAGCATAAAGTATATTATGTTTGGATTGACTTATAGGTGCTTTCCTTTCTAGAGAACATTGAATTAGAAAACAATTTATTTGTCTAAAAAAATCAATAATTTAGCAAAGTATTTAAGTAGAGGTATCGAGAGATGGTTCAGAGCTAACTCTGGCACTATATCCCTCTTCAATGGAAAGGTAAATCCTTTCTTTTGTCCTTGGTTAAATCGTTAATTTTGCTTGCCTGTTTTGCATTTTAAACTATGCCATTTGTTTTTAAGCACATGGAATTATTTTATGCTTCTAAATGTATTCCATTTTGTCAAGATATGAGCAGTTTAAAAATAAATCACATTTTGGCAACAAGGGAATGAGCCTGACGTTCTGTGTGTGGTGAATGATGAGTCTACTTGTATCATACTGGTTCAAAGACAGTATTCCCAGGACACTACTGCTTGTGTTTAATAATACACAAATTCAATTGAAGGTTCTCACTTCTTTATCAATGACTCAAATACTTCTGTTATGTCTCCAGAGACTGGTCTGCACTGGGTAATGCTGTTTCCATTCCAGAGATCATCATTTATCTGCAGTCATAGCTGTAAAAAAAAGAAAAGTAAAAAAAAAAACATATTTTACCTTATCAGGATCCAATTAAGACCCTTATATAAAAACAAGTACAATACAATGTAATGCTGTTATTCAGAAGCATCTCTTTTAATAGACTGTATATCACTGATATGATCCTTGTTTGCCAAAGGGGATTAACTTTGGTATTGCAGACTGTGATGACAGTTCGTTAACCAAGGAAATTTGCACTTGGAAATCTATATGCTTGGACTAGTAATTATGAACACAGATCCTACAATTAAACCTCCTTGGCCAGTATGGTATAGTTTTTTTTAACATTGTGTATGGTTACATAGATACTCCTCCTCTGATTGGTTCAAATGTACTTTTTTTCCCCCGTAAAATGTTGGAGGGTATGTGAACAGCTGACCCTAGAAGGCTTTTTTCTGATAATACCTAAAAAATTATTAAATATGAAAAAAAAGAACTCTGAGTATAAAAACCTCTGGCACCCGGAACAATCCCAGATTCTTTCTGTGTGTAAGAGGGGCTATGTCTCTATAAGAGCCTGTAGCTAATGCAGATAATTGTAGCAATAACACCACTAATAATATTGGGTTTGATCCAGACTACCGAGTTTCTTTGTGCTTCTCTGTGTTTCCATTGCATCCATTTTTTACAGTTAGAATGCTCAGAGGTATGTGCATATCTATTTCAATCTATGGGACTGCATTCCAACCCATTTTGAGGAATTATGTTACAGGCAGAGGATCTAAGAAGACGTTCTTTCTTAGTCAGTTTCCAGGATAGGCATTTCTTTCTGTTCAGGCCCTTCTTACAATTTACACATGCATAAGATAGTAAAGTTAAAGGGCTGGATTCAGACTTTAGAAGGAGAAGGAGCTTGAAATTAAGGACCTGATTCACACTTAAGAATCTTCTTAAAATAAGAACTTAAAATCACGCCTGTGCTAAACCATGTTGATTGCAGGGGAGTCATATTTCATCTGTTGCAAACAGTACTAGTGTTGAGAGGTGACATTTCCCAGCCCAAGTCTAAATAACAGTGTAATAGTAAAGCTGGTCAGTATCTGTGTGCAGTAAGCAATTCAAAGATATATCCTTGCATGCAAAGAATACAATTACATTAATTCCCCCTGCAATCAACATGGTTTTGCCCAGGAGTGACTTTAAGTACTTAATTTAAGAAGATTCTTAAGTGTGAATCAGGTCCAAAGAGAGGAAAGTTACTCTTGGACTAAATCATGTTGATTTCAGGGGAGTCATATTTCATCTGTTGCAAACAGTATTAGAGTTTTAGAGGTGATGTTTCCTATCCCAAGTCTAAATAACAGTGTAAAAGAAAGCTGGTCAGTATCTGTGTGCAGTAAGCAATTCAGAGATATATCCCTGCATGCAAATAATATAATTAACTTGACTCCACGTGAGATCAACATGGTTTTGCCTAGGAGTAACTTTCCTCTCTTAATTTTAAGCTCCTTCTTGAGTCTGGATCCAGTCTAATGTACCCAATGTCTATTGGAACTCTGGGAAAGTGGGAGTGATTCCTGAATCTTAACACTAGCTCATCTTTTGAGTCTTTGGGCCTGATCCAGAGTTACGCCGATGCGCTGTGCTTACTAAAGCACAGCGTATCGGCGTTCACTTACCTTGGCACTCCCCCTGTGCGGGCGTATGGCCCCTTCCTTACGCCCACAATGGGCCTGATCCAGAGGTATGATGTAGCGCTGAGCGTACTAACACTCAGCGTTACATCGCTGACTCCCCCTGGCACTCCCCCTGTGCGGGCGTATGGCCCCTTCCTTACGCCGGCTGAAGGCTACCCTAACTTCAGCCGGAACGCTTAGAACGCTTAGCTTAGAACGCCCCCCCACCCTCATTTACTTACCTCTCCCCGCCCACCAGCACTAACGTGAGCGTAGGGACGCTGGGGGACGTCCCCTCCAGTGTCCCTACGGCGCTGCTACGGACGCCCGATCCAGGATCCAACATCTGCCCGGCGCATGCGCAGATCGGCTGAAAAGACGATCTTACGCTTACGCCCGCTGTCCTAGCGATGGCGGGCGTACCTCTGGATCAGGCCCTTTGTCTTTAAGCACATGAAAAATGGAAGTCGAATTCTATCCATTATTATTGAATTCCTTCATATTAAAATATAAGAACCATAGGGAAAATGATTGTCCTCTTGCTCATTTTAAATATAATTCAGTCGGGAACAGTGTAGCTGCAAGTTTTTGTTAAAAGTAGGTGCTTGAAAACCAAACAGAATTAAGGCTTCCATTACATATCGTAGTTATACCAGGGATTGTGCAAGTGAAAATCCAAACCCTTTAGTCTTTCATACTTCTCATACTCTTCTTAGTTAAATATTGAAACGCTTTTGTCATACACAAGGCATTGAGCACCTTGCTCTCTTAATCTCGCTCTCTCTGGTCACCTGTAAAAATTCCTGCTAGATATACTCTGTCAGCTGATAAACGCTCATCTCGACTATCTATACTATGCTCTATTTCATATTGCATTGAATCTGACTTTAAAAATGCCCTTTGTTTTTCATTTGATGCCAAATACAAAATTGCAACAACCTATCCTCAGAAGCACAAAAAGCTTGAAATGTAAGCACAAGAAACAAGACATTGTCCCTACTATGAAAGGATGGCACATTATAGGCTGTTCCATTAGCAGGTCCAGACATTATGTCACAGTTAAAAGTACTGTAATAAGTAATGTCAGTATGGGCCAGACAAGTTCAGAACACTATGTTCTATAGTACAGAACAACAGAAAAAACTGTTAATGTGTTTTCTCTTTATCAACATTCACCCACATGAACCTTACTCCTTTGTTGTTATTTGCACTCTCAAACAAAGAGCTTTTTTGAATTGTAGATAGCAGCAAGCTTCCAAATTTGCAAAGAAATCTTTCAACAGAAACATAAAACAAGGAAGAAGAAAAAAAAGAAATTCTGATGGAGCAGATGGTAAGTGCCATATGGATGAACTAAATACAGAGAGGAATGTTATTTGTGAAAATAAGCCATTTCTTCCAATGATCCTGACTCAAAACAATCAGTAATTAACTGGTGCTATTAGCATCCAATTTTCTCTCCCAAGGTTTTTTTCTTTTGCTTCATAATGTAGATATTTGATTGTGTCTGCTGGGAAATTAGTGTTTGTCATCGTGTGCCTCACTGTATAACATAGAGAAATCTAAGCAAACTTCCTGAACATTTTTACAATACATTTTGGAAGCAAACAAGAACTTTAACTACCCACACAAGGTCAGAGGTACATTTTGCTGAAAAGAGTAGTGCAAATGTTTCATTTCATTTTTAGGGGAGAGGCAAGTGGAAATAATATAATGGGTTAATGCAATAGTTGTTTGCCTTATTTCCATATCAACTACAATGGCTTCACCACACGAGTATCAGCTGCCATTCTGATGACGTCACAGAGAACCAAAACGGGAGATGGCGCAACACCACAATGGAAAGGGAGAGGTGTCTTAACGTTGGGGTAATTTGTAAGTTTCTAAAATAAAAAATGTATAATCATTAAATTCATTAATCTGAATCATCAGATAGCTTAGTCTACCCTGATAATGTTCAAACATTTGAATGCCTCTTACACACTACAAGAAAAATAGGTAAGCATAAGGGTGTGAGCAACTTTGACAAGGACCAAATTGTGATGACTAGATAGCTAGGTCAAAGCATCTTCAAAAAGGAGTGTTCCCGGTATGCAGTTGTTAATATTTACAAAAAGTAATCCAAAGAAGGACCGACAACAGGGCCATGGGCAGCAAGATTTATTAATGTGAGAGGGAAGTGAAGAACAGCTCATCCTGTCCAATCCCACAGAAGAGCTAATTGCAGAAAAAGTTGGCTATAATAGAAAGGTGTCATAACACACAGTGAATTTTAACTTGCTGTGTGTGGATCAGAGTGCCCATGGTGACCCCATGCACCATCACTATGGGCATATGAGCATCAGAACTTGTCTATGAAGTAATGGAAAAAGGTGCCCTGCTCTGAGAAATCATGTTTTGCTTTACATGATGAGGAAAGCAATGGGCTTATCTGTTGTTTACCTGAGAAAGATGTTATAAGTCAGCTTCTCACCAAGACGTGGATTGTAACCATGGTTTTGTGTTTGCTGGTGACCCTGATGGTGGGAGTCAGACTTGGAAACAAAGTTTCTGCAAACCCACAGCAGATCTTTGCCCTGGTGGTAACCCCTAAAAGTGCTGTAGGACAGAACAGACAAATACAGAACATAAGGAAGGTATCAGGGACCAGCAAAGAGAACAGGAAGGAGCAAGGAATGCAAGAAGGATAAATTCGAAGTTGGAAATAGGCGAATCTATAAATATAAAAACCGGCTAACTTCCATCTTACGCCATCTCAACTGTCTCATTCCCTGAAGCCCGGGGCAGATCCCACTAATCCCTTGAACGTGACAGTTTGTTCTGGCCCGATGGATCCTACCGGGGCAAACCCCCAGGGAGCAACGCCTAATATGGCCGACAGAATTGAGCGACAGGAAGCTACCCTAGGACAAATGGTGACCTGCCTCCATGAACTAGCAAACTAAGTTGGAGCATTCCAGCATACAGTAATGCACCAAAACCCTGCTTCTTCGTCTAGAAATTCTTCTGGAATTCCTCGTATACCCTTGTCAACCCCAGCCAAGTATAACGGGACTCCTAAACTATGCCGAGGCTTCTTGAATTTGTGCCCCCTCCACTTCAAGCTTCAACCGGAAAATTTCCCTTCTGACAGCATTAAGGTGGCATACATCATCTCCTTGCTCTGTGGACAAGCCCTGGACTGGGTTTCTGATCTTCTGGAGAAGAATGATCCCATGCTATCTAATCTGGACAGTTTTCTGGAAACTTTCCGGGTCATCTTCGACACCCCAGGGCTGTCTACTTCTGCTGCCACCGACATCCTGCGCCTACGCCAGAAGGACTTGACCGTGGGTCAGTACGTCATTCAGTTCCGGACCCTCTCTTCAGAGTTATCGTGGGAAGAGGAAGCTCTGGTCTCTATATTTTGGCATGGTTTGGAAGACCGCATTAAAGATAATCTAATCTCTTCTCAGCTACCGACTTCCTTGAATGAATTAATCGCTACCTGTACTCGGGTGGCTATCCGACATCAGGAGAGAGCCTCTGAAAGGAAAGAGGCCTACCGACCAAGAACCTCTACCCACTCGTTCAAGAAGTTCACCGACTCCGTCCGAAGAACCTATGCAGTTAGGGAAATCACGCATTACTGACCAAGAACGTCAAAGACGTATCAACAATAATTTGTGTTTCTATTGCGGAGAGTCCGGACACCTCCGTCTTCAATGTCCCAAGCGCCCGGGAAACGAGCGCTCCTAACTAAGTCTGAAAAGCCTGAGTTAGGAGTGCCACTTCACTCCTCCACCGCTAAAGACTGCACCTTGCCCATTATCTTGATCCTGGACTCTGTTCACACCAATCTCACAGCCCTTTTAGATTCCCGGAGCGGCTGAAAATTTCATTTCCCAAGACACCGTGGAAACTCTGAAGATTCCCACTGAGAAACTCGCTGTACCCACTTACCTTACAGCCGTGGATGGCAGCCGGATTCCAGGTGGTACCATCACCCATCGAACCTGTCAAATACCACTACAGATGGGAGTTCTTCACAAAGAAACCATCCGGTTCCTAGTGCTACCCAAGACCACCTTCCCAGTTATCCTTGGTCTACCTTGGCTTCAGCAGCACAATCCTCATGTGGATTGGAGATCATCTGTTGGAGCGGCTATTGTTTTAAACACTGCCTTTCGTCAGTAAAACCTCACTGTCTCGCCAAGACTAAATCATCGCCTGACCTACCTGAGAAATATCAAGAATTTAAAGATGTGTTCAGCAAACAGTCCGCTGAAATCTTACCACCACACCGTACTTGGGATTGTCCTATAGATCTTGTACCCGGAACTTCTCCCCCTAGAGGGGGAACTTACCCTGTCTCTACCCGAAACTCAAGCCATGTCCGAGTATATCTAGGAAAACCTTGCCAGGGGCTTCATCCGTCCTTCCTCTTCTCCTGCTGGTGCTGGCTTCTTTTTCGTGAAGAAGAAAGATGGGGGGCTCCGCCCATGTATTGATTACCGGGGATTGAATGCCATCACCATCAAAAACCAGTATCCCTTGCCCCTAATCCCTGAAATGTTTGACCGGATCAAGGGATCTACGGTCTTCACGAAATTGGATCTCAGAGGGGCGTACAACTTGATTCGTATTTGGAGTGGAGACGAATGGAAGACGGCTTTTAATACTCGTGATGGGCATTACGAGTACTTGGTAATGCCCTTCGGCCTGAGCAAGGGTTTGTAAACAAGATCTTCCGGGACCTCTTGAACACTTCGTGGTGGTATATCTCGACAATATCCTGATATTCTCCCGAGATTTAACTACTCATCGTTAAACAGTCAAAGAAGTACTATCCCGTCTATGGGGTAACCATCTTTACTGCAAATTAGAAAAATGCATCTTTGAAGCAGACAGCATTCCATTTCTTGGATTCATTCTATCTGGCACCCAGATCCAAATGGACCCGGTTAAAGTTCAGGCAAACCTTCCACCAACTGAAAGAGGCTTTCGTTACTGCTCCATCCTCAAGCAACCGGACACCACTTTACCATTTCTCCTAGAGGTTGACGTTTCATCCGAGGGTGTTGGAGCTGTTTTATTTTACAAAAATTCTCGGATGGTCAAACTCACCCATGTGGATTCTTCTCCAGGAAATTTCTACCGGCAGAGAAGAATTATACCATCAGAGAGAAAGAGCTACTTGCCATGAAATTGGCTCTTCTGGAATGGAGATATCTCCTGGAAGGAGAAACTCATCCCATCATCATCTATACAGATCATAAAAATCTTCTGTACTTCAAAACCGCACAATGTGTCAACCCTCGTTAGGCCTGCTGGTCCCTTTTCTTCTCTCGGTTCAATCGACAGCTTTGCTTCCGTCCAGGCACAAAGAATGTCAAAGCTGATGCCTTGTCCCGACAATTCAGTCCTGATGATGTAGATGAGGACCGGCTCATTCTTGATCCCATCATGATGTCAAGTACCCAAGTCATTCCTGCCGGAAAAACCTTCGTGCCACTACCCCTCAGGAAGAAACTCATGTTCTGGGCTCATACATCCTGATTTGCTGGTCATGCAGGCATTACAAAGACTCTAGTCTTCATCTCGCAACTCTACTGGTGGCCAACCCTGCGGGAAGATGTTAAGACCTTCATGAATGCATGTTTCCACTGTGCACAGCATAAAACACCATGAAGACCACCCCAGGGAGCACTGCAACATCTACCCGTTCCTAAGTCCCCCTGGACACATGTCAATGGACTTTGTCACAGACTTGCCTCCATGTCAACAATTCAACACCATTTGGGTCATTGTGGACAGATTTTCGAAAATGGCCCACTTTGTCCCGCGCAAGGGATTACCTTCAACACCCACCTTGGCTCAACTCTTCATTTCTGAAGTCTTCCGTCTTCATGGCTGCCCAGAAGAAATTGTTTCCGACAGAGGTGTGCAGTTTACCGCTCAATTCTGGTGAGCTCTCTGTAAGAGCCTTCGTGTAAGGTGTAATAGAACACGAGGGCATGGATATAAACTGGAGGGTGGTAGATTCAAAGGAAATGTGTGGAAAAATTACTCCACTGAAAGGGTGATAGATAAATTGAATATTCTCCCATCTGAGGTGGTTGAGGCCAATACAGTAGAACAATTTAAACATGCTTGGGATAAATATGAGGGCCAAACCGAGCGTCTAAACCAGGATTTGGAAACATTCATGCGGCTCTATGTCTCATCTTCTCAAGATGACTGGGTGGATCTTTTACCTTGGGTGGAATTCTCCCATAACTATCACTACTACGAACCTTTGGACGATACACCATTCAAAGTGGTTTATGGTCACCAACCAAGGGTACCACCCTTTTCCCTCTTGCCAGCGGAATCTGTACCTGCCTCAGTCTCTTCTTTAGAGAATTTCTCGCAAATCTGGAAGAAGGTGAGATCTGCCTTGTTGAAAACATCCAAGAGGTATAAGCTTCATGCAGACCACACCATCCTGGAGATTGAGTATGGTTGTCTTTCAGGAATCTACGTCTGAGGGTTTCTTCCATTAAGTTTGCCCCAAGATTTCTTGGACCATTTAAAATCAGCAGTGTCATCAATCCAGTGGCCTACAAGTTAGATCTCCCTTCCTACCTCAGGATTCCCAACTCCTTCCACATCTCTTTGCTCAAGCCCCTGGTACTCAACAGGTACTCTTCTCCAATCAAGAGACCACCCAAGATTTCAGGCTCGCAGGAAGGAGAAATTGAGTTCAAAGAAATTGTGGATTCCAGAACTCGCCATGGTCACACAGAATATCTGGTAGACTGGAAAGGGTTTGGTTCAGAGGAGCGAGCCTGGGTCCGCGCCTCTGACGTCAATGCACCTAGATTGGTCAAGAAATTCCTTGCCAAGTTTCCTGCCAAGACCTTGATTGGGCGTCCGGAAGCCACCCGTAAAGGGGGGGTACTATCACATATTGCGGCAGACGCCGCACTTACCCGCTCTGCAGTTCGTCGGCGCCTGTCTCCTCCCGGCGGTCCCGTGTCTTCAGCCATTGGAGGCTGTCACTGGAGCAGTGACAGCCTCTATACTCACTGTTTTCCTGCAGCAGCGTCCTCAGGGGTCCTGGCGCCAAACACGGCGGTGCTCCGGTCCATGGGCGCCGCCATCTTGGGAATCATGACACGTGACACAGCTCCACCAATGATACTTTAGTGAACAATACCAGGCGCCGGGGTGAGGTTCACCTAGGGGAATAGCAATAAAATCTATAACACTGGCAAAGTATTATTCCAAAAAAACATCAGAGTATTGCATTTAAGTAAATAAATAGTCCATAGGCAGTATCAATAAATTCATAAAATCCAAGTCCATATAATTAAATTCCACCAAAACAACTGAACTAAAATTTGTTCCTCTAAAAAGGGGCAATAAAACACTGTAGTCCGTTTGATCTTCCAAGTAAGCCACACATATGAAATAAAAACAAAATAACATTTATTAGTACATCAAATAAAAATAAATAAAAAAATGAACAGGGACATCATACCAGGAAGCGATGGAACATGGGGAACGCCGCCGCCGCCATAGATGTAAACCCTGGTAAGCGCTTCAGCCGCGGTCGATGTAAACCCGGGTAAGCGCTTCAGCGTTGGTCTCCCTTTGGTCCTAGGGTGATGATGTCACTGTCAGCTGGCCGGTCCACTTGTGTCTCCTTCAGGACTTACGCGTTTCGGGCTGCACTCAGCCCTTTTTCAAAGTCAGGAACCGGCTAACCAATGGAGATCCCCTTATATAGACTGCAGACTCTCCCTAATTGGTGGATTATTATTTCTAATACGGCTGTCATATTAAATAAAACTGTATATTGCTATTCCCCAGCAATTCCCCAGCATTTAGTGGGTACCTTTCTACAACGGGGGAACGATGTGATAAATAACCATACAGACATAACATAGGAAAAACAAAAAATACTAACAACCACAACACTCTAACCACAAATGTAACCATCTATACCCATTAAACTGTAAGTGGATATTCCAACGGGTATATATAAATAATGAAACATTCTTAAATGATGGTGCAATATAGTCCTTAGCAATATCAATACTCTTATAGGATCAAATAAAGTATCAATATTCTTATAAGATCAAAATAAAATACAATACATACTGCATTAGAATAGCAACATTAGGTTGTCATAATATAGACAAAAACACATGTATATATTGTCATCCCCAAAAACATAAACAATAGATATAAAGCTCATGACAATAACAAAAGGTAAATAATAGCAGATATGTTACTCATGGTAACAACAAAAGGTTTAAAACCCCCTCACTCAACCATACAAATATGTTATGTGAAGAAGAAAGGGTAAATTACGAAGTGGGTAATATTACATAATAATGCCTAAAAACTTCTACATAATATAAACCTGAATCCCTACCTCAACCATACATGAGTAGTGTGAAGGGCTGGGCATATATATTATACGGAGTAAATAGGAATAAGAATAAATAAATAGATAAAATGGAAGGAGTTGGAAGAATCGGTCAATCCATCACTAACCATCAATTAAAAGTAAAAAGTGGTAGAAATACGTATAAAATAGTATAAAATTGATGTGGGGGCACAAACTAGATCTTCCAGTACTCATTAATGCGTCTAATTGAACCTACTTACCGACCAGAAACGGAAGCAGATGTCTCAATCTCCAAAACGATTCCCTGGGGTGAGCTGGGGAAAAAAGGGGGGACATAGATGGTACACCTATAATGTACAGTACCCGGTATTCCCAGGGGGTCACCTCCCCTGGTACTGACCGGGCCCACTAAATTTAGCTTCCGAGATCGGGCGAGTTCGGGCGTATCTAAAGTGGTATGACTGTAGGTCAGTCGGTATCCCCCTTCCTCCCTCATAACCTCTGCCCACTTACCTTCAGGGAATAGAAGATCAGAGGAACCACTTAAGTTCAAACTCTTGGTTCAATCCTCCAGGCTCCAAGGTATTGAGATCAAATATGTACCGCATCTCCACTCTGGCCAGTGCGGACAAGTGGTCCTTTTTTCTCCAATTTCCCTGGACTTTTCTAAAACCAAGAAAGCTAGTTAAAAACGAGGGATCACAGTTATGTTTTTCTTTGAAGTGGGCAGAAACTGCATGGGTCATCACCCCTTTTTTAATGTTTCTTAAATGTTCTGCCCACCTCACTTTTAAAGGTCTAATAGTGCGTCCCACGTATTGTTTTTTACATATACACTCTAAGATAGATATACAACTCTTAGTGTCACATGTAATGAATTGATCAATTTTATAACTTCTTCCATTACTATTAGTTGTTGGTTTTAGAAAAGTCCAGGGAAATTGGAGAAAAAAGGACCACTTGCCCGCACTGGCCAGAGTGGAGATGCGGTACATATTCCTACTTGGAAGATCACCCGGACTACAGTGTTTTATTGCCCCTTTTTAGAGGAACCATTTTTAGTTCAGGTGTTTTGGTGGAATTTTATTATATGGACTTGGATTTTATGAATTTATTGATACTGCCTATGGACTATTTATTTACTTAAATGCAATACTATGTTTTTTTAGAATAATACTTTGTCAGTGTTATAGATTTTATTGCTATTCCCCTAGGTAAACCTCACTCCGGTGCCTGGTATTGTTCACTATCTTTCCTTCTTTTTTCTACAGTCCTTTTAGGGGTTATTGAGACACCCCTTGTGAACAATTAAGGCTTTGCAGGGTTAGGAGCGCTTATATTCTCAAATTTTTCTTTGTTCCACCAATGATACTTACCCTCTCCGGTCCTCCAGCCAATCAGTGCTCAGGGCGCACTATTTAAATCCTGCAGACCCTTCAATCCTCGCCAAAACGACTAGTTCTTCTAGGTACCTGGTTCTGTTGCACCCAGCTCGCTGATCTTGATTCTGCCTTGCTTTAACCCTGATCCAGTCTTGCTATTCCAGTCCAGGTCCAGCTACAACCCTTATCCAGTCTTGCTACTCCAGTCCTGGTCCTACAATCCTGATCCAGTCTTGCTACTCCAGTCCTGGTCCAGTCCAGCTACAGTGCTGGTCCAGTCCAGCTACAAGTCCTGGTCCAGTCCAGCTACACTCCACTCCAGCCCTTCTGCTACAGCTACCCGGATCCTCTCTGCTACTACACGCCACCCCTGCAGCCACAGCTACCCGGATCCTTTCTGCTACTCCACTCCAGCCCTACAGCTACAACTCCCTGGATCCACTCTGCTGTCTCACTCCAGTTCTCCAGCTACAACTAAACCTGCTACAGTTCTCCGGATTCAACTCACTACTCCATTCCAGCTACAGTTGTCTTGCTACCATTGTCTGGCCCTAATCAGCTACGTCTCTCCAGCCGTAGCCTCACGTTGCATCCTTGCCACACCTCCCTATCCAAGTGCACCTCCACTGCCCTTCACTTCTCTGCACGCCTTGACTCAGAGATTGTTTATTGTTATTATTTATTATTCATTTCTGTATGCACCCGTCCTTCATTAAACCGGCTAACTTCCAGTTTACACCATCTCAACTGTCTCATTCCCTGAAGCCCGGAGCAAATTCCACTAATCCCTTGAATGTGACACAGAAAACAAGGAGCAAAAAATTAAATGAAGAAGCAATGGCAGAACAAACAAGCAATTGCAGGACAACAATATAACCAGCAATTAAAAGAATGGCCTGCCAGTTAAGGCAACATGTGGAAGCAGTGTGATGCTCTGTGCAATGTTATTTTCACCCATACCACCTACCTAAACATTGTTGCAGACCAAGTACAATCCTTCATAGCAACACTGATGGCAATGGTCTCTTTCAGTAGAATAATGTGTCCAGCCACACTACAAAAATTTTTAAGGAAGAGTGGACCGGATTCACAGGTCTGGTGTGAGTTAGGTGCGGACAGACCCACACCTAACTCACCCGTCCTGCCCCCCTTTTTAGGTACTTTATGGCACTTATGAGGGCCATAGGGCTACCTTAACTATACATGCAATGTCTGCACGGACATTGCCGCTAACCACCTCCCCCTTGCCCTCCCCAGCTAATCTAAATACCTCCCCCTCCCACTTTTTCCCAAACCCTCCCCAAGGGGGCATTATGCCGCCTCTTTTTACCTAAAAAACGCCAGACAGTCTTTAAAGACCGCCCGGAGGCAATCAGCATACCAAACTGGTACGTAGATTGTGTAAAGGACCTACTACGCATGCGTGCTTACTACAGATACGCACCTAAGAAGCGACTGCTTCTTAGGTGCTTAGGTGTTAATCCTGTCCAGTATGAGGAACATGAGAAAGTGTGCAGTGCTTTAAATTTTAGAGCAAACTATTAACTGGGTAAGTACGCATTAAAAACCATATCTTAAGCCATACACTAGAGCGATTACACTAGTCAAACAAAACAAGAATTCATATAAATGCATTGCCTAGTGATTTCTGTCCTGGATTCAGACAAGTGTTTGAGATTGACTTTGTCACAAAAGATTTGGATTTTGACTCAATTAAAATTTCAAATTTAAAGTGTATTAACAATACATACATAGTAAAGGATTTACACACTTAAAATGTTAGTGCATAGGATTTTCTGCTGTGATTTGCCTCAGGAGCATCTCTTTTAAGTGTCCAATGGTAGTCAATCAGTATATTCGGACTCCACTTGTCCTGATACGGTTTTACCATTATGGAACTATCTTGATAGAACCATTTGACATGCTCATCGCTGGCTGCCCCAAGATGGCTGGAATGAAGTCCAGGTGTACGTCCATGAAGTAGAATTTAGAGTGGAGATATGTTACACCCAATGGTTTTGTAAGCTTTTAAGAGATTCTCTACCATTTCTTTTAGTTGCCTGAATTATGGTTGCCTAAGAAGTTCTAGCAAATGCTCTTGAGAGTGGCAGCAGTTTTGATAGGGCACTCCTGACACCAGGACCCTACCTTAACATTTACATGCTAGACCCACGGAGAATGGGGCCGATGAGTAAATTGGTATCATATGTAAGGGCTTAACCAAACCCATACTGTATGAGAAGCATTCCCCCCCCCCCTCCCACCTTGCATACATGCTGTATGCAATTGGATGGGCTTCTGTGCTATGGCCTGGAAGCCTCATACAGATACATGCGCACTCGCCATGTGCAGTTGTTTTTTCGCTCGCACTAAGCAGAAAATGAGCACAATTGCCAATACTGGATCTGGTCCTAAGTTATTAAAAAAGAGGATGAAAAATTAAGCTTATGAGAATCTGCATGAATTTAAAATAATTTTAGGCTGAAGTGTATTTATTAAGCTTTAATTATATTTGTTAATGTTAATGTTTCCCTTGGTATTTATAGGAACTGTAAAGATAAAATATTTTTTAAGAAAGGTAAATTAGGCAAACAGATTGTCCACATTTTACCATACCATACCTTTCTACGGATCCTGGAACCAATAAAACCATAAGCAGCATCATGCTACAAGACACCTTATAAGTCAGGTGCCATGCAGTCATGCATATTCAATCAGCAAGAAGAGAATAAAAAGGTTTATGTGACTCCATCCACTTCTCTCATTCAGGACAAGAAGAAAAGAAATCTTAATGCAAGATGTTACAGTTGCATTTACCAAGACCCAGTACTGCAGCACAGAGAATCCCAGCCATAGATCAGTCATTTCTCAAGTGTGAAAATAACACATAGGTCTCCCTAATGTACATGCACAATTGAAAATTGACTTGTATTTTTTCCCAAGTGTTCCATTGACTTCGGGGGATTAATTTCTAATTTGGTAGAAGGAGATAACAAATGAGCTCTGGCAGCGAATCTGTATATTTGACTTGATATTCATTTTGTCGCCTTGTAATGTCGCTACACTCAATATGCAGAACCCGATATGTATCTAGGAGATAGCTGGGAGACGAGCCACTGTACTGTTAAAATGCCATGTACTGAAGCTAATTAATATATTGCCGTTCTTCAGTTCTGCATGAAATCAAATGTATGCAGATACATTTTTATTTAAAAAAAAAAGTGTTATTCTGTAGGTCAGACACACTGTGCAAGGAATTCAATAGTTCTTTTGTGTTTAAATGTAGGATTTGTTAACAGCTTGAAGTCAGACCTGTCTTGTTCTGTATTGGGTATTTTTTTTATAGCATACTGCTATGCTTTGTTCACATACTGTGTGCCATATGAAGTGTAAATTAAAGCTATTTATCGGAACCTTGTTTTGTTTTTCTATTTTTCATACAAATGATAATACTGAGTGTTCTGTCTCATTTTCACATCTGCTGGGATTTTTTTTTACCTGCTTATCTTTAGTAAACAGTATTCAGAATACACATAACTATCAGTTTATGTCAAGAAAAAAAATGCTTTAAAATTTGCATTCTTTATTGTTTCATATGTCTGAAAAAAAATCCATCTTGGCTGCATAGATAAAAACATATATATAGACTAGGTTGAGTTCCCAAGTACTGCTTAAAATAGGTAACCCTTAGTTGTCGGAAATCAGTCCGTGAAAGTGATTAAAATATGAATGCACAGAAAACTTGTGTTTTTCTATGGATGTTTGACTTGGAGATCTGATCGCATGGAAATCTAAAGTCTGGATTCAGCACCTGGTTCTTGTAATGTCTCATGCAATGACCTCTGCTGTAAGGTGTATTTATTTTCCACATGCTGATTTAACTAATGCCTATATGAAGGATCAGAATTACCACTAAGATGAACCAAGATGCTAAGATATCCCTTAGCAGGGCATATTTATTGTTACATTGTCCAAAACAAAATGGGTGCTGGCATTACATTTGCCTAGATGTACCTCTTTCTATTACTGTAGCTCCATTATCAAAAGTTTAAGCTATGTACACCTATGAGTAACCTTAATATACCTTTTATTAACCTTTAATTTCAGTGCTTCCATGAAGAGGCCTTTTTTATGTGTCTTTATACCCTTTTTGGAGTTTAAACAATTGATATTTATGTTTTGTTTCTTTTTAGGATCCATTTGACACTACACAGAGGGGGCATGCGATAATGAATGTGCCATAGCAGGCCACCATACCGACCAAGAGAGGAGATTCACGGTCTTTTGGATTCCAAGATGACCGGCAGATTTACAGAAGTGCTTCTCTTCAAGGACCTTCTTCCTAAAGTGTTTGGGAACAAATAGAAGACCATTAGGAACCTGTTTAGGGGCAAGATTCTGGACTGCCAGTAACTGGGACTGCAGATCCTAGGTGAGTCTGGCGATAATGGAGGTGGGGGAAATTATAGGTAACAAATGGAATCAGGAAGATCAGGAAGAAATGATCGAGAGAGAGTGTATAACCTACGGTTCAAGGATCCCGGTCTGTATGTGATTATAAAGTTGAATCGGGTACAGAATAGGGCCCAGCGGGCCTGACGGGGATTCAGACGGTTAGCCAACTCGATATAAGCCAAATTTTTGTTATCTGTGAGGACCGTGATGGTATGGACCTAACCCTCCCCTCCAACCAGTGTCTTCACTCTCCAAATGCCATTTTAATCACCAAGAGCTCCAGATTGCCAACATCATAATTATTTTCTGTGGCAGAGAATTGTTTGAGGAAGTAGGCACAGGGAAAGTTCCCATCATGTGGGTCTTTCTAAGAGAGGATTGCTCCTACTCCAACCTCTGAGGCGTCCACTTCAACTAGAAAGGGTAAGTCTGGATTAGGATTTCTGAGGATTGGAGCTGTTGTGAAGGCCTTTTTGAGAGCCTTGAAAGTTCTTACAGCATGATCCAGCCAATTACTAGGATCAGCATTTTTCCTGGTGAGGGCTGAAATGGGAGCAATCAAGGTACAAAAGGACCGGATGAAGCCTCTGTAGTAGTTTGAGAATCCAAGGAAACGTTGAATGCCTTTGAGATTCGAAGAATGTTCCCATTCCAGGATTGCCCTGACTTTTTCAGGGTCCATGGCGAAGGCCGAGGAAATAATATATCCCAGGAAAGTAACCTGAGTAACTTTGACACTGACATTGCCAGTACTGATATAGAATCTGCTGTCCCCTGATTGGACAGCAGAATCCAGCGCCCTACACCTGAATGGCTGTCCTCAAGTTCCCCTGAGTGCACATCCGGACCTAACGGCGGCGCTCAGAGGACATCGGAAGACGCCACAGGAGACCAGGAGAGGGAAGGTTACATGCCGGACCACGGCGGCATGTAACAGAAACACCAATTCTATAAAGCAATATATGCACATGGTTCTAGTCAACAGCATTGGTTTTGGCTTGCACTTCACACAGACCAACACACCAAAGAAAGATATACTCACTGAAGTTCTAGGCAATAGCCTTAAGTTTAAGCTCTGCATACATTACTCCCAAAACTGGATATCATACATATGTGTCTATCATCATATTATTAAAACGGCCATATTGCTTGTGGGAAAAGTTGTAAAGCTTAAGTTCTGCCGAGCTCTCCGCAGGCAGCCAATGACATTCACTTTTGTTAGAAAGGTTTTTATAATATTGCTTATTGCACATTAATAATGAACATCTTTTTTAATATAACATTTCCATCTAAGCATAAGGCCTGTACCAGGAGGAAGGAGCAGTCTCTTGTTGGCCATGGTAATTGACATATATTCTTTAAATATTATTACCACAGATCATGTCAGTATTTTGATTTAGAAAACTAGTTTTATTTTTGAATGCCATTTGTGTTGCAGATAAGCAATCTGACCTAAAATGCTGGATGCATCTGATTATGTTTTCTAATTACTGTTTACCTTTCACAGGTGAGTTTTTAAATGTATAATACTAATGTAACAAAGGACCTGATTCAGAGTTCCGAGCATGCACAGAAGTGCATCCTTGAATATTCTTAGTTAAGGGGCACTTGTGGAATGCATTTTAGTTATATTTGTGTGGGCATGTGGAGCGTTGTTTTTTTTTTAGGGAGCAGGCACTGTATTTTTTTTTTGCATGCTGCCGATAGTAGGTCTACAAGCGCTAGCATGCCTTGTAATTCATGGGCATGTTTGTGCCTGTAGTTCTACTATCGGCAGTATGCCCTGTCGGCCGGCTCTTTATTTATTTATTACACATAGGTTGCGGCGGAGCTTTTCTCATTTAAATATCCTGGCACACCCCCCTTTGCAGTCGGAATCGGATGCTGGCGGATACCATAAACTCCGCCAGCAATCCGACTTCTTTCCGCATTTTGCGCATGCGCAGTGCCTTTAAAAAGCATTGCATCCATGTGAATTTCACACGGATGCAATACTCTGAATCAGGTTCAAAATGTATTTCTATTTTCTTTCCTATGTGTGTGTGTGTCAATTGTTTGTTTTGTAATTTATTAGTGTAGAATAATACATGGAAAAAGTGGGATTTGATGTGTTTATGTAAAAGTAAATGATTGGTTGCTCCTCTGTATAGGTTTGCATAGTTGATATTACATTTTTTTTAATGTATTATTTTCAGCACCATCGATGTCCAGAAAACACAAGAAGGATGATACAGGAGGCTATAGGGGACTCTGCATCATAAATCTTTGTTAGAGAAAGTAGTGGAGAGGCTTCAAGCCATTATGTTTTTTTTTACTTTAGTAATCCTAAATATAAAAATATATCAATACATATATGGGACCATCATTTTTTTTACGTTCACTATGAAAGCAGTAACAAATTCAAAACTGATATAGCTGTCTGTTTTATCAATTACACAAGAGCAAAAACTTTTCCACCATTCTGACAGCTATATATATTTTTAAAAAGTAAAAAAAATGGATTCCTTGTCCCCACTCCTACTCCCAGCTCTCTCCTCAGCTCTGTCCAAATTCTATCCTCCGCTCTGTGTCCCCTTACTTCTCCTAGTGCTACCCCCACTCTCTACTTCCGCTGTGATGCTGAATTCATGTCGTGTCAGCATGACAATATTTTCTCTGACAGGTGTAAACTTAACAACTACGTCAGATAGAAGAATGCCAATCAGTTAACCCTGTCGGCATTATACTAATTATAATGACTGATCTAGAGTTTCTGTATGCTCAAAAAATACAGTTAACTTTAAAACACATATAATATTTTTGCATTTATGTAAAATCGTAATATAGTAACATAGGAGCATAGTCAGAGATCCGTTTTTTAAAAGTACGCAATTATATGCATGAAACAGGAGCAAAGAAACACCCACCAACAACCCCAACACTCCCCTCTCCCAGGAGGTGCTGTCGGTGACTTACAAATCCATAGACCACTCTGGTCTTTCCCTGTGTACTTATGTGCGTATATGTGCTCCATCCGTGCGAATCTTGTTAACCGCGCCTCCATACGTTCATTTAAATGCCTCCCCCACCCACTTTTATGTAAATTTTTCCCTACAAAGGATACCATTAGCTCTCAGCGTTCTCCTCTCGCACCACTTACATTTAACCCTGACTTTACTCCTGGCCTGCAACCTAGTTTTCTCTCCAAATGGACAGACATGGGTCTTGTCAGAGCACATCATCTGCTAAATAACGGTTCTATATTTTCCTTTTCAGACTTGCAGTCTAAATTTTCCTTACCCCCTAAGGAACTTTGGGCATACACACAATTGCGACACTTTCTCACAAATTCCCCTCACAAGGTCCATTATAAGAGGGTTCTAACACCCTTTGAAACCTTGGCTTCTAAGACGCCTCCCCCAAGACATTTAATTTCTATGCTCTATAAAATGATACTAGCTACTAAGTTCTCAGGCCTTCCCAGATATGTCGAGGCATGGCACCGTGATCTCGTTGAACCCCCCTCTGAAGAGGAATGGAACCGTATCTTCCAAACCTCACCGGCCTGTTCCCGTAGCCTCACAGTTATAGAGACCCAGATTAAAATCCAGACCAGGTGGTATAGAACCCCACAACTTCTCCACTCCTTCCTACCTCAGGTACCTGCTGAATGTTGGCGGTGTGACCAGGCCTTGGGCACAATGGCTCACATATGGTGGGGATGCGCTAAAATTACCCAGTTCTGGGATAATATAATCCAGGTCGCTCAGAAGGTTGTTGGTCAGGAGGTCCCTACAGATCTCAAATTCTGGGTCCTGTCACTACCCCCAGGCTCCCCCTCAGCCTTTAAACATACCCTGCTAATGCACTTGGGAAATGCTGCTAGAGCCCTAATCCCGGTGCACTGGCGCTCGACGACAATTCCCTCCCTAGAGGAATGGTATAAGAGACTTGACTTCTACAGGTCTATGGATGAAATTATCCTCTCGGCCACTGATAGATTTCAAGATTATTTGGCTACGTGGGGCCCCTGGATATTTTATGTTGATTCGCTACATCCAATGTCTCTTTTATCCCCTCCTTCCCTTCTCTCTGACTTTTCCCTCTTTTGCTGTCTCTTTTTCAAGTTTGTTTTTTGTTGATTCATTGCGATATTTGTAAAGTGCAGTTTTTCACACTGTTTTGCAATAAATGTAAAAGTTTATTTTATTTTATTTTTATTTTTTTTCTTCTTTATGCCCAACAATTCAATGTAGACGATGTTATTATAACTACATGCACGACTGTTGGATATATATGGAAGGCAATTGCTCTTGTTGCTTGACAATGTATTTTGTTATGATGTGCAATTTTTTCTTTCATCTCAGAAACAAACAGAAACAAAGAATGAATACTAACACTTATTAACACACGATTACACCGGCTGAAGGCTACCCAAACTTCAGCCGGCGTAAGCTATTATTAATACGCTGGTACGGCTGCGTTAGTACGCTAACGCCGCCCTCCCAGCCTCATTACCCTCCCCCGCCTACCTACACTAACTGCAGCGTAGTAACAGAGGGGAACGCCCCCTCCAGCGTTACTACGCTGCTGCTACGGACGCCCAAGACATTGACCCGGACAGGACTCTGCAGCATCAGCCGGTAACTATATGGGCCTTTGGGCCTGATCCAGAGTAACACTGTTGTGCTGAGCGTACCAACGCTCAGCGTAACAGCGACACTCCCCTTGCCAGATCGTAATTACACTGTGTTGCGCCGGCTTTAGGCTACCCTAAGTTTAGCCGGCGTAACCCAGTGTAACCCTTTCCTTTGCTAATGTGAAACTTCCTCTCCTCTAACCTTATGGGGTGATGTGTCCTGTGAACAGTCCTTGGGGTAAAAAATTGCCATAAAAGTTCTCTGTATTGACAGGTAATGTATTTGTATATAGTAATCATATCTCCTCCTAGGCACCTGTTTTCTAAAGTAAACATGCCTAAACTGGCTAGGCTTTCCTCATAGCTCAATGACTCCATACCCTTTAGTAATTTTGTCACCCTCGCAACCCTTTCTAGTTCCAAAATGTCTTTTTTATGGAGTAATGCCCAGAACTGAACTCCGTACTCAAAATTAGGTCTTATCAATGATTTATATAGTGACAAAAATTATGCGGTCTTTCCTTGCATCTATGTCCCTTTTTATGCATGCTAATACTTTATTGTCCTTTGCAGCATACTTGACATTGATCACTATTGCTAATTCTATTATCCACAAGCACTCCCAAATCCTTCTCCATTAAAGATCTCCTAAATTTACCCCATTTAATTTATAGATTGAATGCTTGTTTTTGTTCCCTAAATGCATAATCTTACATTTATCTATGTTAAACCTCATCTTCCATTTTATTCAAGTCCCTCTGTAGAGAAACTACATCTTGCTCTGATTACCTTATGTAGTTAAATTTCATCTGCAAAAATAAATACTTTGCTATCTAAGGCCCTGATTCACACCTAAGAAGCATCTTCGGTGTATATTCTTTCATAGTAAGCATGTGTGCATGCGTAGTCATGCTCACTACGCTAACTATATAGCCCTTAGGCATGCAGTTTAACTACAAACGGTTTTTAAAGACCGCACAGTTTATAAAATAAAAGGAGGCAAATTGGGAGGGATATAGATTAGGCAGGGAGGGAGGGCAGGTGATTCTCCATTTGTATTTTCCCTACTTAAGAGGAAAAATACGCACACTTAGTTTAGTTTGCCTATGGCACTCATAAGTGCCATTATGCACCTAAAATCAGGGAGAGGACCTAAGAACTAGGTGCAGATACATGCATATCCACACATACTTAAGTCCAGTGCTAAGTCATCACCAAGGTCATTAATAAATATATGAAATGTTCTTTGTACTACTTTAAATATGTTTACACATTTTCTTTGTCCACGTCCTTGTAGCTTAACATGATTTTAAAACTGATAGTTTTGTTTTTTCATCCGTATTGTACATATTCACTATAGCCACACTTGTGTACAGTATGTGCGTGCAGTTCAGCACACACATCCAGAGTGCAGCGTACTGTGGTCATATTTGTGGGTTTAGTTCCACTTACAATTGTAATTTCAGCCACACTGTGTTTACATTTTTAAACATAGTTAGGCTAACTTTAGCCATTGCGTATATATCCAGAGCCATATGCATCTACTCCATGCACTCAAATTTGGATATTTGCATAAGTACACAAATGTGTAAATTTTTTTTATGTATATACTAAGTATTCTTATTTCATTCATTTATTGAGCGGGCCATTTCTGTACACTTTTGGTGCCTAAATTGATGTTCTTTTCTCAGTCTCGGATCTGGTGTAAGTACAAATGATGACATCTGTTATTGTTTCAGCTGCACAGGAGATAAATGGAAGTGGAAACATCCAGTGGCTTTCTGGCTATAAATTGTGCCATAATTCTGACTTAGCAGCAGAGTCAGTGTTGCCGACTTTCTATTTTTTCTCTCCAGGAGATTTCGGAGGGAAAAGATAGATGCCGATATGGGAGGCGGGGCTTAATGACGCAACTTATGCAATGATATATGCGATTTTGCATCCTAAAGCCCTAATAAAAGTAGAAATGACAGTACTGATAGGCAGGGGGTAGGTCCATTATTTGAATAAACTCACAGCCTCAAGCCCATTGCAAGAGAATTGGCGGCTCTCCCAGGGTACTATTATAGTCATAATGAAACCAAACAGTATAATAGATTGTAAGCATTACTCACCAGAGCTTATGACGTAGAAATAATAATGGGCTGGGTTCATCACTAGTTAGAAGCCAGATAAAGACCATACAGTTACTGTGATTTCCTAAAGTAAGTAGAAATTCAAATAACAACCTGTCTGGGCATTGCACGTATAAGCAGAACATTTTCTACATACTGCAGATGCTACTAAATACATAATGGGAACGTTGCCACTGGGAAATAAACTGTCTTTTTAAAACATAAATAGAAAAGGCTTTGGGCCAGTACCCGTATTATGAAACCTCACATATTCTTCATACCAGATAAAAGCTTATGTTGGAAAAAGATAACTGTAGAGAGGAAGGTAGCATTTTCTGTTTATGTAGAGCTCAAGCCAGCAGCTTAAATGTTAATTGGCCACAGATGTTAAGCAGCTTATGTCCACTAATTAGCATCAAGTGATTTCATTTTATACCTGCAAATGTGCATCAACAGAGGGAGGGAAATATCATGTGCATGACTGGGTATTAATATTAGACATATCTAGGGGAAGCAAAGGATCCTGTACTTTCCGCACGAACTGGGTTTCGTTGGCCCAGAATTCCTCCATCTGTGGTGCTTACTGAAGGAGTCTGTGCTCTGAGAGGAAATGCTGCCAGAAACCAGTGGTTGAGCCAAGCAGCCTGTTTCTCACAACAGCTGACTGCCAGGTCCTTGCGAATGGAATGGTTATGGTTACCTTCTGGCCTTTGATAATAGATAATCAGGCCAGTGTCGGCTTTTTATTTAGTACGGGAGTCAAGTGCTTCATTTTTTCTAATTATTTCCTCATAAAATAAAAACTTTCAAGCACTATATCAAATCAGCGTCTTTCATTTGTGCTTTGTTTTTAATCTGTCAGCAAAACTTAAAGTCTGAATCAAGAAAGGATCACTGGGGATTTCTATAGGCTGAAAATGTAATAAACTACATTTTATTTAGTACAGACATTTCCCTTGATTTCCAAACGCTTCTTAACAGGCAGTAAATACCAAAGTAAACGTCTTTTGTGGCATATTCCGGATCATTATTGACTAGTAAACTTTCATTTAACCTCTGTGAGATGAAAATAGGATTTTCAAACCACTCCTTCTGCCAAATATTACAATATGATTAACACATTGGAGTGTCAAAAATGTATTGGAGGAAATAAAAAGTCTGATCGGTGACAGAGAATGAAGTTACATGTTCCTTTCAGATAAAATTAGATTTTAAGATTTTAATAGCTTGAAGTCATTATGTATGCATATTATATGCTAACCTGTCAGCTTTTGTTAGAATAAACTGCTGGGATTTTTGTAAAGAAGAAATACTGAAGAATTAAGAGCCTCTCAAATAATGACATTTTAGTTGTGGCCTGCCAAGATAGTAAGGCCTTGGCTCCATCTGCACAAGGCTGGATGTGATAATCAAGACGCTCTCTCTCTCTACAGGTTGCTTATGTACTGAATCAGGCCGGCTTCCTCAACATGACAGCATGGAATACATATTTGAGGATAGATGCAAGCCTGTTCAGAGGGGTCTGTGTTAGCCTTTTCAATTAAAGCAAACATGTCTACTGCAGCCTAGGGAGAATGGCTGGATGAGGAATATGAGTCTGCTGAGAAGCTGCTTGTGATAAAAACTCCACATATTTTAAAAGCTAAAATTGACAAGACAGGGAAAAGTGTATGGGAGGCAGTTCTCAATATATGACAAATGTGTGTATGACTGGCATGACAATTAGCATTAGCAACTAACTTGCATACAGACAAATTGTCACCCTGTTGTCACCCAATGAAACAATTCAAACATATCGTTTAAAAAGACATTAAGGGCAAGGTAGCAAATGATTACAGAAAACATATAAAATATAATTGCTTTATATAAATGTTGTTATCAGGGTGTCCTGAACCAACATGTTAAAAACTCTATATTCTAAATAGAATAAAACCCTAATTTAAGCCTTATCTAAGAAGTTACTATTACGTCATGCTCTAGTTGAACAAAACTCAGGAAAGGCAGGTAAGAAACTTGGGATAACAGTCTATTTGCATGCACCAATTTATCACCAACATATCAAATTAGGATCTTTAGCTTTCCGTTACAGAGATACAAATAACAGGCCTTACTTGGTATATGTGCCAATATGTATGAAAATATTAAACTAACTAAGGCTGATGCATGCCATCCACCACACAACAATCACACAAAAAAAGACACGGACAACTTTAAATGCGGTTTAAAAGGGGGCATAGGTTTATTGAAATAAACAACAACCCTGATCTATTAATTGAAATTGATTATTGATTATTTGACTATAAAAGTTAGGGTTGAGACAAGGTGGCCATAGCAGGTGTGTGTCACCTCTGGAACTTAACAGGACAACTGAATGTCAAACAACAGGCGCAGCCCCCCTCCCCCCAACCCCGTTCCCCTGGCTCCACTACTTCAAATTGCACACCTCATCAATCTGGAGGAGGCAGACCAAGACCCCCCGTCGCAGGTCGGGCAGGCTGGCATTACCAGAAGGGTGCGCCTCTACTCAGAGATATTTCTCCCCACATCTTTTTGCGCCAAACTGAAATGGTGACACCACACCTCTACCGCCCAAG
>WWET01001762.1:21700-37620 GCA_011038615.1 Limnodynastes dumerilii | reverse complement strand
TTATTTATTTTATTTTTTTTATTAAGGGGATATTTTTATGTATTTTGGCGGTCTCCCCATACATACATACATTCTAATAACAGCTATTAGGGGGAGGAAAAGAGGGGTATATGGGAACATTGCTGGAATACTTACCCTCCAGCCTGTGCTTATTTTATTTATTTTTTTTATTAAGGGGATATTTTTATGTATTTTGGCGGTCTCCCCATACATACATACATTCTAATAACAGCTATTAGGGGGAGGAAAAGAGGGGTATATGGGAACATTGCTGGAATACTTACCCTTAACACCAGCCTGTGCTGGCATTAGTCTTATGCCAGTAGAGGAGTGTAAAACTCCTGCTCCGGCATTTTGTAAATATGCTCCCCTTCTTTTTTATGCGATATTGACAGTTTTCGCTTCAAAACTGGCACTATTGCATGAAAATGATCTTTATAAATAGACCGCAATTTGTTATATAATGTTTGTATGGAGCTCTGGATATGTCTTTTTGTTCCTTGTAGTTACACAGTGGTCACTTTGGTCCTTGGCTGCACCTCTCAATTTATATACACTTGCACACATTTTATATATTTGAATAGAAGCGCAGCCGTGTTTTCTTTAATGTTAATAGTATCACAGTACACATGACCTAGAAATTTCTGGAAGAACTGGATAAATTAAAAGAACAGAACCATTTAGAACAGAACTCAAAATAAATGTATTTTTAATAGTAAGTGAATTCTGACTATATAACCTCTTGCTAGATGAGTAAAATTTTCTAGATAAAATATTATGAGCAAGAAATGTCACTCTAGCAATGCAGAACAGTGGACAGACCCCCTTGGTGGGGGAGGGGGTTGATGCTACCATGATACCTGCTTCATCTGGGAGAGCTTGAATACAGGTGCAGCTGATCAGGTATATAAGTTCTTAGTTGTCCAATAGGCATTCCATATCAGAGCACTTGTGGAAAAGAATAAACTCCCAACACCATGGTAAAATAGAGATTGTGGGATTAAACTGAAGCAATGTCAATATATCAAAATTACAGGATGAGGAGTCGGTTTAGATTCCAAAAATACGTTACAATAGTATTTTTACAGACTTTTAAACGCTGCAGTTAAAGGTTTGAAGTTATTCGTTATGCAAGCAGGGAAAAAACACACATAATGGGCCGAATCAAGACTTAAGGTTGTTTTATGAATACATGCGTACCTAAGTTACGCACTACTAAGCATAACGCACTTCCCCTGGCACTCCCCTCTCACTTTATGCAACTTAGCTGACTTATGTGTTCAGAATCCAAGCTTAAGTTTTCCTTGCGTATCTCTGTGCATACGTAATGCCTTGTTGTATGTAAGTGCCTTACTCAGTCCATACTGTAGAATGTAAATGCCTCCTTCAATGCGTATATTCGGCTTGCGTAGGGATGCCACGCCCTATTGTAAGGAGTTACGTATAAGTTACTTAGGATCAGACTTACGATAAGTAACATCTGCCGCGTGCATGCACAGTGCATTCCCACATGCAGTGTACGTAAACTGGCTATCGTTATAAAGTCTGCATCAGGCCCAATGATATTCACTGTGACAAATATATTCACAGAAATAGTGAAAAGACCATATTTTCGTTTAATCCATGAGGTTTTACCAAATTAAATAGGAAAATCCATTTTAATTCTTTCAGTAGGATTACCCGATTAATGTCCACTCCTCTTGGTGAAGGTTCAATTTTTTCATAGATAAATGCCGGTATACCTTTAGGATTGGCATTATGACTCTTGAGGAAATATCTGGCCACCAGGATCAGGGTTTTACATTTCTGTACATCTTTTCTACTTATTTACTACTGAAATTACATGTTCCAGGAGTTTTTTATTTTAATTTCCATGTGGCTTTGCCTACATTTTTTTGTTACAAGATCTTATGAGGCAATAATTTCATTTGTACACTCCTCATGGTGACCTGGTTCTACCTGGCTCCCTTTGAAGGTGAAGCCCAGCCTTGAGACTGGTAGTGATTATTAGGAATAGCTTCACCCATGGAGAGAATAGTAGAGTGCATGATGAAAGCATTCAGGAGCCTACATGACCAGAACTTCACTTGCTTTGGTTTGATATGATAATATTGCTTCTGGGATAATACTACTTACTTACGATTTATGTGAGGATATGATGACTTTTTGTTTGTTATGGTTAACCTGTCTGGCATTTCTCCGTTATCATGTGTGAGGAATATACTATATTCTCCTAACACTGTCATATGAGCACATTCAATTTGATATAACTGAGATGCTTGTTTTTCCCATTTTAATCAAAACCAATAAAAGCTACTTTTTATATGCTTAAAATTATGTATGGAAATGTTTTACTGGGATTATAAGTAATTTAATCTTGTAGTGAGACAAAATGCACCAAATAAGCAGCATTTAAAATCTTGTCTTTAGGATTCTGTTTGTTTTGTTTTGTTTGAGAATGAAACATAGTTAAGAATGTTTATTTTTTTTCAATGTAAGTATTGTTTCTGCATTAAGCCGATCTCTGTGTTCTATTTTTCTCACTTTTTAAATCTATTTCCGTAGGGTTTGGGGATTTTATTTAAATTCATGCTTTTCAACAACTTTAATAAGAATTGTTCTATTAATATTTTATAACAATACAAGTTCTAGAACAGGGTCAGAAATTTCTGTGAAGATTCATGTTTCCAGCCTATCATTTAACACAGCGGTGCACATTGCTGGTAGTGGGTACACCACTGACTAGCAATTTGCAAATGTCATATTGCTCTTATTCTATCAATAATTTTTATGAAGTTTATGAACAATGTTCATGTGTATTACACACAGTAGTACAAATGACAATAAGCCTAATTTTGGTTTGAAAAAAAAAAATATCATTAAAATTATTGGTGGACGTTTGGATTACTTTTTATTATGATTAAGAGTCATATGTTCCAAAATTAGGTCAATACATGCAAAATAGAGCAGAGAAGGAATGGCACCCTGCTATTCATGACATGTGTATACAATTATAATTTCATTGATTCATTGAGCAGGAAATGCACTGGAGACATTCATGGAAGTGGTAAAGCAGGATTTGAAAATAGATGATTCTGTAAGTGTGTGTGTGTGTGTGTGTGTGTGTGTGTGTATATGTGTGTGTGTGTGTGTTTCATTTTATGTTTTAATTATTTAGTTTGTTGATTTGTGTACATGGCAAATAATATAAATAGGTAATAATTTTTCGACAATTATTGTAAAGCGTTCTTCAAATGCAGCAAGATATTTCTTGTGTAACGTATACTATGAGTGTTTTGTTATGTTTATTCATAGAATATAAGTAAAAGGTATTTTGGCCATTTGGATGCCAAAATGAATTTTAACAACAGTACCTTTTGATTCTTAGGTGGTAAAGTTACACTGTTAAGTATTATGTTAAATTATGTTAAAATTATGACAATAAATTGGGCTGATTTTAGATGTGCACTTTCTTGATGTTTTATCATTCTTAAAAAAAGAAAATGCAAATCTTTCCTTGTTCCCTTTAAGGGGGTCTCAAAATCCCCCATCAGTCCAAAATGGAAAAGCATTTGTTACAAGAGATGTTAATAAAAAATAAAAAAAGCCAGGCACAGCAGTGAACTTAACAGTTAAGTCTAGCAATACTGTAAGACACCAGTATCATATATGCCATATAATCACTTAAGAATACTAAATCTGAGGAAGCAAGAAAAACCAACAGACCATATTTTGGACTCAAACAAGGATCAGAATTTTTACATGGCAGAAACAATTTGATCGCCATCATTTAATGAGAATGGGGTAGATCCAGAACTACGTGTGTGCGTACGTATATTCGCGGAGCGTATTTTCGTACACGTAAGTTCGCTACACTCCCCTCGGCACACCCCTTGCACGAACGTATTTTGTCTAAATACGCTACTCAAACCCTACCTTAACTTTTCCAAACGTAATACGTCCGCTCCGCGAACGGACGTACTGACTACGTGAACGTACGCAGCTTAGCACGCCCATACTGTACACTTTAAATACCACCCCCCGCCTACTTCACGTAAAACGCACGTATTGTTGACTAACGTAAATTTGGCACGCCCACACGTAAGTATTTACGTGAGACATACGTGAATCACCCATACGTCCTAAATTACGCTACGTGAATGTGCGTATTTTCTATGGTGCGCATGCGCAGTGCGTTCAACTCTGCGAATTTACGTCTCCGCCACGCGTAAAATCGCGGAAAAGCGTAGTTCTGATCTGCCACAATGTGATTAAGGTTCAGTCATTGTTTAAGACAAATGGGGGCTGATTCAGAGATGCACTTACACCTTTTTTAGGTGGAAGTGTACAGTTTGGCTAAACCATTTTTCAAAGTAAGGGGTGCTTATTAATTTTTTTTAAAAATTGCATGCAGTGAAAATGCATTACATTTACACATAGAACTAAAATACTGCATAGCTTTATGTTTACTCTATAAAATAGAGTTGAGCTAAGAAACTTCACCTCCTAATTTTATTTCTGGTTTTACAATTTAAAGCTGCCTCCCCTTGCAATTCAACATGGTATTGCTCAGGTCTACACTTGCACTTAAAAAAAGGTGGAAGTGCAACTCTGAATCAGCCCCCTGGTTTGCATGTGGCTATCTCAATGTCCTAGGTTATTGGAATTTCTTGGTCAATCACCAAGAAAATTACATGGATGGTGCTATTATTTAACGGCTATGGCTGGAATCCAAAGTAAGAAAACTAAACAAATAGTTGGTGAACATCTTTTTCAAGCACACCACGATCAATATAGCAAGACAATTCTTAGGGAAAATACATATGATTTATTTAATGTACTTTTAAATGGTATACAAACAGTTTATCATGAAAAAGTGTATTTTGCAATATAGTATTTTATTAAAAAGTGAAGTTGTAATAAAATGTCCTAGTTCTGGTAACTCACTTAATATATATTGATACACTGCACCTTTGGTAAATATATAATATTAGACTGTGCTACACCAATGTGTAAATTAAACCAGACAAATTTAAATTAAGCTAGATCCTATCAATCCAGAGTCTGACAACACTCTGCCCCAAAAATAGTCCCAAGGTACATTTATAAAAGTTGTATTTAAATCCAAATTTGAACTCATTTTGTGTGGCCAAGTTACCAAAGATAGAACAACGTTTGAATGTCATAAGGCTTCTGAGCTAAACTGCAACTGCTGACACACATCTAAAAATGATAGGTATGGAATATAGATAAATGGAGGTATAACACTTTAAAAGCGCTAATTACTACTGCTGCAGTCCCTAATTAAAAAAGGAGTACAGATCCTTCAAACAAGCATATATAAACACAAAGGACCTAATTCAGAGTTCCGAGCATGTGCGATGCAGAATCGCACATGCTCATTTGACTACGGGCTATTCAGAGTGTAGCCCACTCTGAATAGCATGTAAGTCGGAGCCTTGACTTTTTTTTGTTTTTCAAAGTTAAAAAAAACCCGCTCCCCCCGCCTGCCGCACCGCCGCAGCCTATGTGTAAACAATAAATAAATAAAGGCCCGGCCCACAGGGCATACTGCTGATAGTAGAACTACAGGCACAAGCATGCCCATGAATGACAAGGCATGCTAGCGCTTGTAGAACTACAATTGGCAGCATGCCCTGCCTCAAATCCCTACACATGCCCATTTAGTTAAAAAAAAACATACAGTGCCCACTCCTTAAAAAAAAACAACAATAAAAACGCTTCATGTGCCCCCACAAAAATAACTAAAATACATTCCACCAATGTCCATAAATAAATAATAAAGAGTGCCACCAGTGCAAATAAATAAATAATAAAGAGAGGGAAGGAGTTAATTTTTAAATACACAGGGTTTTTTTTTAACCATTTTTTTTCTGCTCCAGTGAGCTGCCCCTACGATTTCACCAGCCCTGAGCTTTTAGGGCTTTTTCCGCATCCAGCGGACCGGTGTGCGCAGAGTATTTAAATGAGAAAAGCGGAGCTTTGCAGTCGGAATCAGATGCTAGCGGATACCATAAACTCTGCCAGCAATCCGACTTCCTTCTGCATTTTACGCATGCGCAGTGCCTTTAAAAAGCATCGCATCCGTGTGAATTTCACACGAATGCGATACTCTGAATCAGGTCCAAAATGGATAATATGGGAAAGCGCCGAAGATGTGTTTTATTCAAAAAATTATTGTAACAAATCAAAAACCTTGTCTGGCAGCGGTATACAGGGGAAGTGTCTTAAGTCCCATATATTCTGTACTTCAAATGTGGAATAAAATAGGCTTTAGACCAAATGAGTTCAGGGGATGGTGATTCTCCCAGAAGTCCGTTTTAAAACCATGAAATATATGAAACGATATAAAGAAATATAAAGAAATGATTAGGCACCAATAGTTAAATTCCACAAACTTATTGGGATATAAATTAAATCTGCAAGAGGACAAAAACCAGCCACTAAGGATTATGACCCGATGGATATGTAAAGGAAGCAATGATGCTTAAATCTTTAAATATACTTTACTGGTAACATCAAAAAAGAAATAAATAAATAGTAAGTGTATTAAAAACAACAGCAGCACATAGCCCTATAGAAAACCCCCATACCCCGTAATCAACGTCCGTGCCGAAGAAGGTCAGACAATCAGCCCTTAGGGACGTCCAGATGGCGGGTTGCGAGACCAGACATACGGTGAATGCGTCACCAGAGCACGGATGGTATGGCGGAAGTCTTCTGAACACGAGGTGGAAGTCCGTGATCACGGGAGAGGAAGTCTCAAATCAGGGCACCTGGCTGCACAGTACCACTTGATGCGTTTTGGAGCAAAGTCCTTAGTGTTTAGGCATCTAAAAATGGACTGTCTGTAATGTTAAAGTGATAACATATGTTAAGGGACACTGGGTATGGGTTCTGCTATGTTATAGTTTAAGTCTGTTTTCTCTTTCTGAAAGCCACATCACCTAGGGCTAAGGGCCTCATTTACCAAGGGCGATTTGTCTAATCATATGCCAGGCACACCCCCTCGACCGTAGTTACGAAGGTGGTACGCTAAAAGCCCATTAGCTCAGAATTTCTGACCGTAACATCTGCCCCACGCATGCGCAGTAAGTACAAATATCCGGTTTAATGCTTATTGAGTTAATTCGGATGGAGGTGAGTGTCCATTTCATAGAAATCGGCACTCACTTTGGTTTTTACAAACCCCATCCATTATCCAAAATCCAAAAAATGGCTGCCGCATCAACCAATTAACCCATGGCATGCTGTTGCATATCGTACTATAAGGCAGAGCATGCCCATGTATTGCAGGGAATGCTATGCCTTATATTACCCTAAGCGACAGCATGCCAAGGGTTAATGGCATGCTGCCTGCAGCATACTATCACCATTACTGTTACAATCAAAATATATGCCCTCTATCACTAATGTAAATGAAACGTCCCCTCCGTCAGTCATGCACATATTTCATGTCCCCTGCGTAACTACATAACCTAATAGATATCACTTTGGTCACTACTGAAAATATTACATGTCCCCTCCGTACCTACAGAACCTAATAGATGTCACCTTGGTCACTACTGAAAATATTAAATGTCCCCTCCCTGCCTACAGAACCTATTAGATGTCACCTCCATCAATAATGAACATAGCAGTTGTCCCCTCAATTATTTTTTTTAAATAATTTTTGTCCCCAATCCTATTTAATGTAAAAAAATATGGCCCGTCTAATAGATGAGAATTAAATAAATATCCCACCACAGCAATTTCCATAAATATGGCCCGTATAATAAATGAACAATAAATAAATATCACGCAACATAAAGGACATATTACACAGGCAAAATTGCATAATTAAAACCTTTACAGCACATACTCACAGTGCTTTAAGCTTCTCTGTTGACAAGCGACGATCAGCTGTACTTCGGAGGCGCATCTTCTTCGTGTTGCTGGCCCTGGCGAGGATGTCTTGCTCCTTAAGAGTCCCTCCGGCGAATGACGTATGTCATGCCAGGGGCCTCATTTATAATCTCAGCCACGTCATTCTCTGCCGTGATAAGGGGGCAGTTGATAGTGGTAGAGTTAGTGAGTGGACGTGATATAGAGGTGGAGATAATAGGAGATATAGGAAATAAAGTGAAGAAGCAACATTGTGACGAGTTGTAAAAGTATTAGCAGTGAGAGGAGAAATTTTAGTGAAGAGTGTCAGAGGTTCAGTTCATGGGAGGTGTCGGTGACTGTGATCGGAGAAGTGTCAGAGGTGCAGTTAGTGGGAGGAGTCATGGCTGTGATCAGAGAAGTGTTGGAGGTGCAGTTTGTAAAAAGGGTCGGAAGTGGTGAGCAGAGAGAGAGAGTGACAATTTGGTTTGGGAAGAGAAGAGAGTCGAGGAGGCTGTTTTGGAGTGGGAAGCAGAGGTTCGGAATGGGAGTGAGGGAGAGTCGGTGAGCAGGGGAGTGACAGAGAAAGTTGGACATTAGCTGTGGAGAAAAAGCTGCAACATTGTAGCAGCATTAGGGGGTCTATTTACAAAGGGTGATTTTTATTAACAAAATCAAATTGCAGCATCTTTTTTTGCCGCGATTTTTTTCATTTAAATCGCAGGATTCACAAAGAATCGATTTTGCGGCAAATAGAAATTTTTCTAAGTGCAGCATGGCTGAAATCCTTAGCCATGCTGTACTGATAGAACTACAAGGCTCAGGATTGATGAGCCTTGTAATAATATCAGCGGCAGCATGGCTAACGATTCTAACCATACCTGTGTCTTTGTAGTGTGTAAAAAAAAAATTACAGTTCACATTAAACAGACATAACAGATTTCCATAAAGTATGCATGTAAACAAGTTAATAAAGCTAACTAACATTGTCCCCTACTGTGTGCACTTACCTGCTGTGGTCATCTCTCCTCAGCTTTGTGTCATGTAGGTAGTGTATCGTGTGTAATAAATAAAAAAAAATTCATCACTCACAGTTTGCTGTCTTCTTTTTTCGGATTTTCTTATTTCTGTGAAGAATTTTCAGCAATTGATAGAAGTCTTCTTCTTTATTGGATTCTGTGATGACGATGCCCCGTTCTTCAGATGATGACAGGACGCTACAGATCTTCTCCTCATCCGGGCTGCTCCAAATGGAGTTGAGGTCGCTAGGGGGCAGTATTTTTATAGTGGAGATGACGTCAGATACATTGGTCCTTTACTATTTCTGACGTCATCTCCACTATAAAAATACTGCCCCCTAGCGACCTCAACTCCATTTGGAGCAGCCCGGATGAGGAGAAGATCTGTAGCGTCCTGTCATCATCTGAAGAACGGGGCATCGTCATCACAGAATCCAATAAAGAAGAAGACTTCTATCAATTGCTGAAAATTCTTCACAGAAATAAGAAAATCCGAAAAAAGAAGACAGCAATTACACGCGATACACTACCTACATTACACATAGCTTAGGAGAGATGACCACCGCAGGTAAGTGCACACAGTAGGGGACAATGTTAGTTAGGTTTTTTAACTTGTTTACATGCATACTTTATGTAAATCTTTAATGTGTGTTTAATGTTTAGTGTTTTTTTTTTACATGGTTAGAATCATTAGCCATGCTGCCGCTGATATTATTACAGGGCTCATCAATTCTGAGCCTTGTAGTTCTATCAGTACAGCATGGCTAAGGATTTTAGCCATGCTGCAATTATTTTTTGTACACACAAAAATATATGTCAACTCTGTTGACATGTGTTTTTGTTGCTGGTCCGAGACGGCACCTCAGCCAGAACTCGCAGCTCTCTGGCTGCGATTTTTTTTTGGGGTGATTTTAAATCACACTAAAGGCGATTTCTTCAAATCGCCTTTAGCGAATGCCGCACTTTTTTTTTCTATTTTATCAATGAATCGCGATGTCCAGCGATGTTTGCCATTGCGATTTTTTTACACACTCAAATCATGCGATTTGAGCCTTTCTGAATACCACAATGTGACTTCAAAGGCTCAAATCACGCGATTTGTGGCGATTTGCCTCAAATAGTTTTTTGGAAATGAGGCCCTAGGAGTGAGAGAGGGGATATCAGAAAGGAGATAAAGTGTGAGAGAAAGGGGAAGAACAACATTGAAGAGAGACAGAGTGAGGTGGGAGAAAAGAACAAGGACAATTAAAAGGTGTCAGACCTGAAGGGCGTTGGTGGCAAAGAACTTTAATTGTTTTTTTCTAATTAGTAAAGATTTGTTTTTATGTTAGTAGTAACACTGTTAGCTAATAGTTACACTTAAGAATAACTTATAATATTGTAACATTGTAGGTTTAGGTATTTTAGAGATAAACTGTTTGGGATATCTGAAGAAGTTGATAAGGAAGAAATTATAAACTGTTAAGAGTTTGCTTATATTACAGTTGCAAAATTATACTGTACTAGTGTTTGTTAAAAAAAATTATAATTCACTGGGCGAAGAGTTGTAAAAGTATTTGATTATCTATAGTATCTGCTATAATTTGATTGTATAAAGTTAAAGTTGATTACATTCAGTAAAACATTTTTTTAAAGTAGAATTGTTGTCGACTTTCTCGGAGTTATCTCTTATTCCATTTCACCTCTCTGCAATTCCTATTTTGACCTTTAACATTCGGTCAAAACACCTATATTATACTTTGTAATACAAAGTCACACCAATTTGTGAGCACAACCTGGCCCCTCTAATGGAAGATGTTGTAAGTGCCACTGGATCAGATCCAGGCTTATGTTCCTGCTGCACTCAAAGATCTTAGGACAGTGGCAGTGGTGACCCAATAATGAATCCCCATTTAATCCAGTCTTCTGTACAAGCATTGAGAGGTCATTCAACTCTGTTTGCTTGCATGGGCCTAACTTTTCCGATGCAGCTTCACTTGAAATAGGTATGTATATGAATTCTGGACAGGGTAGAGTGCACCTACCACACCCATACTATTAAATTTAGATAGATTTCCCCCTTGAGCTCATTGGGATAGCTGGATTGGCAGATGCACTACGACAGCTTTTCTTCAGTGTGTGTGCAAATAATGCATCATTTTGGCATTTTCTAATACTAGCAATCAGAAACTGACCCTTTTTAGAAGTCTGTATCCATTCCATTGCTCTTAAGTTTGGATAGGGGAGAATGCATTCCGCTCAGGTAGCATGGATGCATAGGATATGGGGCGGTATTCAGAGATCCATGTCCCTATCGGTCCGCAAATATATGCACGGACGGAGCAAGGGACACCCACCAAAACCCCAGTCACTCCCCTTGCTAATCCATGCTCTCTCAGATTTACGCCTCCATAGACCAGCTGTAACTTTCCGTGTGGAGTTCCGTGCATATATGTCCTCCATCCGTACATATCTTGATAATCGCGCCCACTTTCCTTCATTTAAATGCCTCCTCCCGCCCATTTTTATTTAAATTCTCCCATGCGTATTTTTCCATCGCATATCTGGACGTATGTATCCACGTGCGACTCACAGGTCTGTCCACAAGGCACTTCCGCGCGTATCATTGCGTAAATAAAGTTACTACGCATGCGCAGTTGAGACGTACCTAAAAATACGCACGGAACTGGCCAGGAAAACGGATCTCTGAATACAGCCCATGCTCCTGAAGAAAGTGATCTGTTTTGTTTTTATACCTGAGATCTGGTTGCTCAATAATTACACCTCATTGCAGTCTGACTGGAACAAATTAAAATTTGTGGTACCTAACCTTTAACATAAGGTTAACATAAACATCCAGAGTTTTTGAATAAGGAATGTAAACGATTTCAGCAAAGATTCAAATGATGCGTGGGCCGTCTGGTAGTACCCTCTTGAAACATGCAATTAGCTCTGTATAGGCAAGTAGGCTGAGATGTGTAATGCATTAGACATTACTAGTTGTTTCAATTTATCTTCTTTTGGAAGTAATTAAAATACCTTCTTCTTAAGTGGTATTTAATAGAATATATATTTTTATTACAAAACTACAAAAAAATTAAGCTTTATATTTTGATATGTGACATAGAAATGGTATACTATAGTGTTATTTATTGTGGCTTTAAAACTTCTTTTATTAGACTAATTAATGCTTGTCATCTGTGTGGTCGGTCTGTAGTGTTTTTCTGTGTGCCAGGGGTTTTAATGAGCTGAATATTAGAATATAGTGGAAATCCGCTTTACACTAACTCACACAGCTGTACCTTATTTGTTAAAATGCGCAGAAAAAAAAGAATAGGTGTTAAGACTGGACCAATAGGATAGAAGTACACTGGGTATTGATATTGACAGAAATGTTACTCATTTTAATTACCCTCTTTGAGACTTGGAACTGTCTGGTATTTATGTCCATATTTATTGGAACACTCATACATAAAGACAATAAATCTTCACGAGTCACACTTTCCCCCCTTGTACCTTTTATTCCCTCTTGTGCTTGCACATATTCAATACAAGATTTTACATTTGTTATTCATCCATATGATAAATATGTCCTCTGTGTTTACTGATCAAGAGATTGTAAGCACATCTTTTCCAGATGGAAGTTTTGCAAATTGACATTCTGCACACACCACTCCATTACACAGTTTTATTGTGCAATAATAGGTTAAAAAAGTAATTTGATAAATTGGTAAAATAGTACATTTTTCATTATCTTAAAAAAACAAGCAAATATGATCCAATTATTACCTTTGATTAGATATGGTAAAGCTTTACCGAAGTTTTCTCTATTTACAATGCTGTCATTGCCATGGAAACCACGATTGTGTGCCTGCTCTAATGAATGCAGGTAGGCTGATAACTGTATTTTAATCATCCACCCTGATCTGAAGATGACGTTAGTGAAGGAATTTCAGCGATATACCCATATATCGGGAGACCGTTGGAATACTTATAAAAGCTGAATAGTAAAAAAAAATAAAAAAAATTATATAACATTTTTTAACTTAATCAAATTCAAAATACATTTCTAAAAAGAAACAATCACAAAAAACCAATAAAAGACTAAAAACTTACTTGACCGAGCGACGTGTCTGTCTCAGAGTCTTGGTGCATGCGCAGTGTTTTCGCCATTTTAGTACTTGAAGTCCCAAAAGGCAGCTACTGCGCATGCGCTGCGACTTTGGGTCTAATCCAGACCTATGCCAAGAATACGCCCTTGTGCGTAGCGTATTTACGCCAGCGTACCTAAGAAGCACTCCCTTAGGCACTCCCCTTTGTCATCCATATTTATGCCGCCTTACGCTGACCAAACCCTACCCTAACTTTTCTGAGCGTAACCGCGGGCGTCCCCAGCATGCTTGCGTAGTTACTATGCTTAGCACGCCCATACTGTAGGATTTACATGCCTCACCCCGCCTCCGAAGCGTAATTACGGGTGTCGTATGTCTGGCACGCCCCTTCGTCTGTAAACACGCTGGTGATTGTATGCTCGTAAGTACGTTCAGAGTTTCTGGTCGTAACATCTTCCTGGCGCATGCGCAGAACATGGAAAACACTGTTTTTACGACTACGACGAGCATAAAAACCGAAGCAGGTGTAGGTCTGGATCAGGCCCTTTGTCTCCAAGCGAGACCGAACGATGTCGGTGACTGATGTCGTGGGACCTCACCAGAGAGGTGAAAATAAGGGTCATGATATTGCCAGGCTCAATATGAGATGCATGATTAGTGCTCGCTGTGCCAAACTTAGTAATGGAGCTCAAAGATAATATTTCACTGTTGCTTTACTTATAAAGATTTTTTCTCCTTGAGCGGAAGGTAGAAAGGTATTGTCTTCGCCTTTGTTTCCTTGTGACAGGAGCAGAAAGAGCTACTGACACTGAGGCAGGTGATATGGACTGAGCAGTCTGTTGCTAGAAAGGTTCCTGTGGTCTCTGCAACATAGCCCTGAGTTGCTGTTTAATGATTGTTTTGTTGTTTTCTTATGCAGTGAATAACTGGGCTGGAAGGGCAGAATGGAATGTGCCACCCTGTCATGTTACAAGCCAACTTGGCTGGCCCAGGTACATTTTTCTAACATACATATATAAGGTGTAATATAGCATTTGCCTCTTGCCTTGATGATAAACATTAAATTGATATTCAATCATAGAGGTTGTTACATTTCTCAGTATTAATTCTGGTAATAGCAGAAAAAGAACATGCTGCCTGAATTTCAGGGATGTGTTCCAGGCTTGCACTTTTTTTCTGGCTGCTTCCCCTGCCGGGGCTATTTTTTCATCGATAAAAATTAAATATTGCTTTATAACTGACATGAATTAATAATTGACCTTTAGGGAAATTTATTTAATAAAACCTATGTTTATTGTATTTGGAAAAAAAAAACCACAATAGGTCAGAGTGCCTCCTCTAGCTCATAGGGTGGATATTAGATGATCACAACAATCCTGGGTATACTATAAGCTGTTGACAGCTGACTCTCTGGCTCTAGTACACTCACAATAAAGCAGTTACACTCATAAAAGATTTGATAGAGAGCTAATTGTCCATAAATTGAAATGAGTCCCTCTTTGGGTACATGTAATACAGAGCATGGGAATTGTTACGGGTACCCAGATACACCGGGTAGCGGAGTCTAACTGGGGCCCGGTTTTCACTAGAGCCTCTGATGGTGAGGATAGTCTGGGCTGCAGGACACCTAGCAGGTTGCAGCCCCCGTTGACGGTCCCTGGAGATACCTGGCAGGCCGCTAACAGGAGCAGGAACCCAATCTCACAACAAGTGTACCAAGAGAGCAGAAACCAGCGGTAAATTTTTAGTATAGAGGGAGACACTGCTGACACACCTGTATGACTGGCCTTCCCTAATGTTATGCCCTGAATGTTGCCAGACCACAGAGACAGGATAGAGAAAAAGGTATACAACAGGCACATCCTGACAGGTAGTAAACTCAGAATGTAGTTGGAGATACAGAGAACTGCTGGTTTAAGCTTAATACACAGCACACACACTCTGACAGATGGTAAACTCAGAATGGAGCTGGAGATAAAGAGAGCTGCTGGAGTAAGCTCAGTACACAGCCCACACACTCTGAGAGATGGTAAATCCAAAGTGGAGCTGAAGATACAGAAAGCTTCTGGAGTAGGCTCAAAACACAGCACACACATTCTGTCAGATGGTAAACTCAAAATTGAGCTGGAGATACAGAGAGCTGCTGGAGTAAGCTCAGTGCACAGCCCACACACTCTGACAGATGGTAAACTCAAAATGGAGCTGGAGATACAGAGAGCTGCTGGAGTAAGCCATGGTTGCCGACTTTTGTCAGCTTCTCTCCGGGAGATCCCGGAGAGAAGCTTGCGCCGCATGCGGGGGGCGGGGCTTAATGACGCAATTTATGCAAATCGCGTCATTAGGCTCCGTCCCCTGGCTCATACGGCCCCGTTTTACTAGAAATAGGGGTCGGGACGGGGCTTGATGCCGCAAATTGCGTCCTCAAGTCACTTGCGGGAGATTTGCTGGCTCTCCCAGGATACCGGGAGAGTCAGCAACCCTGTACTAATACCTCTATTTAGGAAGTTCTTATTTCCTGAGATGCTTAATATAATGAACCCACGGCCCTCAAGTCACTTGCGGGAGATTTGCTGGCTCTCCCGGGATACCGGGAGTACTGCCCGAATTTCGGGAGTCTCCCGGACATTCCGGGAGAGTCGGCAACCCTGGAGTAAGCCCAATACACAGCATACACACTCTGAAAGATGGTAAACTCAGAATAGAGCTGGAGATACAGAGAGCTGCTGGAGTAAGATCAAAACACAGCACACAAACTCTGATATATGCTAAACTGAGACTGGAGCTGGAGATACAGAGAGCTGCTGGAGGAAGCTCAATACACAGCACACACACTCTGACAGATGGTAAACTCAGAATGGAGCTGGAGATATAGGGCTCTATTTACTAAGAATGCCTGAACGTAGCTCAGGCAAGTTCGAATTCGCTC
>WWET01001762.1:0-18473 GCA_011038615.1 Limnodynastes dumerilii | reverse complement strand
GCTGTGACCGCTGAACCTAAAGGCCAGGGGATCCAGTGACTCTGTATCTGACCCCTGGTATCCTGACACACAGCACACACACTCTGACAGATGGTAAACTCAGAATGGAGCTGCAGATACAGAGAGCTGCTGGAATAAGCTCAAAACACAGCACACACACTCTGACAGATGGTAAAATCAAAATGGGTCTGGAGTCGGACAAACGTGCCTCTAACACTGAGAGACAGAGAGCGGGACTGGCGGTTTCCACCAAAGTGAGACACCGCTAGCACACACAAACACACGGATGGACAAACAGGACACCACAAGGACCAGGAGATAGGAAAAGGTACAAATGGAGAATGGAGGACAGCAGATGCCAAACAGAAGCACAAAGCACACGATTCAAAACAGCAGGCCAGATGCAGGAAACCAGACGCTATCACCGGCGGTGAGAGACACACAGGAGAAGCTATTTAAAGTTCCTGCCGCCAATCAGATCCTGCAAGTAGATGGTTACACTCTCTGGTAAGAAAATCTCATTTCCGAAAAAGGAACATCCGAAAGTTCCTTTTCGGATGTCCCTTTTTCAAATACTTACATAGTTGATACATAGTTGATGAGGTTGAAAAAAGACAACAGTCCATCAAGTTCAACCTATTTTGGATCTCCTGCGATCCCTATCTTTATATTTGAAGTTAATCCATATAATGCAAACTCAAAACTGTTGCAATCCTAAGATAAATAAATACATACATTTCTTCCTTGCTCCACTACTGTCCTTTATTTAAATTAGCAGTCCTGGTAACCCTGAATGTCCTTTTCTGCTAAAAATGTATCTAATCCTTTCTTCATAATTTTTAAAAAAACCATCAATTAGAACAAAAAAATGAAAAAAAAAAATATGTGATATGTTGTGTGTGTTTACAAAAATGAACAACATATTTTGCTATAAATAGGTTATACAATAAAAATTAAACATATCTTTATTGACTTCCGGTTCCGGCGGCCATGTAAGCGGTCGCAGCTGCACATCGCTCTGCCGCCCTGACCCGACTCCTGCTTTATACCCGCTATTTTTATCTGCATTTGGGGTCCTTTTCCCATCCCCACCCTTCACCTGTCTTGTCCTGTAGCCGATGGACCGATTCCTTGTGCCGCAGATGGCTTCCCGTTCGCAGAGACACAGAATGGACGCACAGAAGCAGACAGCTAAAATGGCGCACGCAACTAAGACCGCGGTGACAGAGACTCCTGCTCCTGTGATGTCAGACACTGAAGCTCCCTCCGTGGACCTCTCTCCCTTGCCTTCTGCCCCTCATGAGCCTATTACCTATGAAGATGTAGTGAGAGCAATCAACGCCACTATGGCCCCTCTTACAGGCACAGGCTACTAAACTCACGGAGGCCATGCATAATCTCGGAGAGCAGCTGCAGCAGATCTCACATAGAGTATTAGAGGTAGAACACAGAACAGGTCAACTGTTTGAAGATGTAGCTGCCCTTAAAAAAAGCACACACCACATGGAGAAAGATAACACTTTATTATGGGCCAAGATGGATGACCTAGAAAATAGGTCCCGTCGTAACAATCTGCGGGTGATCGGGCTACCGGAGTCACTAAAAGGCTCAGCCCTACTGGAATTCCTGACCCATACTTTCCCCAGATTACTGGATCTGTAAAGACTTAATTATTGAATGAGCTCACCGCCTGGGAGCCCTTCGTGGCGACCTGACCAGCCGACCTCGTCCGGTGATTTTCCGGAGCCTTAATTACATCCATAAAACAGCTCTATGGGCCGCCAGCAGTAAGAAGCCTAACCTATCGTGGGAAGGAAATAAGTTGCGTGTCTTCCAAGACTACTCTGCAGATGTCTCTAGAGCCCGCAGAGAATTCTCTGAAATCTGTACCATGTTGGTGAAAAGAGAGCAGCGTTTTGCTCTCCTCTACCCGGCCCGCCTACGGATCTTTTCTGGAGACAGCTATAAAGATTTTTCATCTGTTACAGACGCCAAAGCCTACCTAGCGGATGTGCATCTGACCTCCACTTGAACGTCTCCTATCATTGCCCATGCCATTCTTCTCTCAGATATTTCTCTGGAACTGTCTGAACTTCCCTTCTCAACTACCAAATATAGTTCGGCTGATCCTCGGACACTGCGGTACCAGTTATAAGTCGTATTCATTGTCTAAATAATGTTCAACAATCCCTTGAGGTATCAGGTATGGGGGGTACATAATATCTGAATATGAACCATATACATTAATATTTTGTGGGGGTTGGGGAGGGGTGGCGTAGAGCAAGCTGCCTAGTTGTTTGTTAGTTTTATTTACCCCGGAAGTTGAAGTATAAGAAAGCACAAGCTTAGATAGTGGGAGACTTTTTTTTCTCTCCCCTCTATCTGGTTTAATTGTTATCTGTTTTGCCAGTTCGCAAATGGTTTTGCGGGTTCTTTATGTTTTAATGTTTATTTGTTCATTTTGTATTTTTTTTAACAACGACCACCATTTATTATTCTACAAGTGTATTTTCTTCTTAGATCGCTCACGCTCATTTTAAATGTCCATGGCCTCCATTAGAATTGGCACCTGGAACATGGGAGGTATCCACTCACCTAAATTGTAAAAGGGTACTTTCTTATTTGAAACGGCTAAAATTGGATGTCATTTACATACAAGAATCCCACCTTTTAGACAAAGAAGCAACCAAGCTAAGCACACAAGGTTTTCGGGTATTGGCCTCTGCTCCCTACTCCACTAAAGCCAGAGGAGTACTAATACTTGTATGTAGGGGTTTACCAGTTGAAATCCACTCTCAAATAATTGATAGCGCAGGCAGATACCTCATATTAGTGGTCACCTTAAATAGAAAACAATTCGTCTTGTGTACTATCTATGCCCCAAATGTATATAATCGGACATTCTTTCTAAGCCTACTACGTATACTTTATAAACATACGGACGCTGCACTAATTATTGGGGGAGACCTTAATCTCCTTGCTTCCAGGATTTTGGATAAACAGTTTCCTTCTAGAGGAACACCGCGACAACCTAAATTGGGGGTTGGGTAATTTGCTAGGGAACTGGGAACGGTAGACCTCTGGAGGGTGAGACACCTGGCGGAGCGGCAGTTTTCCTGCTTATCTGCTGCGTTTGGATCCCTCTCCAGATTAGACTACCTATTAGTGTCTGAGTCCTTGCTACCAATGGTCTCAAAGGTGGAGATGGAACCGATAATCATCTCGGACCACGCCATGGTCTGGGCACAAATTGAGGTGGAGACTCACCGAGGATATGGCGCTTTCCGTCATACTTAACTAACTCACTATCCTTCAGGAATAGGCTACAGGCGATCTGGTATGAATATTATGAAAGCAACAAAATTCACATCACTGACTCACACCTGTTTTGGCAAGCGTTCAAATCAGTGGCCAGGGGAGCCATTATCTCCTATGCTGCTAAACGTAGGAAAGAGTTAGATAAAAATTATCTGGAGGCCAGACAATCTTTAACCAGCGCTTATCAATCTTTCCTGGCAAACCCAACCGACTCTACTTTGCGGGTATATCATAATAGCAAAATACATTTTGAAGGGGTCCTGACCCGTCTAGCTGATCGCTCAATTGCACATAAAAATTTTGCATTTTACAAATGGGGTAATAGACCCGGTCGACTGATGTCTAATTTGCTCAGGGGAGCCAATGCATCAACATATATTGCCGCGCTGCGGGATTAGATGGGTTAATTGGTTCACCAAAACACAGATATAGTAAACACTCTACAGCACTTCTATGAGAATTTATACATGCAGGAACCCATTGATATTTCTAATAAACATACTTTTTGGAGCAATGTGGTTGTCCCTGGTATTACCCCACAACAAGCCAAGTCATTGATTGCCCCAATTTCATTAATAGAAGTCAAGGAACCTATTAAATCTCTTAAACCCCTCAAAGCCCCTGGCCCGGACGGCTTCTCCGGAGAATTCTATAAGATCCTTTCTGAAGAAATAGCTCCTCACTTACAATCACTTTTTAATTCCATACTGCAGACCAAGAGTATACCAGCTTATTTTAATGCGGCATTTATAAGGGTGATCCCGAAGCCTGGCAGGGATCGGACCCTCCTTAACGTGGATTACAAGCTTTTCACGAAAATCCTGGCTGAACGCCTGAAGCTTGTACTCCCCAGCATTATCCACTGCGACCAAACGGGCTTCATCATGGGACAACACTCTGTGGTCAATATAAGGACAGTGCTTACAGTGGTCCAACATCTCGAAACCAATGATACTGGGGCCCTCAGTCTTATCCTCTCCCATGATGCCGAGAAGGCCTTCGACATGATAACCTGGGACCACTTATGGGAATCGCTATGACAGCTTCCGGTCGCTCGAGCGTCATGAGCGAATAGCGGGCGTATTGTGAGCGTATTTTTCGCTCGCGGGGCGTTCGTTCTTTACGATGGTCGGCTGGGCGTCCGTTTTACTACAGGGAGGCGGGGATAGCCATTTAAATTGTACAGTATGGGCGTGCTAAGCCCGTACGCTCAGCGTATTTTGTGCGAATTTTCGTGCGCCCGACGGTCGTACCCAGTGTAGAGTATAGGCGTCGTAAGCAGGTACTTTACTATGGGAGTGTTAGGGGCGTGTATGGTTATTCGCACGGTCGAACATACGCATTCGCCCGTCGTGCGAATTTTCGTAGCGCTGGATCAGGCCCAAAATCCCTGCCCATATAATGAACAACATATTATTTTGCGACGCTTACTTTTCTTGGAAGATGGTAAATAAGAAGTGTGGGAGCTCTCACAAATTCTCACAGTTCTCCATGTTTTGGGGTAACCCTATGTTTGAACCGGGTTTGCAGAATGTCACTTTTAATACATGGAGGGAGAAGGGTATTAGTGCTATCAGAGACATATTTGATCTGGGGGGAGTAATTCGTTCCTTCCAATACCTTAAGGAAAAATTCCACATTCCCAGCCAGCATTTATTTATGTATCTCCAGGCTCGTCATTTTGCGCAACAATCACTATCAGAATTGCGTAATGCCCCAAAATCTTTCAATTCCCTCATGACCTTCTTAGAAACCCATCCTTTCCATATCCGATATGTCTCAGATCAGCTCTCAAATATGGACCATTTAACTTTATGGAGGCGTCCGGCTCTGGCCTGGTCGTCAGACTTGGAGGAAACGGTAACTCCTGACAATCTCCTTGATCATTTTGAATCCACATTAAAAGTCCTGGGCTCGGCACTGCTCCAGGAAGTACACTTCAAAACAGTGCACAGAGTGTATATATCCCAAGCCCAGAGACATCACATGACTACCGAGGAATCGGGACGTTGCCCCAAGTGTCGATTCTGGCGAGCCACTCTGATACATAACCTCTGGGAGTGTGGCAAAATCCGTAAATTCTGGGGGAAAGTTTTGGGATTCATCAAATCTATCTTTTCCTTCCAGGTCCCCTTAGACCCCTTCGCCATGTTATGGGCAAATTTTGACAGATGGCTACCCATTCCGGGAGTCAAAAATGCCATCCCCCTACTAACAGTTATTGTAACTGTAGCGAAAAAAGTCATCTTGCAAAATTGGACGGGCAGAGCCCCCCCTTTCTCAGTGCGGTTAAATCCCTAATGTTGACGACCCTATACGCGGAAAGGAGAGCCACACTCCCAGACGTTGAGAAGGGAGTACTACGCTTCCATAGGAAATGGGGACCATACATTGATTTTCTCCCTGAACAAGTCGAACACATATTTTAGCCTTATTCGAATCCACTACATGGTTTATGTATAGGAATCTCCCTGATAGCTGGCCCCCATCGCAGGGTTCCACATAAACTAAAAATGGGCTTTGAGGACCCTGGAACTCAGTATATTTATAGCCCTAGGAGTTCTCGACGCACGAGTGCCCACAGAATAATGGATGATTGGTGAGGTGGTTATTTCTATCTATATATTATTTTTTTACTAATGTTGCTGTTTTATGCCTTTTGAAGGTTATAATTACTCTTTATGGTCGTTAAGGTGTGATTGGCCCTATGTTTATCCATACCTCTGTTCAGCATGTTTTGTTTTATACGGTGGTGCTATAAGAATCATTACACAGCTATAAATTGCTTTGTCAAGTCTGTTATTCACTCAAATTGGGAGATGTGATGTATACTTGGCCAGGCGGGCCTGACAGATGTACATTTTTTTTTTCCTTTCCTCTGTTTCCCATTTCCTAATGAATGTAACGTTTGACAAATGCCATTCTATACTGCCACTGTCTACTGACATATGCTGTAAGTTTTACTGTGTAAACTCAATAAAATAAAATAAATTTTTATGTCAAAAATTGGTTTATGTGAAACCTCATGTTACCTGTAGCAAGAGCTTCTAAATTTAAATAACATTTAACATTATTTAATAGAATCAAGTGACAAAGTTGTGCATTTTGCAAATAGAATTTTTTTTTTAGTACAATAAGGTAATCGCGTTAAACATAACCAGTATTTTTCTGGTTTTTTTCATGAAACATATTTGTTTAAATACCACACAGAGTGCTGCCTATTTATGGCGACGTTGTGATAGGCGAGTTGGTGTGGTAGCATACAAGGGAAAATACGTTGGGGTTTCAAGAGCACTAATACCCTGCAAAAGCCACAATCTAACAATAACAGGTGTCTCAATAGCACCTCAGAGAAAAGTAAAATAACACAAAGATATATATTGGTAGATATGCGGCGCTGGGTATTTCACAACGGTGGGGGGAGTGTCAGACTCTAAGCAGGTAAGTAAATATATCAACAAGTAGGTGAATATATCAATACTGAGAACCCCTGAAGCCTGTAGATCCCAGAAAACCTGGGATATGTAAATGAATAAATAAAGTCGAAATAGGTATCAATGGTGGTGTTGTAGTAGATTCCTCAGAGGACCATATCCATTCCATAAATCACGAACATAGGAATAAAAGAAAAACACTGTTATTAACTTACATTCCACATTTTCACATAAAACAAGGATCAAAAACGTCATACCAGGAAGCAGAAGAACAGAAGAGAAGACGCTGTTGCCACAAGATGGTATACCCGGGTGTATGGCATTCGCATGCAGTCTCTCCACTCGGCCCACGGTGATGATGTCAGAGATCAGCTGGTCGGTCCTGGGACTACGCATTTCGGGCTGCACTCAGCCCTTTTTCAAAGTCTGGACCAGCGTATGAACCTCTTCCTCTTTTAAAGTCCATGTGATGAATCCTGATTGGTTGTTAGCTTGCTTCACTTCTCTCAGGGAATGTATCAGGCTTATGGAGACTTCAGAAACCCACTGACATAGCTGACACTCCCCACAAAGGTAAAAAAAAAGTTCTTAAAACATGCCTTTAGAGTGATAAAAAACGGAGGGATAATACAACCTTCTTATAGAGCAAATATCAACGGAGGATAGCAACATCGTAACACAAAATGTTACCATCTGTACCAAAAAGCTAAAATGTATATATCAGTAAAAACATAATACTGGTAACCCATGGTAGATCGCATTCCCATAAGTTAGAGACACACAAACAATAAATAATCAAAAATGTAGTGATATAATAATAAAGAATATACATCAAAAAGACCTTGCCATATCCACATAAATGGTATATTACCTTTGCTACAATGTCATTCCCACATAGGTAGACAAGTTGTTAAAACATGCCTTTAGAGTAGTAAAAAACAGAGGGATAATATAACCTTAAAGGGACTTCTTACAGAGCAAATATCAACGGAAGATAGCAACATCGTAACACAAAATGTTACCATCTGTACCAAAAAGCTAAAGTGTATATATAAGTAAAAACATAATACTGGTAATTAATGGTAGATAGCATTCCCATAAGTTAGAGACCCACAAACAATAAATAATCAAAAATGTAGTGACATAATAATAAAGAATATACAACAAAAAGACCTTGCTATTTCCACATAAATGGTATATTACCTTTGCTACAATGTCATTCCCCACATAGGTAGACAAGTTCTTAAAACACGCCTTTAGAGTAGTAAAAAACGGAGGGATAATACAACCTTAAAGGGACTCCTTACAGAGCAAATATCAATGGAGGATAGCAACATCTTAACACAAAATGTTACCATATGTACCAAAAAGCTAAAATGTATATATCAGTAAAAACATAATACTGGTAACCCATAGTAGATAGCATTCCCATAAGTTAGAGACACACAAACAATAAATAATCAAAAATGTAGTGACATAATAATAAAGAATATACAACAAAAAGACCTTGCTATTTCCACATAAATGGTATATTACCTTTACTACAATGTCATTCCCCACATAGGTAGACAAGTTCTTAAAACACGCCTTTAGAGTAGTAAAAAACGGAGGGAGGTGGAATATTTGAATTGCTTTGGTGGTCTACCACCAGTTTTCTTTGCTGCCTCTCTCTCCATAATGATTTTATCACGCAGTTTTCTCTTGATGTCAGAGAACCTTTTCCTGCATGTGTGTTCAGTACGCCTCACTGCACTGACTGCATTGACTGCAGAAACTATGGTTTTCCACAGCTGGCTTTTGCGGGCATATGTGGTGGTGGCAGCATTTTCACCAAGGATTTCATCAAAGACATCCATTATGTACCAGAGCAGAGAACCTTTTCCTGCATGTGTGTTCAGTACGCCTATGTACACTGACTGCATTGACTGCAGAAACTATGGTTTTCCACAGCTGGCTTTTGCGGGCATATGTGGTGGTGGCAGCATTTTCACCAAGGATCAAAGACATCCTCTCCATAATGATTTTATCACGCAGTTTTCTCTTGATGTCAGAGAACCTTTTCCTGCATGTGTGCTCAGTACGCCTATGTACACTGACTGCATTGACTGCAGAAACTATGGTTTTCCACAGCTGGCTTTTGCGGGCATATGTGGTGGTGGCAGCATTTTCACCAAGGATTTCATCAAAGACATCCATTATGCCCTCTACCAGAGCACAATTTTCTTCTTAGGAAAACCTTATGTTTCTGCCTGTTTTGGTTTTCTTAGCAGGTGGAGCAGCATTCGGTTCACTGTCTTCAGAATCAGACTCTGCAGGAAGCTGTCTGGGAGCCATCTTCTGAGACATGCTTTAAAAATGACAAATAATAAAAATTAACATCTGTCATAAGATTTTGTAAATAAACTTTGTTTACAAATATGTTTGTACATTACTACATTTCTGAAGTTAGATTATTTGAGACATTTGACAAAAATAAATGATAATTGAAAACAGAAAAACACAACACAAAAAATGCCATGTGCCTAACAGGTTAGAAACTTCTAACTTCTAACTGGCCAAAGCATACACACAGGAGTATAAAAGTTTTTATATGTAATGAACATTGTACTTACATGCTAATCTCTAAAGAAAGTTCGAAAACTTGAATTGTTTTACAATAATTGTTGATGCTGGAGAAGATTCAGACATCCACAAGCCACAGTGTAAAACACAAAATGGTGGCTTCTTCTTGATCCAAAGGCCCTTTTATAGATGTACTGTGGCATCATCTGACGGGTTGAAGTCATGCGAGATTGATGAAAAACGGGTGCTTTTGAACTTAGAAAAAAACACATACAAATAAACATTGAAGAGATATAAGTCGTGCAAGTTTGGGCGCTAAAATGACGACCGTGCGCTTTTGCAATCATCGATCATCATCGCTGCAAATACGAAATTGATTTTCAAAATCAATGCTTAGTAAATACGGCGATTGAAGAAATTAAAACGCTCAAAACTCGCAGCGATGATGATCGATTTAAATTGCGCTTCAAACACGACTTTAGTAAATGAGGCCCTTTGTGCGGGGTAGGGAGGGTTAAGGTCAGGCTGTAGGGGAGGGAGGGTTAGGGTCAGGCTGCAGAGGAGGGAGGGTTAGGGTCAGGCTGCCAGGAAGGTAGGGTTAGGGTATTGAGAGGGGAGGGTTAGGGTTAGAATTAGGGAAAGGAGTGGGGGTACTATTTTTTTATAACTTTTTGGACCACAGAGCTTTCGGTGCTCCGTGGATCAATTGCTATGCCTCATTGAGGCATAGCAATCGAAATGCCAGCCAGTTCGCAACTGGCTGGGGAGGAAACGGCCGATTTGAAAATCGGCCATTCGGACTGGAGACCCACACCCCAAGCAGACACACCCCCAGCCAGAGTAGAGTCGGGGATGCCAGGTCCTAAAGACCACAATGTAAATGTAAACAATTAAATGTTTTCAGTGTTACCCTGACAGTGTGTAACAGGAATTAGTAAGAGCTCTATGGAAACTCCACAGGTGGTGGTTAATTTGTTTGTTGTTCTTTAGTTAGCATTAGTCCTGATTAGTGATATAGATTTATATTAGCAAATTTAATTAAAGCTAAATAGCATCATACTATATCTTAACAGCTTTTTGCTAATAAATGAATATGAATAAAATGGCTCAAGTATTCCGTTTGAAATAATCATCCAACAAGTAGCTTGTTCTAATATTAGCAAAATAATTGTGAATTGGACCAAGGACCAATAGACAAATTAATTATGTTGTGTGTTTTTAAATGTTTCCTTAAACTTTGAACTTTGACAGCAGATAAGAACCACTTGGCCCATCTAGTCCATTCCACCAACCTTCTTGTAAAACAACCCTTCCTCAAACTTACTCCAAACGTAACACCCTGAGGGGTTATTCCTGGGTCAGACCCGGGTAGGGGTACAGTGTGAAAGGTGCAACCCGGGTAGCACATAATCTACTTGATAGGTGTAATTTGTTTACTATTGCCCTGGCAACAAGTGTTGCTAAAGCAACAGTAAACAAATTACATAGTGTGATGACTCACACTAATGCCCTGCAGTGTAAAACAGGGTCTGTGACCGTGCGATCCTCTGCTGACACAGCAATATCCCAGGTTCATAGACCCAGGATATTGCCGGGGCGGCAATCTGAAAGCGGTATGAGTCTGTTTTGTCAAAAAATACAATTTGCTTCTCACAACACCTACATTAACAGCATAGTAGGCCCTGTGCAAAGCAATGCAAATGGGCCCATACCAACCCATTTGAGGTGCCCTCTTGCATCACAATGTACCCCCACATCATCACACTGTTGCCCCTTCCCCCTACATATGTGTGTCCAGCCAGCTTTCTGCCCCTTTCTTATGTGTCCATCCTTCTGCCCCCTTCCATATGTGTATCCAACCTTCTACCCCCTCCTTATGTGTGTCCAGCCTTCTGCACCCTCCTTATGTGTCCAGCCTTCTGCTCCCTCTTTATGTGTATCCAGCCTTCTACCCCCTCCTTATGTGTGTCCAGCCTTCCACCCCCCTGTGTTTAGTCCTCTGCCCACTCTGTCTGTCCAGTCTGTCCAGCCTTCTTACCACTCTGCCGGTCAGACGAAATGCATAAGCGAGGGAACTGCACTTTGGAGCTGATTGCTGTATTGCTGAATTTATCTCAGCCTGTTTTCGGAGTTAACACTGTTTATAAGGAGACCAGAGGCAAATTTGGATGGGAGCAGCTTTTAAGAGGACCGCATATCTTGACAACACTGAAGGAGGGCGAGATGCTTCATCTTTATATTTCCCAAGGACCAGATAATACCTTGTGTTTTCATTATGAGATTGGGACCATAGTGTACCGATATTCATTCAGTCGTTTTTTTTATTATACAATAACTATTGCGGTCAATCAGTTGACTTTCTACTGCTATTCACCCATATTCCACTCTGCTTCATATATTATATATTGCATGATATTCACTACTAGTGCATCATAATTTGCAACATATTATTTTGGACTTGCATTATTATTGCTCTCCTTACAGTTATCTCTTGAATTGTTTCAGGCTTTGGTTGAATTCTCTATTTTGAATGGCTTCTATATATGTGCTTTTAAAAGTTTTCTTATCATATTGTGATTTAAATAAAAGAATTTGATTCAGGCTTGCCATTTATGCACATCTTGTTTTCATCGGAACCAACTCACTATTATTATGTATAATATTTTTATATATAGCACTGTTATATGTGTATACATTTTTTTGTAACTAAGGGAGACTAGAAAGATCTCCCCTACAGCTGCTTTTCCAATAAACGCCATAAGATTATTTTTTTCTACATTCCTTATGTGTCCAGCATTCTATTCCCTCCTTTTGTGTATCCAGCCTTCTACTTCCTCCTTATGTGTGTCCAGCCTTCTGCACTCTCCTTATGTCTGTCCAGCCTTCTGCCTCCTCCTTATGTGTGTCCAGCCTTTTGCCTCCTCCTTATGTGTATCCAGCCTTCTGCCCACTCCTTATGTGTGTTCAAACTTCCACCACCTTCCTATGTGTGTCTAGACATCTGTCAAGTCCTAAGGTGTGTCCAGCCTTTTGCCCCCTCCTTATGTGTTTCCAGCCTTCTGCCCCCTCCTTATGTGTGTCCTGGCTGTGTTGTGGTATTGCTGGCTGCTGGCTTCTTGGTAAAGCAGTGCAACCACACAGTCCTGGCACATCGCACAGCTATACTGCTTTTGCAAAGGTCAGAGTTTCTCTTAGAACCCCAGGTCTGTGTGGCTGCACTGCTTTAGCAAGAAGTCAGCAGTCAGCGGAACAAAAGACAATGCAGTCAAGCGTATTCAGATTGAAAATGTTTTGACTGCTGGGGTCGGGCCTGTACTGTAAATTGACTAATAAGAAACATTTACTAGTGAAGTCAGTTTAACTCATCTGTCAGAAGTGCTATTGTTTTAAAGTATGGATAAATGTATTATAATCGCAGTAGTAGTAGTAGTAGTAGTATTATAATCGCATACAGTACATCTGCATTTTGTTGCTTATAGATGTGTATTGTAAGCCTTGATGTGTATTGTAAGCCGTGATTGTTGATGTTGTGCATTTGAACATCTGCCAAAGAGAACAAGTAATTGGAAATAAACAAAGTCCTTGAAGTTGAGCAATATAACTTCTGTTTACGATAGAAAAAATAATTATTTGTATACATGAAAAAAATATATCCTGTATACTAGATATTATCCACTTCAGGTTTGTGGGGAGTTTTAAAATATGGTATGTTTCATCGTAACGTGCATCCAGACCCGTCATTTATCTTCCATACTTTATTAATCTGATTTTTGTGTTTTTGTCAACCGCTCTGCTGATGTTATGAAGCACAAGCAAAATAATTGCTAATTGTACCCATTTACTAAATTTCATTTATGCTTCACTGCTACCAAGGACCAAAGTGACCCCCAAACAGTCATCAATATCCCAAAGGGATAATGTTACAAGTATGCGATTCTTTTTACAAGTAAGCATTTATTATAAATAAAAGGCATCAAATCTTCATATATTATTAGAGTTAAGAAAAGCAAATATCATCAGCTACCAAAATTAAATGCTGATCAAGAGACTATCATCATCAACACCACACCTAGTGTTACACCATGTGTAAATATATTTTAGGTGAAGAAAATCATGTAATTTAAAACCAAGGACAGGATCTCTTGCAAGAAAATGTTTATTGATAAGAGGAAGAATGTTTTCATTGTCACGGGCTACCACGTACCCAGACAAGGAACCAGATTTACTAAGCTGCGGGTTTGGAAAAGTGAAGATATTGCTCATAGCAACCTATCAGATTCTAGCTCTCACTTTCCTATAACATACTACAGGATGTCAGCTAGAATTTGATTGGTTGCTATTGGCAACAACTCCACTTTTCCAAACCCCAACTTAGTAAATTTGGCCCAAGGAGTTTAACTGAGAGCCATATTTTCACTGGAGCCCCTAATGGCGGGAAGAGACTTGGTTGCAGGCTCTTGGCGAGCTGTGGTTCTGGGTGGTAGTTCCCAAGAGGAAGAGATGGTTGATGCAGCAAAGACGGAGGGAGCAAAGCGTCCAAGGACAAACAAGACGAACAAACAAGAAAATACAAATGTTATGATTTACCTGCGGCAAGGTACAGATTGCAGGTAAAATACGGACAGGCAAGACTGAGACAGACAGGGTAAATGTTAGGGTGTGACACACAGTAGCACCAGGATGCGAGGTCTACCTTCGGGTGGTGTTCACCATTGCCCCTGGTGGTGGGGTTGGGCTTGCTGAATTATTCAACCAGTCACTTATAGCCAATTAATTGGCTATACCTAAAGTAATTTGAGAGGACTGGAATTACACAAATTAAGTCCCCCGGATGGAAACACTGTTAAAGGAACACAATAGTACAATATCTTAAATTGTTATAAACCAAATGCAAAAGGTGTACAAGGTAATGGTACCCCGGGCTTACCCTGACAGGGAACCGGGGTGACCAGACAAGAGGTAAAGAAGAAACGGGTAACTCACCGGTTTGTAGAGCCTGATTTCTGTCTGAGTGTTCGCTAGAGCCCCTGATGGTGGGGACAGACTGGAGCTGGTAGGAACCCGTCAGGATACAGCCCTAGAGAGAATGCCCGGGAGAGGAGCGGAAAAAACACAGAAGGAGTCAGACAGGCGAGAGCTAGACAGAGGAGAAAGTGGGAGGAGACAGGCAGCAGAGTCTGACCTGTAACAAACTACACAAAACACTGAACAGACACGGCAGACTAGGAAGTAACAGACAGGACTGACAAGACAGATTAAACTAACCAGGGCTCTCACACACACAAGCAAACAGCGGAAACCCACAAGGGGTTAACAGATACAGTCAGGCAGGATAAACTAGGTAAATACAAATGGGACTGAACAGCAAGGTGGGAGATAGAGGGAATGGAGACACAAGGTATGAGGCTAGGTACCGGGCAAGGACAGAACTGGGGCACTCAAGAAAGCAAGAAGCAAATAGCACAAGGCAAGAGGCAACTAACAGAATACTGGCACAGAGACACTAGAAAACTAGAGGCTATGACCAGCACAGAATGTAACAGGTGGCAGCTAATTAAAGGGAGAGCCACATCCCCATTGGCTGCTAAATGCACATGACAACAAGGCTAAGGTAATTCAGCTGCCGGATGATTAAGCAGGTTAACCTAGCAGGGAGAGATGCTGCAGGGGAAATCAGGACTGGAGTACCCAGCAAAATTACAGAGGCATGATTACACGCTGCTGCCATATGCAGCGTGTAACAACAAATAAAGGAGGAGCCTAAAGAAAAGGATGTAAAAGAACTCCAGAAAATAAAACAGGAGAAGTGCTAGGTGGAAAATGCAAAAGCTAAACTGCACAACATGGAAAGTGCTGATAGAACAGAAGAACCCAGAACAAAACTAAGCTCCGAAGAGCAAAAAACAAATACCAAAGCATAAATGGGGAAGAGGCATGGAAAGACCATGAAGAGGCATGTAAAAGATAAGTATGAACAAGGACTGGAGACCAAGACAAACCAGGACAGAAGACTAGGATGGACCAGAGCAAAAAAAACAATAGAAAACATAGGAACTGACAAACAGGGCAGGAATTCCGAAACTGAAACAATAACAAAAAAGGTTATCAGTGTCAAAAGTGTCAAAGCTGACTATTACAGGGAGGCCAGCCTCCCTCTTCAGATAGCAGAGCATCCTGGCTGCTAGGAAACAGTCTGGACTGCTCAGGGAGTGACCCAAACCACAAATACACAGTGCAAATGTACTTTAGATACCTCCCCTGCTGGAAGAGAACTACATCACCTAGCATGGAGTGGGGAGTAGAAGCACATGAAGAAGCAGTTACAAAATGGCAGAAGTAGATTCTGAGAGGGGCCAGGACAGCAACACATCCACAACCCTGATCGCAATGGTGTGGTGACAGAGGGAGTCCCCTGCAGTCTATAAAAGAGAGGTAAAGGGAGCCTGAGTGTTAAATGCTGTCATGCTCCGGTGACAGCATGTACTGCGGCGGTGCCTGTTAGCACCTCCTTTCCACCCGGCAGCTCTGTCACTGGTGTCCTAGAATTGCTAGGTTGCCAGGACACAGAGAGTGTAGCGTTGGGTCCTGGCCACTCCCTTGCACCTCCCTCCGGTCATTGCTAGGGAGCCAGAGTACAGTGATTTTGGCACCGTATCCTGGCCACTCCCTTGCACTGGTGTCCTGACGTTTCTTAGCAGCCAGGACACCAGACATGTCAGTAATTTCACTCCCAGACCACTGGCTGCTGATTGGCAGCAGTCCCTTTAAATATCCTGTCAGTCAGCAGCAGCCTCGCTGGTTATAGTGTTTGCTAGCCTGCTGCTTTCTCTCTTCTCTCTTGCTTTTTAGTAGTTTCCTCTTGCAATTTTGAGTGCCCCATTTTGTCCAGCCTGTGTTCCTCTGTCCTCCTATGTGCTACCTTCCTGGTCTGCCCTTGCCTGTACTTGTTCCTGCCTGTTTGCTATGTGATTCTGCGAGTGTTTGCCTTTGTCATTATCACTCTTTGTTGTGTGTTGTGTCTTCTTGTTATCACTGGTTATTTCTATCTATCCATTATTTGTTTCTCTCACCCACACTCATACGACTTGTTCTCTGAGGACCGTGACCTGCCAGAGTTCTGCAGACAAGCCTGCCCCCACCATCAGGGCCTCTAGTGAACACCAGGCTCTGGTTACAATCCGCACCTCAGTGGACCTATCCTAAAACTGACAGGTTTGAGAGACAGAGGTATGAGGGACACCCTGAGAGAGTGGAGAAGACTTTACAGTGGTATAATCCCGTTTTGATGCAGGGATTGGGTGTTACTGCTATTATGCATAGTTGCACAATACAGTGTGCCATAGAGCTGGAGAGCCTACCTACATAAGAGGAGCAAGAGGAGAGCAGAGAATGTTCTAGAGGGAGCTGGCAGTTACAGGGGATAGGGGGAAGTAACTGACGATTGAGAGAGTCAGAGAGGAGAGATAGCAAAGGATGGAACACGTGAGACAGAGATCCTATATGAGAGAAACACAGACAGAACCATAGAGATAAAGACAGCTGATACAGAGACAGCAGCAGATAGTCTAAAGGCAGATCAGTGTTTAGAAACAGAACTGGGAAAATAAAGTAAGAGAGCAGTGAGGTGTAAACTGTTAGAGAAAAGGGTGAGCTTCTAATAGAAAAGAGAGTGCAGTATTCATATACACAGATAGAGACAGTGAAAAGTTACATAGACAACGAGATCTAAGGGAGAAATAAAAGTTAACCAAAGGTAACACAAATAAAAAAACTATTTAAGTTGTATTTGCAGAAACTGAATTAGGAGTGGATCCACACCCCTGCATGTTTTCCATACTTGCGAGAGAGTTTAATTCCGCATCAGAGAGGGAAGTAAACTCTCTCTGTCACTCCCCTCTCTCGTTCTTAAAAAGTTTGACTTTTCTCCCTCAGAAGACATCGAGAAGATGATTTGTGCAGATCATACACATAAATGTATACACACAACTAAACCAGGATAAAGGGTGTCACAGTAGAGAGTGGGAGAGTTTACCAGATATCTGAGCAGAGAGGATCCATGTTAAACAGTGACCACACTTGCTGAATTTGTGTGCAATGCACAAATATGCACACCTGAAATAATTAGACCAATCCAATCACAAATTCAGTCCAACCTACAAAAGATTTATTCCAAATAGGAAAAGGTTATTCAAAAGTATTGCTCACACCAGCAGCCAGCGCAAGTTAGTACTAAGGCAAGCTTCAGTAAAAAAGCCCCTGCCTTCAGAGCTAGAGCATGGTCCTTTTAACAATCGTGATCAAAGAAAGGTCTTCTATCCTCTTGATTGGTGAACTCCCTCTGATCATCACAAATTCCTTGGTCTTCATTGTATCCTTGTAGTTTTATTGTCTCGTGTCCAGAGGTCAAGCTGCATAATATGCAGGTGTTCCTAGTCTAGCTAGCAGGGTAAATTTACCTAACTGTACATACACATATAATATTATATATTATCTATGTTTATAACTTGCATATGCTATATGCAATCTTTTACTAGAATATAGCATCACTAATACAACATAAAAAGCGACACAAGTCTAAACATGACAATATTAGTACATTTAGACGATGATTGATGGATTATTGTTGATTGGAACCTCTTGTGGTTAAAAAAAGCTTTAGTTACTTGAACCATATTTTTTTTATTAAACATACATTGCACTCGCATGAAATGATGAACAATAACCTATTTATTATCAAGCAGATTCATAAGATTAAAATGCCTGTAAATGCGTGCATGCGTGTGTTTTCCTCTTAGAGATCCTTTGTTCTTAGCCATGCACAAGTTATACTGAGTTGGATTTTTATTTTTTATTTATCGTTTTATGATTTGAATTTGACACACTGGACCCTATTAAACAATTATTGTTTCAATAACATGATAAACGATTGTTTGGAATGATATCATGTAAGTGTGTAACACCATGTAAACAGTACCGTCGACAGTATTACATGCAATAAGCAGCTTGTGCTGCCGGCTGCTGCCGCCTGCTGGTACTGTTTACAATCATGTTGTTACCATGGGTTACCAAGCTCTTGCAACATATCGATCTTACATATGCATCTTGTGAGCTAATTAACTGATATTTCAATGTAGACTGCAAGCGCTGCTGCAGCACCTT
>WWET01001761.1:274083-308402 GCA_011038615.1 Limnodynastes dumerilii | reverse complement strand
TGGGCTGGGAAATACAACCTCTCAACTCTAATACTGTTTGCAATGGACAAAATTTGACTCCCCTGAAATCAACATGGTTTTGCCCAGGTGTAACTTTCCTCTCTTATTTTCAGTCTCTGAATCAAGTCCCTATTGTCTAAGCTATGACTAACTTCCTCATATAAGCTAATTTTGTTAGCCTGACATGACCTATCCCTCACAAATCCATGCACATTCCCTCTAATAGTCTTAATGCACACCAAGTAATCCTGAATATTATGCCTTAATATACCCTCCCATTTTTTCCCCACTATTGATGTCTGGCTTTCAGGATTATAATTCCCGGGTAATGATTACCTTTTTAAACAACAGCACTACATCTGCTATTCACCATTCGCTTGGTACTGAACCTGATGAAATAGAATCTATAAAAAAAAAAGGTCTAACTATTTCTGCATTTAACACCATAAGAACCCTTATGTGTATGCCATCTAGACCTGGTACTGTTTTTTATTAAATTTGATTCATTCACCTTTGTACTTCTTCCTTTGTCTGCCAAGTATTAAATGATGGTGTAACGGGTGGTGCGCCGGTGCCCTGTGAATTACAAACAAAACCCAGGCCCACCCCCACCCCAAAGGTTCCTACCCGATCCTGAAGAATCCACCAGAGAAGACGCAATGTTTCTCTCCCGGTCCAAGGTGTGACTCTAATGTAATGCTGTCCGCGCAGGAGGGAGAGACAGTGGAGGCAAAGTGGAGCTCTTTTGCATTGCTCTCCACTGCCTCCCTAGCTGTCTTCTGGTCTTCCTGCGCCGCTGCTTCCCTCTTCTGCCTTCTTCTGGCAGCAGGCTCTACTCTCTTCGGCCTCTTCCGGCCACTACTCCTGTCTTCCGGCCCATGCGGTGGATTTTTAATCCAACCGCAGGGGCTGGTGGGATTGGTGATGTGGTGAGCCCTGATTGGCTCACCACGGCACTGCAATGCACCCTGGGCGCCGCAGGGGTGCCTGGGTGCAGTGCTGCGGAGAGCCCTGCAAGGCTCACCGCGCTGCCCTCTTTCAAGATGGCCGCACCATGTGACCAGCTGGCAGCTCACAATGGTATAGTTGCATTTTTATTTTTATGTATTATTCCTACCATTTGTTCTTCTCAAGTATATACCTGTCAGGATATGTCAATATCCTGTCTACAAAGTAATATCAGAATAAGAAGTGACCTGTATTTGATCCGAATCTTAACGGGTTATGGCATGAGGCTATTGGGGAGGAAAATGAAGGGGAGGTGGGATCATAAAAGCCAGATCTCTGAGGAAGAGTTTGTCCAGAGTAGACCTGTTACTTTCCCCAAAGGTGGGGGTTGCTGGAGTGGGGCTGTTTTTGGCTTAAATGTGTAGCTCCAGGTATAGAAGCTGTTCACTTCATGGGATCTTTGACCTTAGGAGGTGTTCCATATTTCTGGTCTGTCCCGACCATGAAGGTTTATTTTCTGTAAGTGCTTTTTATGTTTTCACCGTTTTAATTCATAAGACACTATTTGTATATTGTATGTCAAGTTTATTACTTTCTTGTAAATAAGCATTGTGATTCTTATCATATTAAATATCAATTAATAAGTTAATGTCTCTGTGTTCTTACGGATTCACATGTCAGACCTGCTTGTTTATTAAACACTACTTAGTGGTAACAGAAGAGATAGTTTTGAGATTATAAAAATTCTGATAAAGCATAATTGTGTTAGATTTGAGTAAAGGAGAACCCAGGCCCTTCTGTGAATAATCTTGGTGGTGGCAGCTTATTAGTAATATGTCATATTTAGAGTGAACAAGGGACATTAGTCATTGTAGAACAGACCAGGTGGCTGTTGCGATTAACCACTTGTATCACAGATAAGTCACAAAGGCCTCAGGTGAGGTCAGGGTCAATACCCAAAATAGAAAGCATTTATCTCATGGTTGCCTACTGCTGCAAATTAATATCAGGGAGATTGTGAGCGCACTATCAAGGCGCTGCACCAAAGTGATGTGTCCTGTATTGCCAAATAGGTGTGTCCTGTGAATAGCTCCACCCATAGGTGTATCTAGCACTGCCAGGAAAACTATTTTACAATAAAAATGGCAGTATCAGTATTTATTGATTATTAAATTGTCAGTGAATACTTTCAGTACTATCTTTATAGAAAAGATAAAAGTGACACTGTAGCTGAGTCTTTCATTACATCTTGGCCTTCATGAAATTGGCCATCTCCATAGACCTCAATGGATGAAATTAGAATCCGGGAGATTACCAAACACTTCAGGGAGTCAGGGAGATTACCCGATCTTCAGGGAGTCTCCCTGATATTCAGGGAGAGTTGGCAACTATGATTTAGCTCTCTTCTTATGAGTCATATATTGTCTTTTCTGATCCTTTTGCCATTTATATATACGTAGAAAACATTTTAGTGTTTGTCTTACTTTCTTTTGCCACTTGTTTTTAATTTTCTATTTTCGCCAACCTGATTTCTTTTTGCATGTTTTATTAGATTCCTTTTAAATTTAGAATGAACCATCAGTCCTTTTATATAGCTACATCAATTTAGATTTAATTCTCTTACGTTTGTTTTCCTTAGGAATGAACTTATGTGTTTATGTTTCCAACAAAATTTTAAAGACAACCCACTTTTCTTTTATATTTTTTCCTTCAAAAACTGCATCCCAATCTTTGCACTTTATAGACTTGTTTACCATATTAATATTTGACTTTCTAAAATTTAAAGTCCTAGTTAAGCTCTTATACTGTTACTTCTGGAAACTAATTTCAAATGAGACCATATTATGATCACTGTTTCCCAAGTGATCCCTTACTTGAATATTGATATAACCTCTACATGATTTGTTATTACTAGGTTCAGTATAGTTCAGTTAATGCACTATTTGGGACATGTAATAGTCTTTTGACCTGCTCAGAAACCTGTTTCCCCTAACGGTACCACAAGTCTCAATATTACAATCTGTGTCCGGATAATTAAATCCCCCATAATTAAAACTTGACGTAGTTATGCAGCCTTTTCATTTTGCTGTAGAAGTTAGCCTTCCTCAATCAAACTAATATTTGGCAGTTTATTGAACTTTTACCTTTCACTCTATATTATAACTAATGCCCTATACTTCCTGTATACTTGGTTTTAACACTGACTTAACATAAAGACATACTCCTGCTCCTCTTTTATTTACCCTATGCCTGTTGAAGAGATTATAACCCTTCAAGTCCAATGCCCAGTCAAGTATATTATCCCATCATGTCTCATAAATAACTTTTATATCATATTACTCATTCATTGCTACTAGTTCTAACTCCCTTATTTTACCTGTAAAACTTTGAGTTCCAACAGCCAAGTTCTTTAATACTCTGCACTGAGAGTTTGGAATCTGCAGTCGAAATGGCCGACCCAATCAAAAGTGATTTATTATATATAAATAATTATTTATTGGCCTAAATTTTAAAACTATATTTTGAAACATTAAATATTGCATCGTATTATTTGCATTTGACAGAAAAGGGGAAATATGAAACATTAAAAATGCTAAATTTCAGAAAATATTTATTAGATAAATTACCGGTATATAAAATCCACATTTACATTCACATCTCTAATTGTACAAATATGGATGCCCGTATATTCATTAGATCACTCAAGAAACTGTCAGTAATTGAAATTAATGAAAAAAAGAGGACGATCTTTTTCTGGACCGGCAATCTGGGAGTGTTTCAGTCTTTCAACAGGCAGGGAGTTTCTTCTCCTACAGCCACTAGATGGCTTCACAGCATAGGTAGCATAGTTGGGTTATATTGCCCATCTTGACTTTGGAAGATTGTGTGGCCAGAATAGGAGCAATGGCAAACAGCCCCCTTGCACCTGCCACATTGCACGTCTTTGTTACAAACAGTCACAGTCACAACCCCGTGTCGGTAAGCCCGATACATATTTTTTATTGAAATTTATGTGGTATGAATATCAATCCTACAGGTCATGGGAACCTGAAGCCTTCTATTCTAGACAGACTGTCATTTTTGTGTGTTGCCTGGTACTTACAATTTCACAGAAGCATTTATGGTGAACCGAGTATTAAGCGGGTGGTTTCAGGAGCAGCTGTGCCAGGAAGATGTCAAGTGGCCCCTCAGCATGCAGCAATTGGAGTGATTGATATCTGTAGATAGTGTATTCACCATGGATGACTTTAAAACAAGTCTCTTCTGGGTCACTTTGTCATGAGTTTGTGTGTTGGTGTCCACCATTAAAGCAGCACCTAACTGAAAAATGCTTTGATGAATGAAGGAAGGCTTAATCTCATGTAAGGTTCATTGATCCTAAACAGGTCAAATGGGCAGAGAGTGATGGGTCATTCTTTTGTCTCTTCTTTTGTCTCACATTAAAATGGTAATCTCTCCTCTTACATTGTGCAACATTTTTTGCTCGCAAAAAGGGATAAAGCCCCACTGACAAGATTACAATTCACATTTATATTCAGGAACTGTTTCAGGAAGCTAGGAATTTGAGGAATCTTGGATTGTTATTGACTTAAGGTCAATACACACTATACAATTATCTACCAGATAATTGTATAGTCTGTATGCACCTTTAGGATAGAAACTGTGATTTCTAGGCTACTTGGTTGAGTCCATAAAGGCCTTGGGGAGGTGGAAGTCCAGCACTTACAAGAAGTACGGGATATAAGAGGTAAGGGATTGCTCATGCTGGGTACTGTATTGTGCCTCATTGTTACGGCACCACCGGATTTACCTGAGTTGAGGACCGAGGTGGCCGTCTGGAGAGGCGGGAGTCGTTTTACCAAGGTGCGGAGTCTAGCAGGATCGTGTTCTTCACTACAGCCTCTGAAGGTGAGGATAGTCTGGCGCTGCTGGTTTACCCACAGGTCGCAACCCCGGAGCAATACCCGGGAGAGGAAGAAGAAGAACAGATGGAATAAGGTAGGTGAGGTGTCAGTAAGAGAAGAAAGTGGGAGGAGAAAGGTCAGTAGAATATGACCTGTAACAGACAATAAATAACAGTAAACAATGACAGAAGGACAAGAGAGAGGTTGACGGGACTAACGGGACTGACTAGACAAACTGAGGCAATCACTCACACACACACACACCAGTGGCAACCCCCAAAGGGGTTAACATATACAGGTATACAGGAGAGGTGAGGTAAGTACAATGGTATAAGACACTAAGGTGGGAGAGAGGGTAATGAAACACTTGGTAGACAGGCAACTGGGCAGCTACAGGCTGGGGCACTTGAGAACAAATGAGAATAAGCACTAAGGCAAGGAGAGAAAGAGAGAAGCAGCAGGCACAGTGGCTTTTTAGAAACTATAACCGGCACTGAGCTGCTGCAGGCAGGGGCTGAAATACAGGCAGGTGGTCTCTGATTGGCTGGACTCAGACCAGCCTTCCATGCTATTGGAGCATCTCCCAGAGCGGGGAGAAGTGATTATACTGAAGGAGAGGAGGAGGTGGAGCGTGCATCTGGCCGAGGCTGCGGCGACGCTCCACGTTCATTTGTTTACTTTTTGGAAGCGGCATGAGCCGCGAGGTGGAATGGCTGCCGTGACCGCGATCCTCCTGACTTGTACAGCATGTGTGGCTGGAGAGGTGAGTCAGCCGTGTGTCAGCGCGGCACATAACACTCACAGCATTAAATATTCCCACTCACATAGATTAGCTTCCAACGGCCATTACCTACACTGAGTTATCTAACACATCCTCATGTATGAAAGTCTGGATCAGTACTTATTAAGAATGATAAGTGAAAATGCATTTAATGGGTCACCGACGTGGATTCACATGTATGCAGAATATTTTGAGTCATTTGTATAGCAACTTTATACTTTGCTAGTGAGACTTCCCTAAGACTTCCTCTCTCTTTTTGTATGCTTTGGAATGGTTCTTCCCTTTAAATGTACATATGTGAAGAGAAATGAAAATACGTTGGTTATACAGCAACTAGGGTGAGAAAAGCATATAGCTATAGTCCTTGTGAAACTGTTATGAACACAGTTTCCAACCAATAAAGTGATAATACCATCAGTTGCTGTAATTGACTGATCCAATTGACGTCAAAATAAATCATGGCCATAAATATTCAGTGGCCTGGAATTATTTCAGCATTGTCTCATGGAATTTATTACAATTTGACATCTGAAATAAAGGTATAGCACAGTGTGGAAAGATTGTACCAGAGATTAGGGGCCGTATTCACAGATCCATTTTCACATGAAGTTGCGTGCGTATTTAGGATCGGATGAACTGCGCATGCGTAGTAACTTTGTTTATGCTGTTTACGTACGGAAGTCCATTAGGCCTGTACGTGTGAATCGCACTTGAGGACATACGTATGGAGGGGCGTGGTTTAAATTCGAACGTGCAAAGTTACATGAGACAGGGCGAGGGGGTGCATTTAAATGGGCAATTGTGAGCGTGGTTAAATAGATACACACGTACGTACCTTGAATTACGCCCGTAACTACACACATACACCTTAGGGTGCCCTATGGCACTCATAGGTCCACAAAAACCCGTCAGTGTGAGGGAAGTGTCATGGGTGTGGCCTTGCTACGTGTGTGCGTATAATTGCATACTTTTAACAAACGGATCTCTGAATACGGTGTCAAAATAAAAATATGAATGTAAGGGCATAAAATAAGGTACGCTTCCCTTGCAAATAATATTTGCAAATGCGATCGCAATATATTCGCAATTGCAAATAGTTATGTAAATATGAGAAAAATAATGTATTGCCTGGAAACAATAATGAGGGGATGCCACGTTGAAAAGAGCGCGAAAATGTGAACGCACCTATTCATTGATCGCGCACATGTGCGAGCGCACTGGAGCACGCCCATTCATGCTAACGCATGAGCAAGCATATTTTCCCGCCCGTTTGCGTTCGCATTTTTAAATGTACTTTCCACGAATATTCAGATTGTGTGATTTATAATATGTGTAAACATTAATATTCGCAATTGTTTAGACTTATTTAATTAACTTTTACACCTATGTATGTTGCAATATTTTAAGATTTCATACTAATTGAGCGATATTAATATTTAATATGTAATGTTTGTGCTTGCCAGAATCCTTGGGATAAGGTGCACATTTTGGGCCTGATTCAGAGATCCGGAACTAACGATAGTTCCGTGCGTATATTTAGAGTCGGATCGATTTTGCATCAACTGCGCATGCGTAGTGATAGTGGGCGGAGACTAATGCGACCCTAAGTGTGGCGGAAATATACGGACCTAAGGATTTGCATAGAAATGGGCGGGTGCGGCATTTAGATGAGGGAAAGTGGGTGCGCTTACAGAGTTAGGGCCCTAAATATAAGCAACTAATACACATAGGGTCAGAAGTGAGTGCGAACAGTTAGGGCAAGTCTATGGAGGTGGAAGTTTAGGTCCGGCCAGAGGTTGCGAGGGGAGTGACTGTTTATTCTGGTGGGTGTAACCTTTTCCGACCTACCACTTAGATGCATATATTTGTGGCCCGATCGCCGATGGATCTCTGAATACGGCCCTTTAGTGTTAGTTGTAAAATTGTCGCTAAATGCATTCGCTAAATATGAGCATTTATAAAATTGTTAAATATTTCTGTCACTGAAAAGGGATCAGATTTGTTTACTTTTCATTCATTGGACTGTGGGATCCCCCCAATGGGATCCCAGGGATATGGGATCTACCAATGAACAATGAGCTACTGTGATATCATAGCTCCATTGTTCTAGAGTGAATAAAAGCTGGCACTCAGAAAAAGGTAGTTAGAGGATTTCTGGATTAAAGCCTTGAGAGTGGACAGATCTGACCCCTGATTCACTGGTGAGAATTTAATGTATTTTTGGCTATTGTAACTATATTTATTTGTTTTCTTGGAGTAAAACTGCTGCGAATGCTTCTGGAACACAACCTACATCTGTATTCATTTTCCTTATTGCCACATACGCTATATGTTAAATTGGCACGTACGCATCTTTTGAACTACATTGCGTGTGCTACCATAGGATCACATTGCGTGCAAATTTATATGCGTATTACTATTATTGTACACATATTACGCTATAGGAAGAATTTTTTTTTACAGTTGTGGGGGCTCGTCAGTTGGAACTTTTAATCCCTTTGCAAGATTCGGTCATCTAACAAAGGGTGGATACAGTGGTGAGTAAAAATGTGTTTTTTTCCATTGTTTACATTGTGTTGGTTAACCGAATATTGCTTAAAATGGGTTACTTAGTTTGAACCTAGGAAAATATTAATAATAAAAAAAAATTTTTATCGCGTGTAATCGCATGTTGTGTTCCTTTTAAGTTCAAATTTTTTGCCAAAAATATATTTGATTCTTACTGCGTGAATTCGCATTTTAGCAGCAAAAAAAAATTATACACGTGTGTATTTATCTTGCCATATATCTAAGTATCTCTCTCTGTGTTTCTGTAAAAGGATTAAAGATCTTAGAAAACTACCAATGTTTGGAATAATCAAATTGTTGTGTTTGTGAATAGTAGACAGTGGTGTTGTTCTTGCTGGGTTATTCCATTATTGGTGTAGAAATCATTAGGACTGCATTTTTTGTATAGGCAACGGATTGTTGGCAGACCTAAGGGTTTGTTTTTTGCTTTACTAAAGTGTTAGTCTAGTTTATTCTTGAGGCCAGTTAGGGTTGGTAAAACCCAGTGTTAGGGATTGTTGCTTTTGTTTTGGTTGTTCCCACAAGTGTGTTTGTGGAAGAGCCGGCCGACGGGCAGTTGGGCGATTGGTGGTCCCTTACTGACAGAGTTTGGTTTGCCCTGTGATTCTTTAGTGATTTCGATCATGGGTATTGGACCATCACGACAACACGAAGCGTTCAAGGTGTTGCCTGGCAGTCAGGAAACTAGTTCCAGCTGCAGGAACACGGGTGATAGGTCGCTTGGTACGGCTGCATATATAATGGATATCAAATATGGTGAAGTAGCTACCAAATATGTTAAGGAATGGTACAAGTTGTCAAAGAAAACTGATAAACAATTTCCAGCTATTGGTAGTTTCGATGAAGAGATCTTAAAAAATATAAGTTTATTGATATGTAGAATGCGCTCTTCCAAGAAACGGGCGAAACACATGGAGTGCTTGAATATATTGTAACATGAAGCAATTATTTGGCGTGCAGAAATAGCAAATAGAAATGCAAGTATGCTTATGCAAAACGCGAATGTAAAGGAGTATCCGCATGATACTAAAACGAAATTAGCGCAAGCGAAATTAATGCAGATGACCTCTTCTCCACCCACTTATACTGGAGGTAATGAGGACAAAATGTATCTCAACAGTGACTCTTTTCCTGTAAGTAAGGAGGAGTTAGCAAAATTTAAGAATAAGGAGAATGATGTGGATGAGGCTGTTTTGTAATTTCCCATGCTCTTCAGTTGCAGTGAGGACAAGCTAATGGTATTAGGGCAGGGACTGATGTACACACACCCACTATACAGTCATCTTTAACACACCAGGAGGTGTCGGCCATAGCCCCACCTCCTGATTCCCACGCTCCCTCACCTTCAGATTCCCACGCTCCCTCACTTCAGGAAGTACCATCTATAGCTTCACTTCCGAGTTCTCACACTCCTACCCAACAGCAATTACAACAAGGGGTGCAAGTCATAGCCCCACCCCCTGCTGTATACCCACTACCTACACCCACATCAGTCTTAGGCCATGCCATAACTACCACTGGTTTGTGTCCACAAAATGAATCACAGTTCATTGATTCCTCACCTGCTCATGTCACTAGGTCTGTGACATGTACGAATCCTGTGTGTACAGAGAAAATAGGTTCTAAGGTGTTTGCAAAGCAATTGTCTGGGGTGTTTGGGATTTCATCCAGTAAGCACACCGAGTGTGCCAACTGGAACGGCAAATGCTGATGAAGGAGTCAGAGTGCAACAAATAGAAATTTATGTTCCCTGATCTCCATCAGAACTGCGCACCATGATTACAAAATTCCCACATCCTGGTAAAGAGCTGACTAAATGCCAGAAGTTTATTAAAACGCTCATGTACCCACCAATAGAGACTGGAGGACATTGCTCAGGTCTTGTCTACCTCCCAGCATTGACATTACAGGATTCTTAGAAGACTGCCAACTGGGAGGGGACCCAGACTTGAGTGATGAAAGTAACCAGACAAGATTAATAATATTTGCAAACAATTAGGGATTGTTTTCCTGCACAAATTGAATGGCAGAAGGTCTTCTCCATCAAACAAAAAGACAATGAGGGGGTGAGTGACTATTTACATAGAGCACTAACAGAGATGGAGAAGTTTACAGGAATCTCAAACATCAAAGATGACCCACATCAGAGAAGTATGGTGGTAACAATTCTGATGTCTGGTTTCGTGGAAGGAGTAAGACAAAGAATCTAGATATCAGAACCAGAAAGAGAAACGAACAGAAAAATTGTTGACATTAAATATTCAAGATTTAGAGAGACAACAACAAATAGACAACAAACCTACAGTCAGGGAAATACAGTGTTATTGTTGTGGAAAGAAAGGACATATAGCGATACACTGTAAGAGCAGAGAAAAAGAAAGAAGGAACCAGAGTGCAAACCCAAGATATGGAAGGAAGAACCCTGATGGGTTCAAACCAGTAACCCGGGGAGGTGGGTATTACAAATACAACGATGACAGGAGACGATACCATAATGACGAGGACGATGTAAGTGAGGTTGAGGACAATATCAGGAAGGACAGGAGAAGGGCGGAGCAAGAGCAATGAGGGTCAGGTCACACCTGTGAACTTCTACAAGTAGGACTGATTGGTAAGGCTAATGAAGAACCAAATGTGGAAATTAAAATAGCTGGTACTAATCAAACTTTTCTTGTAGACACAGGGGCGGCCAAATCTGTGCTAACCTCTTCTTTGAATTTACCCCTCACCAGGAAAACCATCCAAGCAGTTGGAGTTTCAGGAGAAGAACAGCAGCACTCACTGACTGCACCCACGGAAATCACCATAGGTCCTCTCAGTACTAAACATTATTTTCTTCTTGCAGCATCAGCACCGACTAACCTGCTTGGGAGGGACTTGTGCAAGATGGTGTGTGATTTACTGTACTCCTGAGGTGTGTTCCTGGATATCCCTGGTACACATGCTCAGGAGGCAAGGGACTTATTGGAAATACCAGCCAGGCTGATGGTACTTTCCTCGGGGGTGGTGAAATTCTCCAAAGAAATAGAAGAAATGTTAGTACAGTTGCCCACGTCTCTGTGGACTAAGTATGGACAGGATACTGGATTGATGGCAAATGTAGACCCAGTACTAATACACCTGAAGAATGGGAGACAGGCCCCCAGGATACCTCAGTACCCTTTAAAACCAGATGTGGAGTTAGGTGTACAACCTGTAATCGAGCAGTTGCTACAACAAGGGATTTTAATTAGGACTGCTAGTATAGGCAATAGTCCCATCTTTCCTGTAAAGAAAAGTGAGGGAAGAGGTTACAGGTTGGTACAAGACTAAAGGGGTATCAATAAGGTTGTTGAGCCAATTTCCCGTAGTGCCCAATCCAGCTGTCATTCTGATGCAAATACCTGCAAACTCCACTTACTTTACTGTTATTGATCTCTGCTCTGCATTTTTCTCTATTCCCTTACACCCCGACTGTCTACCTTTTTGCTTTTACCTTCAAGGGGGTACAGTACACATGGACCAGACTACCCCAAGGTTTTGTGGATAGTCCCAGAATCTTCTCCCAGGCCTTGCATGATTGTCTACAGTCTTTTCAACCTAGTAATGGGTCAGTTTTGATTCAATATGTCGATGATTTATTATTGTGTTCAGAATCATTCAAGGCTTCAATACAGGATATTAAAGAACTGTTGTCTTATCTTGCGCATACAGGACACAAGGTATCCAAAGAGAAGCTACAACCATGCCAGACCAGGGTTAAGTAATTATTGAGACCATCACCATCAAAGCAATCCTGAATCTTTGAAATTGATTGGTTTGGAACGCATACCCATACTAGATCGGGGGGGAAATAGATTCCGGGTTTCGTGCAAACAAGAAGTGTACTGGATTTTTAAACTGGGTACGCTTTCCCCTGGTGGTCTGAATGAATCAATGGAGTTGAATGGTATCGTTTAGACTCCAAGAGCCACCCCTTCTGTTATCTCTCTTTGTCCTAAATACCTATGCTTATATTGATATTTATTATTTATTTTTTGCTTAATTCACTATGTGTGAACCATAATATGTATACACTAATACTAATAATTGTTGGTTTATTATTTTATAGCGAAACACAAAATTAAAATATGATAAAATATAATAATGACATATGGATCTATGTCCTTTCTGTGTGCAGCTGTAGGTGTACCACCCCTAACGAAATAAGTCTTCTGCATTTGTACATACATGTCTTCCCTTTTCCCTCCCTCCCCCTTCCTTTATTTAGAGGGACATACACCAATATTAAAAGATTTATCTTCACTTGATTACCTACTAATTTATTCTCCATTGTTAGTATACTTTATATATATCTTTAGGTAATTTTTCATACAAATTCTTCAATTCTCAAAATGTCGCTCCATATACTGAGAATATATAATAACCAACCATAAGATGAACTTGTTCCTTTGTACAAGCACATCTTTTATCGGGATATATATAGATACATTGTTATGATCAGTATCTATATGCCTATATATAATTAACAAATAACAACAATAAGGAACAATTTTTCCTCTTTTTGTATTTTTCAACATTCTATTTATGGATACAATGATTGCATATTATTGTCTTCTTTAAATATGCATTTTATATTTTTATTCTTTAATTGGTTTTTTTTTTTTTGGTCATAGATACTTGTATCTTTTACTTAATTGGCGTTTTTCTCCTCAGATACTCCTGTGCTCCTTTGCATTCATATACTATCACCATTGTAAGCCACGCTCATTAATTAGTCTCCACCTGTGTTAATGACCTTGCGGAAGCTTAAATACCCTTTACACAGGACACCTATACTTACCTCTGAAGAAGTGGCCTGTTGGCCATGAAACGCGTCAGTGCTTTTACTGACTGGACAGCGTATCCCTATCCTATCTGGAACTCTGCACCCTTGCTATACAGAGATATCTGACACTTTCTATTCTGAATATCACCTGGATCCCTATACATATTATTCCACGGAATGGTTTGCTTACCTATATTGCATGTCCAAATAATGGAAGACCAGCATTAAAGCTTTTATAAAGAACGGGGACTTTGTACTTCAAATACCATTGTGAGGCCGCCCATATTCCCTCCGAGCTTCAACGAGTCGGGGCACTGGAAGTGTATGCGACGGGACACGTGCGACCTCCTTTTCACCATCGGACCTCTGCATCACCAACTCCGATACATCGGAAAAACGGAAACCTATTCGGGCATACCAGACTGTCATCCCAACAGCTGACAGACGCGGACGCGCATCTGCCAGCGGGTAAGCCTGTACACCCTCTCGTTCTCCTGTATTTTACATTAGATATTGGGTATTCCCAATCCTTCAGTGCCATAATCAACTGGAACCATATAACCTTTCCAGACTTAATGTTTGGGATTTTGTTGTAGAGGTGCTTAGTCCTACATATATCCTAATACTGATAGGAAACCCTTCCAGTCTTTTTTATTCAATTTATTTTATTGAATCTTTTATTGTATAAATAAAATTCGTTATTGGATATCATATTAAGCATTGGCAATTGTTTGGGAGATCACTAGCGCAGTAAATCTTTTTGTTTATATATGTTTATGTGGCTGGCAGCCTTATTACAGCTGCTTCTGATCTTCCCAAATTTGGTGTTATCACCAACACACACTCATTATCTCCTGTTTCTGAGCGCCAGGATTTACATAATTTTTAATTAGAGTGTTGATGAGCAGGAAAATTTGTAGATCTTCTTACAGGTTTAAGAACTAGAAAAGAGGATGGGATCTTAAATGTCTGAGGGAGCTGCAATTTAAGAGCCACCAGATTGATTTTTTTTAATAATAGCAAAAGGACCAATGAAGCAAGGACCTAGTTTTCTAGAGGGCAGATACATTTTATAGTGGAGCTATTGGCAAGATTGATACAATTTCCCCAACCTATTTATCCTTAAACTCTTTAGCGCTTGTGAGTGAACCGGAGCTAAAATGTTGATGTGACCGAGAGTAACCATAAAGAGTTTGGAGGGGTGGCCATCTGCTGTTCGGTTTGGATACACAATGGCATTCACATGGAAGGAGGGCATTACATTGCATAAGTAATCTCCCAAGGAATGGGTAATAACTTTTATATCTCTCCTTCTGTCAAGATTGGGACCGCAGTTTCCCTATATTCATCTACTAACTGAAGTTCAGTTGTACCTCCCCTAGTTTATCTAAAGCAATTATCTAAAGCAAACAAATCTTCTATATATCTTTTGTTGTTCATTGGATATAAGACTATGGGCCCGATTTACTAAGCTGCGGGAAAGGAAAAGTGGAGATGTTGCCTATAGCAAACAATCAGAATCTAGCTCTCACTTTCCTATAACATACTAGAGACTGTCAGCTAGAATCGGATTGGTTGCTATGGGCAACATCTCCACTTATCCAAACCCGCAGCTTAGTAAATCTGGCCCAATATCTTAATTATGGCATCGGACTGCATTACATCTTCTTACATTTGAGAATATTTGCCATATATATCTTCAATTTACTATTTCTATTTTTTCATTGTTATTTGTGATTTGATTGATATTAAAAGTATTTTAATTTTATTTTAAATATTTTAGTTTGCCATTTATGCATTGATTCTGTCATCAGAACCAACATACCATGTATCTTTTTTTATATATTTATATGTGTAGCGCTCTCTATATACAGTATATTTTATTATATTATTTTATTAGTTTTCTAGAAAGTTGTTCAAAATGGAAGTTCTTAGTAGACAACCACTGGGCAGACTGGATGGGCCATATTGCTCTTATATGCCGTCACTTTCTATGTAACCATACTTTGTCTCCGACTTTGAATTTGCATTTGCATTGATGGAGATCCACTCTGGCCTTGGTCTGAAATGCTGCCTGCTGTAAGGAGAAATTGACCTTAGTGCAGATGCCACGTGGATTCCTGGCAGATAACCATACATCAGTGTATTCTGAATGTGTCTGGATTAAGGAGCAAGCACGAGGATGATAGCCCAACACACAGTAAAATGGATAAATCTTAGTAGAGCAGTGAGTGGCGTTGTTGTACGCATATTCAGCCCAAACCAAACTTTGGACCAATTGTCTTGAAGTTTGGACACATAGCAATGCAGACACTGTTCCAAGGATTGATTAAATATCTCCGTCTGTCCATTGGATTGGGGGTGATAACCAGAGGAGAGACTGACTTTGATCTTGAGCATGGTACAGAATAATATACAGAATCTTGCAATGAACTAGGAGCCTTGGTCCAAAACAATGTCAACTGGTAGACCATGGATTCTGAAGACCTGAGACACAAAAATTTACGCCAATATCTTAGCAAATGGTAGACCGCGAAGCAGTGTAAAATGGGCCATTTTACTAAAGCGATTCACCACCACCCAGATGGTATTACAGCCTTGGGAAGGTGATAGATTGGTAATGAAGTCCATGGACCAATGTATCCATGGATTCATTGCGAGTCTGGAGGACTCATGAAGGATACATTTTTGTGGTCAGTAAGAACCGTTATCATATGCTGGGCCCCCTTCCACCAATCCCTCCATTCTTCAAATGCTAATTTAATAGCAAGGAGCACCCTGTTGCTAACATCTTAATTCCTTTCAGCCTATGTAAATTTCCACGAGAAAAAGGCACAAGGATGGAGCTTTTACTTTCCGGGTCTTCTTGGGATAAAACTGCACCCACTCTGACATCTGAGGCATCAACCTCAACTAGGTTGGAAAGGAAGATCTGGATTTGGATGGCATAACATAGGAGCAGTAATAAAAGTCTTCTTCAGAGCAGAGAAAGAGTCCTTTACTTTCCTGGACTACCTACCGGAACCATCCCCTTTTTGGTCAGGTTGGAAATGGGAGACACCAGAATTGAATATCCCTGAATGAAGCGCCGATAATAATTGCCGAACTCCAGGAAACACTGAATGGCTTTCAGGTTAGATGGTTGAATCCATTGAAAACCCCTCCAGGGTGGTGATGTAGCCTAAGAAGATCACTTTAGTTACCTCAAATTGACACTTATCGAGTTTAGCAAAAAGGTTGTTTTCTCTGAGTCTGCAGAGGACTTGGCGCACATGAGAACAATACTCTTGCAGGGAGAATGAATAGATAAGAATATCATCAAGATACTACCACTACAAATCTGCTAAGAAAATCATGCAAGACGTCATTGATGAGATCTTGAAACACAGTTACAAAGTCCAAAGGGCATAACGAGGTATTCATAATGGGTCTGATCCAGGACTACGGCCGCCGCCATAGTTACAGTGGGCGTATGCGTAAGATAATTTTGTTTAAGCTGGATCGGGCGTCCGTAACTACAGCGTAGTTACGGTTGGGGGGGGGCGTTCCTCCCCGTAACTACACTGCAGTTACGGAAGGTAGGCGGGGGGAGGCAGGGAAATTAGGAAGGGAGGGCCGGCGTAATTACACTCTCTTACTCCCCCTGAAGTTAGGGTAGCCTTCAGCTGGCTTAAGAGTGTGTAATTACACCGTGCACAAGGGGAATGTCTGGGGGAGTGCATGCTGATACGCTGTGCGTTAGTACGTACAGCGCATCGGTGTAGGTCTGGATCAGGCCTAATGACCCAGTTTGCCACTAGTCGCCATCACAAATTCAGACTTAAAATTGTAAGCTCCTCTCAGGTAAATTTTTGTGTAGATTTGGTCTCCCTTTATGTCGACGAATAAGTCAGAGATTAACGGTATGGGGAAAATATATTTCACAGTGATTTTGTTGAGAGCCCAGTAATTAATACATGGTCTTAATGTACCGTCTTTCTTTGCCACGAAAATAAGCCTACTCCTACTGGGGATTTAGAGGGCTGAATGAACCCTTTATGAAGGTTTTCCTGAATGTAACTGCTCAGAGCTTCAGATTCTGGGTGAGATAGAGAGTATAATCTATCCTTAAGTAGCTTAGCTCCAAATAGCACAGTCGTAGGAACGAGGTAAAAGAGAATCTGCATTGCTCATACAGAAAAAGTCAACGAACTCTGCATACTGCGGAGGTAAGTGACTTTTAGAAGTGGATACACACAGAATGGGAACCTTGAGACAACACTTATAACATTCCTTATTCCAATGGCTGATTTCGCCTTTACTCCAGTTGATTTCAGGATTGTGTCTCCTAAGCAAAAGATGCCCTAGAATCAGGGGAGCAGAATGGAAGTTAATTAAATAGAATTATAGATCTTCCATGTGACAGATACCCACGGTTAGACGAATGGGATAAAAAATCTTGGTAATAATACCTCCAGGCCAGGCCACAAGCAGTGATGGCAGAAGAAAGATCATGGGTTGGGATTTCAAGAGAGGATGCCAGGGTATGATCTAAAAAAATTACCCACCGCACCACGATTGTGCCCACTGAATTCCAGCCTAGCGGGAACAGAGCATTTTCAAAAGAGATTAAACTAACACCCAGTTGGACTACGTCCACCTGGTTTAGGCGTTTCCCAAGGATGACTTCTTCTTAGGTCATTGATCTGCCATGTGGGTTACTCCTTCACAATACAAGCACAAGCCCCAAAGTTCGGCGCCTGTTCTTTTTCCAAAGTTCGGCGCCTGGTGAGACGATAAGTTCCATTCTGTATTGGTTCCTCTTCCGGAGGTGACCTTAAAGAGGTTGGATCTGCAGAAAAGCTTGGGGTTGCACTACTTTCCAGATGGTGATAAATCTAAATCCCTAAAAGCATCAACTCTTCCAAGGTGGTGCTGTAGGTAATTTTTTCAGCCAATCCAAACCTAAACTGGCTGCAGAGCACGAGAACATTCCATGGGAGATGTTTGCCCAAAGCCTAAATTCCAAACAATACTCCTCTTCTGTTTCCTTGTTTCAAGGAACGTAGCTGAGACTCCGTGGTTGCGACCTGATCTGGGTCCTAATAAAGTAATCCCACAGCCTTAAAGTATTCTTCCACACTCTGGCGAGTGGGGTGATCCTGTGATAAGCTAAAGACCCAAGACTGTGGAACTGCTTGAAGCAGAGAAATTATTAGTCCAACGCATTGTTACTCATTCACAGAGGCGTGGAGGCAAAGCTGGAAGTACAGCAGACAGCTGTTCTTGAACTGAGTGAACTTGCTTCTCTGCCCAGTGAACTGGTCAGGTAGATTAATTTTGATGTCTGTAACTGGACTGAAAGGCCCAGGTGGAGGATTGGATGAGGGGTTCAGCCTAGCTCTCAGTCTCGCAATAGCTCCCTCCTGGGAGATCACTTTCTCTGTGAGTACTCAGACCATCTGTGTAATGGAGTTTAACCAGAGCATTGTGTTCACTGATGGTGTGGACAGGCTGGGCCGCAGGACACTGGCAGGTCTAGGTCCCCGATGGATACCTCCTATGAGTGTGGGTAAGAACACAGAGACTGATCGAGACAAAAAAACCCAGTGACACAGGACATCACAATAACAGACAGACTGGGATACAGACAAGGCCTCACACTCACAGACACCCAAGAAACAAACACAAGCAGGCAGAGTCAAGGAGCAGGGGAAGGGAAGGAACGTAACAAAGACCAAGGGCAGAACCAGGAAGGGACACTTAACTTTCCATAAGAAGCAAGGCAAGGAGAAGAGATAAGAGAGAGAGAGGGTAACAGAAGCATGGGACAGCAGAATCCATAACTGGAGCTGCAGTGAGAACTGTCTGCCCTTAAAAAGAGGCTGCTGGCCATTGGTCAGCAGCCCAAAGCAGCCACAATGATTAGTGCCAGAACTGGGAGAGAAGCATGCGGAAGCCAGCACATGGCTAATTTACATGCCGTCACACCCACGTGACTGCATGCAGAGAGACACGCCAGAGCCTTGGGGAAGATGGTGCTGTAGGGGTGAAGAGTGGGGTAAGAGCGTTACATGCCAGACCTGCGGCATGTAACACAAAGCCCCTAGGTAGTTTGTACGTTTCTTAATCTTACCATGTTATATGGATAATCTACCAATGAACAATGAGCTACTGTGATATCATAGCTCCATTGTTCTAGGGTGAATAAAAGCTGGCACTCAAGCAAAGGTAGTTAGAGGATTTCTGGATTGAAGCCTTGAGAGTGGACAGATCTGACTCCTGGATTCACTGGTGAATTTAATGTATTTTTGGCTATTGTAACTGTATTTATTTGTTTTAGTAAAATAAAACTGCTGCGAATGCTTTTGGAACACAACCTGCATCTGTATTCATTTTCCTTATTGCCACGTACGCTATATGTTAAAAGGCCACGTACGCATCTTTTGAACTACATTCGCTACCATACCATAGGATCACATTGCGTGCAAATTTATATGCGCATTAATTGTATTGTACACATATTACGCTATAGGAAGAAAAATTATTTTTACAACGGTCCTAGGTGCTGACCTGAATACAGTCTGTTACAAAATATAGAGGTTCACATCCAATCCAGTGCATGGTATTTCCCGTACGCATCTTTTGAACTACATTGCGTGCGCTACCATAGGATCACATTGCGTGCAAATTTATATGCGCATTACTATTATTGTACACATATTACGCTATAGGAAGAAAAATTATTTTTACAACGGTCCTAGGTGCTGACCTGAATACAGTCTGTTACAAAATATAGAGGTTCACATCCAATCCAGTGCAAAGTCTGGTATTTCCCACGCAGTCTGGGTTCCAATCATATCTGGTTTGAAGTTAGGTTCACACTGATGTGATAGAACTGTTGAAATCAAATGACTTCCTGGCTAAGGAGAATTCATATTTCCATTATTCTGCCTGGATATACCTCTGTAGACTTCATCAGATCACACTTTAGGTAATCATAATGCTTTCACAATGTGTTGATTAAATAAATACTCATAACAACCAGATGGTCTTTTACTGTATAAGAAAAGACCTCCCATTCCCTTCAAGACACAAACACATACTCCATAATGACGCTCATTATGATCCGTTTAACATGAGCTATAAATAGGTTTTTATGGCACTTTTTAGAAAACTAAAAATAAATCCGCTTTTCAGAATAATGGGAGATGTTCCCCTGCACTGCACAGCTCTGCAAATTAAAGTGATTATGCTCAAGTTGTTTGCTTGCCTGCTGTGTTACAAACATACACCAATGAATATAATTGCATAGGGTGAGACGTTATTTTTAACACATTTTAATATAATTGTATAAATAGTCCTTCAGAGCAATTTCTTTTGGATGAAAAGAACTAGAATAATTGTATTTTGTGTGATTAAGTCGTAGCTCTTTTTCCAGTTCTCCTTGTTAACTTCATCATCTGCTTCTGTAAAATGCCATTTACAACACGGCCACAGAAAAAGTTTAGTGTAAAGTATTTAGTGTGATCTATATTTGCTGAACTATTGGTATAATCCACTATAACATTTTGTGTATCCATTAGGAGTCAGCGCTACCTGTCTTCTGTATCTGTCTAACAACAATTGGTAGGGCCTTTTGTAAAGCCTTTACATAAAATTCTGCCTTACTCTATAGAATGCATTTTTTGTTCCGTGTAACTGTTGATCGGAATGCACTCATTTTGAGCAATCAGACTTCTGAAAGGTTCTGGCCAGGTTGCATTCGTGAACATTAGGAACTTGGTATTACAATGCCAATTCTCTGCATACCAGTCTAGACTTCTGAACCCCTGTCAGATTATGTTCATCTGAGTCAGAATTCTAGGTAGTGCTAGCTGGTCACTTAGCCAGACCATGGACTGCAGGAATCTCCCCAGAGGATAAAAAATAGAGGTGGGACTATGCTCATATAGCACAGTACACTAACCTGAACGTAGGGACGCTGGGGGACGTCCCCTCCAGCGTCCCTACGGCGCTGCTACGATCGGGCGTTGCCGTAGCGTCAGCCGATCTTACGCTTTCGCCCGCTGTTCTAGCGACGGCGGACATAGGTCTGGATCAGGCCCGATGAGTTTAGGAAAGGAACAAATGACCAGAGGAGCTTTATTTCACATACTCATACCACATTTACTACTAGCTATTGCTGCCTGATGTGCATATATGTTATATTCTACGCTGCTTGGAAAGATTTATAGGCCAACTGACCTATATTACCCTTATTTCACCCCAAATGTTCAGTCACTTCCACTCCAGAATGAATCTCTTTGGACTGGATTCAGACCTCCGCATGCTTTCCGTGCGCGCGGGGGTCTGAAATTACGCGAGACAGAGGGGAGTGCACACCCCCTGTCACTCCCCTCTGTCGTGCTTACGCTGCCATAAGCCTGCCTTAAATGCGGCGTGTGGATCAGCGGTCCGTACGACCGCTGATCCGCTACAGTGTGGGAGCCCTTGGAAATGGTCTCGGATGGAATAAAGTACTATAGTAATCCTAGCGTAACATCTGGAGGGCGCATGCGATCTCTAGTTAAGTCAGGTGATTTATGCACCTTGCGTGCTTAAATCACCTGACGGTAATTAATCTGGATCCGGTCCTTTATTATTAATGGTCCTGAAAGGAAATGAAAGATTTGACAAACTAGCTATAATTATACTTTACAAAGCCGATCCATGTTTTATTTATGCTCCATGCTCTTTGTACAACACTGTGTATGCAAATATCTGCTAATGTTGTACCACTAGTCTTTAAGAGAGTCCCAAAGTCTTCCACAAATAAGGTGGTTACTAAGCAACTTGTGTTTAGCATAGATGCGTTAAGTGTTTTTCTAAGCATTAAACAGCAGGAGGTAACTATACAGCTCAGTATAAAGAAATGTCAATAAATTGCATGTTTTAAGTGCACATACTGTAAGGGCCTCCCCGGATTACACATGCAGACAGACTTTGAAAAAGGACTATACAGCTCAGTATAAAGAAATGTCAAGAAATTGCATGTTTTAAGTGCACATACTGTAAGGGCCTCCCCGGATTACACATGCGCATAACTAGAGAGACTAGCCCAGCATGAAAGTAAGATAACCCTTACCGATCTGAGCCATTATCCTTCATCTATCTTGGGGATACTTGTAATAGAATTAATGACATAAGTTTATTTTTATTGCTGCAATAAACATCATAAAAAAATCTTTCACATTAAAATGCACTGTGGCCTTTTTTTTATATTACTTTGCATGGTGATGTCACAATATACTGTGATTATATTGAGGTTTTAACAATATCGTGGACATTTTTATTATTTTAGGTGCCTTTTTCCTGGAATGGAATCCTGTCTGGGGGGGGAGGGCCGTGTCCAAACCAATAGCTTGCATAGGTTTCTTGAGTTCTAAAACTGGAACTGACTTCAAGTTATTTATCATGTATCACTATACTCATGAGCAGTAGGATGGGCGGGTTTAGCTATCGCTAAGGCTTCCTCCTTTGGCCAGACATCTATAGACATGAATTTTATTGAACGCTTCTTTGTTTATGAGACTGCATAATAGATTTGCTATTAGTACTCATACCCCATTACACCCTAATTAAACACAATTTTCATATTGCCAAAGATGGAGTTCGGCATGACCAAAGTTGCCCTATAACGTGGCCACACGCATGTATAGTCAGACAGACACGCATGCATAATCAGACAGACACGCATGTATAGTCATACAGACAGCATGTATAGTCATACAGACACGCATGTATAGTCAGACAGACACGCATGTATAGTCATACAGACATACATGTATAATCAGACAGACACGCATGTATAGTCATACAGACACGCATGTATAGTCAGACAGACAGCATGTATAGTCAGACAGACACGCATGTAAAGTCAGACAGACACACATGTATAGTCATACAGACACGCATGTATAGTCATACAGACACACATGTATAGTCATACAAACACGCATGTATAGTCATACAGACACGCATGTATAGTCAGACAGATACGCATTTATAGTCAGACAGACAGGGTGTATAGTCATACAGACACGCATGTGGCCCTTACTGGTTTATAGTGTTTCTAGGAACACACTTCATAATAAAATAACTACTCTATAAGTTCTGTCCCAATACATGTTAATGAGACACATTATAATAAATTAAATATTCTCCTATATGCCTGAAATTTACTGTTTAAATATAATGAATTGTGATTCAGAGTAAGTAGTTTTAGTACAGAATGTTGGGACATATATATATATATGTATGTATGTATATAGAATTTCATGCACAAGAGAGGCTAAAGAGACAAGCGGGCTGAATGCGGGTGCACATCCTATTTACATACCAAGTACTTATTTAGCAAAGTTAATATAAAACAAGATATATTCGGGATACCACCTATTATCAGTTGGTGGACCAGTAAGGTGAGTGCTGCTTACACATCAAGTGAAATGTGCTGGCATTGGTCCATAAACATCACTTTAGGCAGATATATTTTTTGTATGCATTAACACCAAATAGATGGAAAAAATATGGAAAGAATATATTACTATACATTAATCAAAACTATTACCTCTATCAGCCAGTGGAAATTGGAAGATTGATTAGGGGTTATTATCAAAAATAAATGAGGTGTTATAACACACCAATTCTTTAAGATTATATAAACAAGTTTTACGGTGAGGTCTGTGCAACTATTCTTCTTTTTTGCTATGTATGTATATATATGTATGTATGTATATGTATGTATGTATGTATATGTATGTATGTATGTATATGTATGTATGTATGTATAGCCCCCTCCCACACTGTACACTTTACATGAGCTCGGACGGAACAAAGTTACTATAGTAATCCTAGCGTAACATCTGGAGGGCGCATGGAGGGCACCTGACGATATTAAATCTGGATCCGGTCCTTAGTCATTGAGTCAGACGTGTTTCCTGGACAGGTAAGTTTTAACTTTTCTCTTTATTTCTTCACTATTATTAATATTATTAATGTATTTATTTATTTTTTTATGCAAAAAAAGAAAACAAGAAAAAGAAAACACTGGGATAACTGCAATAACGCAATCCTAAGATGACGTTATTTATACGCCTGAAGCAGAGTGTAAAACTCTGTCATTTAATAAATATTAATATTGTAATAAATAGTGCCGGCCCGTTCTTTTCAAAATAACCCACCATTATTTCCATGGATTGTCATGAAAACGGCTATTTTCCATGGCAATCCATTGTTTGGAACTAAGAAACACTTTGGGCCTGATTCAGAGGCTGAAAATAAGAACTTCAAGTTACACCTGGGCAAAACCATGTTGATTTCAGGGGGAGTCAAGTTAATTTTATTCTATGCATGCAGGGAGAATGCTTTGCTTTTACTTATTGCACACAGATACCTGATCAGCTTCACTTTTAAACTGCTAATTAGACTTGAGCTGGGAAACATCACCTTTTAACTATAATACTGTTGCAACTACTGTTGCAACAAATGAAATTTGACTCCCCTGAAATCAACATGGTTTAGCCCAGGTGTAACCTTAAGTTCTTATTTTCAACCTCTGAATCAGGCCCTAGGTTTCTTATTACTCTAACTAAGGTTTATAATCTTCGGAAGTGCTGAAGCAGGCTCCATGTTGAATGTCCCAATCCCTGTGATGTCTCATAATTAACCATTGGCACAATCACTTCTTGTTTGGCAGTCTAACTCGGCAAACATCAGTCCAGATATGATGCAAATAATAAAGTGTGATTTATTTGTCAAACAAATAAACAATAAAAGTAAGTCCTAGGCCTGTCAGGCCACTAGCTAATACTTTAAACAATCCCTGTCTGCTGGAAGTAGACCTTATGTGCTCACAATCTCCCTGGCTGTCTGTCTGGTCTCTCCAGAGACTCACTGACTTCTGACTTCACCTGCTATAAACCTTACAGCCTTCTTCAGCACCATACACAGGTGTGCTTCTAATCGGTTTGGAAGCAGGCTGATTAGTCCCAGGTCTTTGAATAAGTCTATATGACATACCGTATTTCCCCATGTATAAGATGCACCTTTTTAGACAAAAAATAGGTCTAAAAATCAGGTGCGTCTTATACAGGGGATGCAACACTGAACTTCCCTTTTCTGTCCCTCCGGCGGTCCCTCCGGCAGTTTCAGACTCTCTCCTCCGCAGCTTTGACTCAGACTCTCTCCCTCGCGTCGCGCACTGCACATAGACGTTGCGTGACCTTAGGTCACATCAACGTCATTGTACAGCGCGCACCGCGAGGGAGAGAGTCTGAGTCAGAGGTGCATGGGAGAGAGACTGACACAGCCGCAGGGACCACCGGAGGGACAGAAAAGGGAAGTTCAGTGTTACATCCCCTGATCCCTTGTATAAGATGCACCCAATTTTTTATTCAATAATGCTTAAAATAATAGATAAAAAATACATTGAAATTTTTTTTTTTTACATTTAGGCTCCAAAAACGGGGAGCATCTTATACATTGGGAAATACGGTATTTTCCCTGCATGTAAAAACAAAATAAAAATAATTACACCCCTCACATTGCTGTGTCCAGTTGCAGACGTGCACCTGGTTTGCTGTGATGCCAGCTTCACACTGTGCGATATCCCCAGTGACCATCATGCTGTGTGGGACTTCAGGGACACTGCATTGTGCACACACACTACCTGATAATCAGAGCTATCACCCCACCTCCCTCTGCTATACCTCACATACGATTATTGAGTGGAAGCACTTATGAACTGTTTTGCTGGCTTACAATAATCATGCCAATTAGCTGATAATCATGTGTGCTGGACCATTTTTACAGGGAGGCCGAGCTGTGTAACCACATGTAGTGTTCCCAGCCCCACTTCAAGGGGACACCCAACCTGATGCCCCATCAGCTGACACAAATACTTGTATCATTTAGACGCTTAGTTGCAAATGTCCCTGACTGCTGAGTTTCTGAGCAGTACACGCCTGCAGGGAATTATTTGAGCGGTGGCTTGTGTTTTCAGGAGGTATAAATATGAATAGATATGCTTTTGTACTAAGCTTCCTGAACATACAAGACGACGTACAACTGATTCTTTCCATAACAGGAACATGTTCAATTCCAAAATAGATGAGATCTTCGGGCCGTATGCAGACTACTGGACGTATAAAATATACGTCCGGTGTTTAGCGTTTTTCCTACTGTGTATGCGTAGTACATTTTTTACGTTATCTATGTATCTTTTCCTTATGTAGATTGCATAAATGTGGTCTGAAATACATCCAGTAGTCTGCATACGGCCCTTCGTGCTCAGGTGAAAATGCCCATTATTGCCAAAAATCAAAGTTAATCACAATTACTAAGCTATGAATGCCTTGAAATACTAATGTATCATAGATGATTATGCCCATCGTCATCCCTGATTGACGGCCCATTCTTATGAATACAGACATTTAGAAGGTGTTGGAGCGGAGTTTGTCACTATGGACCTGATTCACACGTAAGAATCTGTGGCTTTTTTTATGCAATTTACGTAGGACTTAATAACAGGACGGCTCGGAATCACCATTACGTACCGGTTCGTTCTCAGATCTTGACCCACAGAGGGCTTTGTTCCTTCTCCCTGGACCGCAGTAACAGACGTTTACTTTGGGCAGTGAGTATGGTGCTTTCTGTTTATGTCTGAATCTGAAGAGAGAAAAATAGATTTACTATATAAGCTGCATGACAAGATAGAATAAATGTGAGTAAGAATTTTACCTGTCATACTGCTTTGAAAATCTGACTATGTTGCACAAGAGGAGTGTTTTTCTTCTTTGTTGCCAGTTCCATGATGCTATACCTGTAAGGTGAACAAATAGGATTACATAACCGAATAAAAGGAGACAAGTGAAAAAGAAAAAAAGAGTGGAGAAGATATTCCTTTTGACAGACATTTTGGAGATCTACCTGTAAGCGCACTCATATAGGGAATTTTGTTAATTTGAGTCTACCAATTCTTAATTGATTTGACTTTTGGGGATATTATGTGAAATTTTCCATATCCCGAGGAGAGCAGCTACATGGTATGCGCAGCAGAATAGGGTTTTTTATTTTTTTCTTAAAGGAGGGTTAGGGTTAGGCTGTGGGGAAAGGAGGGTTAGGGTTAGGCTGTGGGGAAAGGAGGGTTAGGGTTAGGCTGTGGGGAAATGAGGGTTAGGGTTAGGCTGTGGGGAAAGGAGGGTTAGGGTTAGAGTAATGGGAAAAATGGAAAGGGAGGATTAGGGTTATGGAAGGATAGTCTTAGGATCAGGCTGTAAGGCAAAAGCAATCAATTTCCCAGCCAGTTTGGAACTGGCTAAGAGAGAACGGCCCTTTCGAAAAAGGGCCGTTCACAGCGACGACCCACACCCTTCCTGTGCAACAGTAGTACAATACCTGGGGTTGGGGGTGAGCTTTTGTTTTGTAATGACGCCAAAATGGATAAGGAATTATGATTCTCCTCATATAAGATTATAGCTTCTATTTACTTACTTTTTTTATTTCTTCATAGAAAAATATTTGTTTTTTCTGCAATTGCTAATCATGTTATTAAAATTATTGCTCTGTCCGATTTTCAATTTCATTCATACATTGGGGGGATCTGAATAGAGCCCCATTGCACATTGTGTGGGCATTTCAGGCACAGATGCATTCATTTGACTTGCTATCAGCTCCTGCCTTTATATTTTCTTGCTGGGTTTACTGACTTAATTGAGATAAGCAGTGCACTGTTTTTGGTTTTTTAAATGTGGATCCATGTTGGTTTAAATATACATTTTTAATTATAGCCAATATCTCTTGTTGTGATATGTAGGTCTGTGTTTATTTTGGCAAATAAGGGTTAGTTTGTTTATTTCTTTTGTTTACATGTGATTCTTTATTGTTTTATTATTAATCATCACTTTATTCATTCTTTTTATATATTTCTTTGTAATATTAGTCTATCCAAGATAGAGTTATTCTATATTTTCTCTTGTAGAGATAACTCTTGATTTACGCCCCAAGGAGGTTTTTTTGTTTTTCAGTTTGTTAAATTTGTTTCTTGTCTCTGATTCAGAACTGATTTTTTTGCCTGTGTGGAGGAAGTGTTCACATAAAGATAACAGAAGTGGCTGTCACTAAATAAGCATAGGCAAGCAGCTCACAGCTTGAGATATGCTTCGAGCTCCAGATTGTCACAGAATGGAGATAGGGGATAGAATGCAAGACAGAAGGTGGAGAAGGTGTTGAAGACAGTAAATGGGAAGCTAAGGGGTATCTCTAGTGAAGGCATTTTATCCTCAAAGAGATATGTCTGTACAATCACTCATACTGTGTGCCATATATATTACTTTACCATTTTTTACCCCCTATAGTGTAAGCAGCGCTGTGACACATCTTCCTCTCTAGCGCCTCCTATTGGCACATTTTATTGTCCAGGGGCTACTAGAAGAATAGAATAACAATTGCTCATTTACAAATTGAATAATAGTGTATTTAATGAGTTAAATTATGTGAAATTCTAAAGGAATGTTGCAATGAAATGAGATAAAATTGTGTTAACAACAGGGTTGCCGACTTTTAACAGCTTCCCTCTGGGAGATCCAGGAGGGGAGCTATAGATGCATGCAGGGGTCGGGGCTTAATGATGCAATTTATGCAAATCGTGTCATTAAGCCCCACCCCCTAACTAATACTTACCTGTTTTTAGCTGTGATAGGGATCAGGACGGGGCTTGTTGACGAAATTGCATTATCAAGTCCATTCCTGTCCCTAGCAACACTCAAGTCACTTGAGGGAGATTTGCAGGCTCTCCCAGGATACCGAGAGAACTGCCCGAATTTCGCAAGTCTCCCGGACATTTGGTAGAGTCGGCAACCCAGGTTAACAATTCAGGATAGTTATATCCTATAGAAATGTATTACCCAGGACACTGGTAATAAGCACACCTGTTAAAACAACTGTTTTCTTGGGGGTCATAGCCTATTTTTTTTCTAAATTATTTTTTACAATTAGTTGAAGCATGAATTTGGTTTATCTGTATTTTTTGTCTAACAGAGCTGGGTGTTACACAAAGATATGACTAATTTGTTAGTTTCGGTTTTAGATGATTGCTAGCAGTTCACCATGAAAACTGGTTAAGACTAAATTGATTTTAAGTAATTGATTACTTAGGGCTGTTGACAATGTAGTGGAACCACAGTGTTTCAGATCATCCTTAAACTTTCTTTTACCAATGTAATGGAACGGAAGGCATGGGAGCAACCCCAGAAACACCAGAATACAGCCATAGAGAATAAAGAAGGCTGTGTTATTACAGATTTCTGTTTTGTGTCTATATCAGCTGTATAAGTCCTAGGTTAAGGTTCCATGATTAAGATGTTTATAGAAATGAAATTCATGTGTGGCAGTTTCTGCTGGGAGGAATGTCACTTCATTGTCACACTGCATAGCACAGACTAGGTAAACGGGTGCCATGCTCACCTTCTACTGGTGCATACAACAATTTGAACTTTGAACTTTAAACAGAGGTGCTATATGGGTAATGGCCATGTCCCCTTCAGGTCTGTGCTGGAAACCATGGCGATCATTATCATTAGCACCTCCGATTTCTGGCCTACTCTGATGAATGCGGGCCAGCTTAATTTACTACCATCTGCGACGATATGTTAAATAATGCCATCTGAAGATGGCGTTGGTAAAAGTATTCCTGCGGTCTCCCCATATACCCCCTTTTCCTCCCCTAATAGCTGTTATTAGGGGGAGGAAAGGGGGGGGTTATGTATGGAGACCGCTGAAATATACACCGCCAGAATGTCAATTTTAAAAAGTATACAGTATATACCTGTATATATATATATATTAACTAATTTTTTTTTTTTTATAATTCATTACAATTAAACAAGGAACACCAATGAGTATTCTGGTGGGCCAAAGAGAAAAAAAAGCTAGAAACATTTTTTAAGATATCATTCAACTTACCTGCCTGGGGCCACGTCTCTCTTGCTGAAGATTAAAGTCCCCGGGCACGCGCACTGTTACCAACTTTTGCAACTTGAAATTTTACAAGTCCCAGAAATTTGCTACTGTGCACACCACGAGGCTTTGGGCCTGATCCAGCGCTACGAAAATTCGCAACGACGGGCGAATGCGAACGTTCGCTCGTCGTATCAACCTACACGCCCCTAGCACTCCCATAGTAAAGTCCCTGCTTACGGCGGCTATACCCTACACTGGGTACGACCGTCGGCCGTACGAAAATTCGCAGAGAATACGCTGAGAAAATACGCTTAGCACGCCCATACTGTACAATTTAAATGGCTACCCCCGCCTCCCAGTAGTAAAACGGGCGCCCAGCCGACCATCGTAAAAAAAATACGCCCAGCGAGCGAAAAATACGCTAACAATACGCCCGCTATTCGCTCATGACGCTCAGGCGACCGGAAGCTGTCATACTGGGCATGCGCATTGCGAATTTTTTGACGAAAATTCGCTTACGATGAGCGTACGCTCGCTTGCGAGCGTTGCTCTGGATCAGGCCCTTTGTCACTGATTGGAACCAAGCACCTCCGGCAAAAGTCCCACAGACCATCGAGGGACCTCGTCAGAGGGGTAAGTATTTGTAAATATGGGGGGGGGTGATAGTTCATACAGCTCTCAGAGTGCTGTTAATAGTAAATGGAGCCCTAGTTTCGAACCAACAACTGCTTCCTAGTACATAGAACCACCTCACCTGCTCAGCTGCTGGAGAAAGCTATGACGCTCACAGACCAGACAAGTGATATGGAGAAGGGTTTTAGAAATAAAGGAGCATATTTGCAGCTATGGCATACCAGAATGGCTAAGGTCATCCCATGTAGCATGTGGCCTCTCTTAAGTTTCTTGCATTGTGATTGACTTTCTTCTCCAGCAGGTGTCATTCACTTTGCACATTTTGGTGACCTGACAATTTAAGACACCAGCTAAAAATAAATATGGTGCATTGAAACTAAGAGAATATAATATTACAGCACTAATGTGTAGGACAGAATACAGTGTGACACAAGCTAGACATCTCTAGTCTCATTGCACCAGCGGAGTTAAACTTTAAACTTCCATCAGCAGCTGTCTTTGGTAACTCAGTGTACAGGATTTATTACATGCAGTCTCCACAGGGCATCAGGGCTGCACAAGATTTATCTGCAGCATCCTTGAACTCAACTTGAGCTTTCATCTTGACCTTCTGTCTTGGGGGATTGAGTTCACAGACACATCCTGTTTTTGCTACAAATACTTCCAAGACAAAGAGAAAAGAAAAGAAGACAGCAGAATAATTTACAGAACAGAGCTCTCTAAAACGTTTCCAGCTATTTTGCCACATTGTAGCCAGATATGAGCTAAATATGATGCTCATGTAATGCATAATATGATAGTATAGTTTTATCAATAAAGCATATTTATCACATAGATTTTAATAAATAAGTCATATTTCTAAGCACAAATGACAATTTCTCTGTTAATCTTAAGAATTGGGAATTAAGAAAAATAGGATTATGGGGAATACACATTAGAGGAATTAATGTTCTAGTTGTTATCCATAAAATGTCCTTAGGTTTAATAATTAATATATAAGAGGGTTGCCGACTTTTTAAGGCTTCTCTCCAGGAGATCCCAGAGGGAAGCCATTGATGCCTGCAAGGGGAGGGGCTTAATGATGCAATTTATGCAAACCTGTCAATCACTATTGTGATCTCTAGTGCTATAGGGATTGGGCGGGGCTTGATTACATCATCAAGTCCCATCCATCCATAGTAACTCTAGGGATTACAATAGAGTTTATTAGGGGTTTGGGGCTTGCGGGAGATTTGCCGGCTCTCTCAGGATACTGGGAGAACTGCTCAAATTTCGGGAGTCTCCCAGGAGGTTAAAGAAACTGACAGATGTGCAGTATGGTAGGAAGAGCCTCGGTGAAGATGATAATGGGTAAAACAAAATCTCCTTGGACTAGATGATCCCCTTATTACTATGTATTCTCATAAATAGTACAGTAGCCTGTGCCAATGATTATATAGATTCAGAAGCTCAGTTTAAGGCACCTTCCAGTTGTAAATTTAATCCTCTACTGAACAAAATTTTCAAGCGCTCCCTTAAGTTTCACCTATTCATATAAGCTTACCAAATTCCTCAGTCTACTTCTTTACTTCTTTACATTTGTATAACCTATTTACAACTACTTTGCTAGCCGGATTTCCTATCACAAAATGGAAACTTTTTCTTTTCATAATCACCCTCAGTCCTACTACGAACACAGCTGTGTGACTGGATCATACAGAGCACTGAGCACTTTTACCATACAACCTGGCTGCTCCAATTTCTGACATATAGCACTTGCCCTTATGTATCAATCACCAATGTCCTATAGAGTGTAAGCTTACAGTCAGAGCCCTCTTATATATCTTGTCTGTCTGTTACCACCCAGTATTGTAATAATGATTGTTAAAATTGTAAAGTGCTGCATAATCTGTTGGCGATATATTAAAACCTGTTAATAAAAAAATAAAATAAATAAACAGAGTTTCAGCACTTATTCCACTGAAGCACAATTGGCAAGCTTCTGGTGGGGAATCATATGTAACTTGTTATGTCTGTGTCTGAAATTCATAGAATGACTTGTTTGGGTGTCATTGATCCCATAGAAGAAGTGACACAGTGTGTATAAGCAATGGTGGCCGCATCCAAGAAACATTGAATGCCTCTGTATTGTCCCAGTGCATTTAAACCGGGCACTGTTGAAACCATAGCCTCCACTCCAGACCATTGAGCAGGTGATTTCCGACATGCCAGGTGTCACATTCTTCAGCCTGCTGGATGCCAAGTATGGGTTTTAGCATATTCCTCTCAACAGAACCTCGTCCCTGCTCACTGCCTTCATGATTCCGATCAGGTGGTTCATTTTCCTCCACATGACATTTCCCTAATAATATTTCTCATGTATGTCTGTTTTCTGGGTATGTACAGTGTGAAAAACAATTACTTATGCCCCCTCTGATATATTCTCTGTTGCCTAATGATGCCAAGGAGCATTTCCCCTGCATGCAACATGGCTCACTTAGCTACACATTATCACTCTAATTAGCCTCAGTATAATAACGTATATCTTTTTGTAAATTAAAAGCCATTTCTGAACTACATTCAATGTGAAAATGAGATACAGTTTGTATTGTGTGTGTGGCTCTCTTACCGTCTTTTTTAAAATGACATGGTATTTAGCAGACACACAATACAATTATCATCTGCTCTGCAGAACTCAAGACTCTCAATCAGTTGATAAGAGCACATGGTGGCAGCTTAACAGTCCCTTTGTTCTCTGCATCACAAGTGATAACAATCTATTTTCTTCATTTCTGATGAGAGAAAAACAAGACAATGGTTTGATATTTTACGCTCCATTAAGTATTCCATTAAATAGAAATATACCTCAAAGGATAAAAGTGGCTATATTGCAAGAAATTGGAACTTGCTCTTCAAAGCTACATAACAAATATAAGTATTACTGGCTCACAGTGATCTAAACAATGAACAATGCCTTGCTATCGATTGCTATTAGAAAGACCGCAATAAGTCTGATACAGCAATGGATAACATAATCTACATAAAAAACCCAAATGGCTCGGACTGATCTAGAGGTCCCTTTTACCTTCTACTAGGATGCATGGAGGTCTGTCAGTCCTCACAGAAGAGAGAAGTAAACTCCCCTATCACTCCACTCTCTTGTGCAGACTTTAGGTGACTTACATTGCCATAAGGCAACCTTAAGTCACACTTGTGGATCAGCAGTCTGTACAATCACTGATTCGCACGTAAACCGTAAAACCCTCCCCTACTGCAAAATTCAAAAGGTCTTTCCTGTCCACCTTACGGAGTTTAGACGGGTGGAGGGGAAGCACCGCCCTGTTGCATGGATCTCCAGATGTACTGAACTAAGTTCCATCCATACATTTGGAGATTCGTTGTGGAACATCTAGCATAAAGCGTGCCAAAATATATGTACACAGAATTGCCTTTTCATGGAGTGAATATGGCTATAGACCTCTCAACAGGCTCCATCTCACTGCGCTCTATCCCCTCCTCCCTGATATGCCAAGCTTGACACCTCGCATTTTGCCTTGCTGTCTGTGTTTGCTTCACTTTATTGTATTTTTGTGATATTTTTATATTTATATTTGAATTGTATTTTATTATGTACTATGCTGTCAATCCCTGTCCTGTATGTCTGTACTGTATATTATGTACTATGCTGTGCATCCCTACCCTGTATGTCTGTACTGTATAT
>WWET01001761.1:236580-249817 GCA_011038615.1 Limnodynastes dumerilii | reverse complement strand
ACTGTGGGAGATGGTGGGTTAGGGTCAGACTGCAAGTAAGGGAGGGTTAGGGTCAGGCTGCCATGAAAGGAGGGTTAGGGCTAGGGTAGTGAGAGGGGAGGGTTAGGGTTAGAACTAGGCAAAGGAGTGGGGGACTATATTTACTTACCATTTCGTAGCACGGAGCTTTCGGTGCTCCGAGGATCAATTGCTATGCCTCATCCAGGCATATGCAATCAAAATCCCAGCCAGTTTTCAACTGGCTGGGAGGAAACGACCGTTTTGAAAATCGGCCATTCTGACTGGAACCCCATTCCCATTAATACATTTCGTATTGTTTTATGTTAATAACACACAGGAACGGAGGGAACAGCAACATATATTTTAAGGGAGGTTTCTCCCTACCCCCTATTTTGGATTATTGAACATTAAAGGAACATTTATAAAATAACTTTTCCCTTTCCCTTACTGCATACTGGATTCTGAACCTCTATCTGTGGGAAATTTATTTGAGACAATTTTTTGGGAACTGGGAGAGACTATTCTATATATATTTTACACCAAACCTTTCTATTTTTTTTTTCTGGTACTTTTGTCCATATTTTTTGGACTTAGTAGAATAAAACCATCTTACTCTTTTTATTAGTCTAGGCTAGTCCCCTGGATCTCTGGATTGAGTTTTGTATTTTTTTCTTTCTATATTGAACTGAGCCAAGCTGTTGTATACACCTATTCATTCTGATATTTAAGCATTTTATTTTTGAACATTTTTATTTTTATTTTATATTTATATATTTGGGATTCGTGAACAATTGCACTTCTATATATTTCTTAATTGATTTTAGTGGAGTGATTATCTACACATTTTTTGGTATATTAAGATACTGAACCGGATTCAGAGCTACGCATCCGGACACGGATGCCAAGCTATTTAGTGCAACTGCGCAAAAGGTGCAAGGAAGTCGGATTGCTGGCGGAGTTTATGGTGTCCACCAGCATCCAACTCCAACTGAAAAGGGGGGTGTGGCTCTGCTTTTCTCATTTAAATATTCACCCGACCCGAGTCTGCTGCATGCGGAAATAGCCTTACGATTCCACCAGCTCAGAGTTGGTGGAATCGTAGAGGCCGCTCACCGGTAAAAAAAAAAAAACGAGAAAAAAAAAACCCAGCTGTATGATAAAAAATTAACCCCTTCCCCCGGCTGCCCCGTCGCCGCAGCCTATGTGTAAAAAAAAATAAATAGCTCCCGTCCGACAGGGCATACTGCAGGTAGTAGAACTACAGGCGCAAGCATGCCCATGAATGACAGGGCATGCTAGCGCTTGTAGAACTACTATCGGCAGCATGCCCTGTTCAAAATGTGTACACATGCCCCTTTAGTTAAAAAATAAACATACACTGCCTGCTCCATTTTAAAAAAAAACCCACCTCTCCACGTGCCCACACACCAAAAAAATAAAACATTACACAAGTTGCTCTTAACTAACAGAAACTAATGTCACATATGCCAACCAATAAAAAAAACCATGTCACATATGCCCAAATAAGAAAACCACGTCACATATGCCCACAATAAAAAAAAACACGTCACATATGGCCCCCATAAAAAAAATAACCACTTCACATATAGCCCCCATAAAAACAACCACTTCACATATGGCCCCTATAAAAAAAAAAAACTTCACATATGGCCCCCATACAAACAACCACTGTTGAAAATTGCAGTTTAATATGTGAAATTCTCAGGACTTGATCCATACCTCTGTATGTTTTCCGTACGTGCGGGGTTGTACAATCCGAGAGAGAGAGGGAGTGAACTCCTCCTGTCACTCCCATCTCTCGGTCACAAATAGTGTGACTTACAGCCTTAAGTCGGTTGGACGGACCGCTGATCCGCTCAGAAGTGGGATACCCATCCCACACTATAATATTGAAATGCTTCCACCCGCCCACTTTTGCAGGCGGAGGGGAAGCACAGCCCCTTTTTACTTAAAAGCCAGTTAGTTCTGTACGATGGAAGTTATGTTAACACTTTCCTCGTCCATCAGCACAGTCACCGAGGTTAGATATGGGTTTAACTCTTAACTCCCATCAATAACAGGTTACTGATGGAAAGCTGCTCATGCTTTTATCTTCCTTTGCAGAGGTGCAACAATTCGCTGTGCCTTTACACAATCCTGCCAGGAGCGAAGAATTGCTGCGGGTGGCATTCTACAACAGTGCAGTAATTGACCTTTCATCGGCCCATCTTGCATTTGTGAGATGGACAGTCTGGCTCTGCCTTGAACAGCTGTGTGCTTCCTGTTTGATTCCATTTCCTTCCCTTCCTCCCCTTTTTTCTTTAGGATGTATTTTATTAACTTTTCATGACCCTCTAGGCCCCCTCTACCCCACACTGGCCCACCCCTAAGCTAGCAAAAATGTTAACCCCTAGTTGACCGGTGCAAGCAAGGCCTAGTCGGTTGTTTATCTTTCTTCCTGCCTATGTGGCACCCAGTTCTCTTTCCTTAGTGCAGAGCACTGTAGTTACACAGTCATCTAGTTTTGTTGAACTTGAGTTGAATTCTGGAGAGTTGAGTCAATTTTATTAATTTATTTTTATTTTTTTGTGTGCAAAGTTGGAACGGGACATTTTTTGGGATGTTTGCAGCTGTGCTGTGCTCTGCATGATCATTTCCATACTTATGTGATCCATATTGTGTCTTCATATTACCCTTTGGCAGTAAAGTGTGTTTTCTGTATATGAAAATGCCAAGCAATGCAATAAAATGTACTTTTTTCTAAATTTTTCCTCATATAATAAAGATTGTAAATTGAATCAAACTCATCAGAAAAATATGTAAATAAATAAAAATATAACAAAAATGCTTTCTTCATACCAGTAATAACACACATTTATTTTTTTCTGTTTTGCTAGATGTCTCCTTATTACTCTAGTGTCTTCCAGTAATGGCTCTTGTGGGAATACATTCCATGGTTACATTTCTCTTACTGTAAGACCTGTTTTCTTAGCTAGAGATTCTTTGCTTTTCACAAAAGGTGACCTTCATTTTTTTTTTTTAAGCATAAGCACTCAGAACTGCGAATTTACGTGTATAGCACACGTAAATTCGCAGAAAAACGTACAGCAGGATCTGCCCCTCAGTGTTCAACATATTGATATCAGTGCAGTTTCTTGGCAATATGGCTGCCAGAGTGAAGGGTCATAATGCGCCCCTCTCACCTTGGATATATTCAACCCTCACCCAATAATCACCCAATATATTGCTGTTTTGTAAGATGAAGTCAGATCCAAGGTACAGTATTGGTATATATTAAAATGATGGACAACAAGAACAACTTCAGTGAGCAACACAACACATTTAATCTGAGAAAAAGACAGGAGACACATTAATGAAAGACCAGCAAGCACCTTACACAAGTGTTACAACTTGTAATAAAAATATATGTGAAATCTTCACAAAATAAGACCAAAGGGTGCCATATGAGGCACACAGCTGCATAAAATGTAATTGTATATATACACATATCCAAGTAAGTAACATTTGAGGTCATGAGTTTGATTCCTGGTCATGAGTTTGACAGTGCTTACTCAGCTGTCTGCCAATGCCATGTCTCTCTGACAGCTAAATGAACGGCTGTAAATGACAAGCTAGCAGCACCCTAGGATCAGCTAAGTGACGGCTTGTGCACTTCCTTATCTTTTGAAAACACAAGCTGTCAATCAGGCAATCCCCTGCGGTGCTTAGTTACCGCTCAGCCAAGCAGCTATCATGTCAACTGATTGACTAAATATTACTAGAATACATCGCCGCCAGGGAGGATCATGGCTGGGCACCCACTTTTACAACACCTCTGGGGTGTGCTCAGTGCCATTGTACGGCTCACCCACCCCTAGAAACTGTCCTGATTGATATGCATTGTGATATTTATATGATCAATTAAGTCACACCGTTATATGTGACTTTACCAAAGCAGGGGTTTTGCTGCCATAAATGACTTTTTATCATATAATGTATTTCTCTATTGTAAATTATGATTAATAATAATCATCATCATTTTAAAGAAATGTATAAAAATGTTATTTAATATCCGCTCTACTAAAAAAATGTCTGGATTAGTGTTTGTGTTTCTCCCTCCTCTCCGTCCCCTTACTTTTGGAAGATACTCATAACCCAAATACAGAAATGATTACGTTTTCCTGCTACAAGAGTTAAGAGAATTTCACATTTTTGAGACCTCACTGTACTCTTGCCTCAAGAATACAATCACTACTAAATATCTGGGAGAGAGAATCTCACATAGGCCAAGGGTTTGAGCTAATAGGCCCTTTTTATTACATGTTATTGGACTTTAATGTTGGGCATGGGTCATTCAAGGTTAGTATTATCTACTTTCATGCACGAAACTGCCAAATAAATATAAAAGCACTTGAATCACACATAAAAATTGCCTTATGCACTTGTTTTATTTGTGTAAGGATTATTTTTTCATAAAGTAGTGTATGGATTTTAGTAAAAGGGATCAGGAATGACCAGGCCAGAACATAAAGTAACAATGAATTCTTACATTAATTAGTTGAAAATGAAAGTCTTATTGATCATGTAGGCACTGGTCTATAATCCATGCATATGCTTTTTTATTGGTGGTAAATTCTAATTGATGGAGTTATTGGTGAGCATGCACACAACCAATGCTACAGATACACGTGTAAAATTGTATTGCTACATCTTTATGGGGCAAATAGTTGATAGGGGGAGAATTACACAGAAAAGTGGAAATCTTGCCCAAAGAAACCAATCAGATTCTAGATATCATTTAACTATTGAATACTAGAGAATGTCAGCTAGAATCTGATTGGTTGCAATGGGTTACATCTCTACTTTTCCAAACCCGCAGATTAGTATATCTGTCCCAAATGTCCTTTATTGGGTTTGTCAGTGGAGAATGTAGCAGTCAAATCTAGAATTTGGCTGCAGACTCACTACTCACTTTGTTGTCCAAATTCTTGATTAGATCCATTCTATTATTAGATACAATGTATGGTCGTAATTGGTTTCACAATTTCACAAATGTGCCTCAAAAAAAAAAAAAAAAGAAAAATAGGCATATAAATGATGGCATTTTTCTTAAATCCTCTGTAATAACACTGACTTTCTATTCTCTTTTCAGGCACATGATGTATGTAACACAGATAACGCGTTTCACAAACTTCAGTGGCCAACAGGACAATTAGTCACCAAATATTTTTTTTATAAAATGTGATGGACCATTTCAGATTCTATATACTTAAAAAAAAATTCTAAATAAGGACATAATGGTGAATTGGATTAAAAGCATGGAGTACTTTGGAACAAACTTGTAATTCATTATGATTATGGCTGATATTATTGTACATCTCATGAGCAAGGATTAATATGGACAATTGGAAGACGACTATCAATCAGATGCTGTAGGATCCTTATTTCTACATTGACACTAATTTACATAGGATAGCTACAGCACATCAGTAGTAACTATACATAAGTATCTCAAGCTATGACTGAAGCCTATTTCAAATTCCGTGGAAACAGAACTATCTATGTCCAGCAGTTCCCAACAGTAGCCACAGAAGCAACTACCACAACAACTGATAAATACTCCAACCTATACATGTACGTGGGATTATTCCTAGGTCTTCTTGCTGTCTTGCTGGTTCTGCTGTTTACAATGCTTTTACGTCTCAAGCATGTAATATCGCCTATCACTACTACTACAGAAAGCACCGAGACGCCGCAGTTCACAGACGTGGAAATGCAAGGGAGGCCTCAGAGCAACTAATGGATTAATAGCCGCATAAACAAGACACTTTTGCACAAAAAGATGCACAGCTGTAATATGCTGAATTCTCTTTATGGACTTGCTACACACCAATATTGGAGCAATGCAGCCTTAGCAAACAATACCTTGTTGAGTATTAACATCGCAAATTGTAAACATTTCCTATATAAAATGGTCATTTTAAGATGACAACATAAAGATTGGTAATTTTTTTTCCCCATGCATTACTATAAAAGGTACAGAAAAAACATTCAAATAACTAAGGGACAGATTCAAACTTCAATTTTTTTATGGGAAAGATTTATAGGGTTTTGCTGGCACTGGCCCACAGAGGTGTCAGAACATTTTCTGTCGGGGAAGTGGGGCATTACGTCATTTTATTTTCCATCTCAGATGATGTGTGAGCAGGAGAGTGAAGGGGAGAAGGAAAGGGGTGCATGGGTCTGTCTGCACACTGCAAGTCTGTATGACTGAAATGCCAGAATTTCAGTCATATGGACTCATCATTGATCTGATGGTCAACAATACTAAATCTGCATACACACTATATTTCACACAGCACAATATTTTTAAAGGAAATTAAAAACTGATTTATGCTAAATAAGGCATTTCACAAGATTTACCCTCAGCTCTGGGGTTTGTTTTTTTTATTTACCATCTGTTCTTCTGACATCAATCCATCATTTGATCAATTTTAAATGATGCAATCAAACAATGTTACGTACTTTGTTAGATCAGGCATGACCTTGATCATGATATCTGAACTAATCAAATGATCATTTTCATGGGACTTGCACAATAATTAAATGAAAAACATGTAGTGTGTACCAAGATTTACAGTTTGGTCAACAGATCACTGATATGGACTTACAGAGGACCCTTCTTATGGACTTAAGTCCTTATGGACTTACAGAGGACCCTCCTTATCTTTGTGGAGCGAATTGCCCCCTTACCCCTGTTCTGGCCCTGCGTTGGTCCACACTATAGACATTCAGAGCCCAACTTAAGTTTTCCAAATAAAGCATGCGGAAATTTACCTAAGTACTAAAGTCTGGATTGTAAACGTCTATACTGTAAAGTAACCAAGAGCCCATACACAACCCAGCCTCTCCTTTTGGAAGTGTAATTCTTTTTAAGATTGGATGGGTTAAAAAGTGTTGTAATTGGACAGATGAATGTGTGCCCGGTAAATAAAAAATGGCCACAAAGTGAACAAAACCCACAAAAGTTGGGGCAAAATCAGAAGCCTGCATCCAATCCTTAGCTATCCTATTTACCACATTTGCTCCCACTATATCTTATGTCATCATTGATCTTAAAGTCGCCTGCAAATCATGTAACCAGATTCACTACTGAATTATTTTATAAAGAAAATGGTTATTTCTTTAACCATTACAATATATGTCATTATTTTATTTAGCTTTTTTTTTCCTAGCCATTAGAGGATATATATAAAAACACACTATATTTTTTTAGGCACAGATGATTTAATTGTATCTTGTGAACACCAACCTCACTGTTACTCTATAAAATCAATAAACACTGACCTTCTCCAGGACTTTGGTGCAGATAAAAAGCACATGAGTGAAGCTTTAGAAAAACAACATGCAACTGCTCTCTGTCTACAGATCAATATTATTTATTTTATCATTTTACCTTGCCAAGATTTATTTTGGTCCATTGCTAAGCATTATGGCATGGAGAATCAGCTGTATTTATTACATGTGTAATTATTGTATATTTTAAAGGATTTAATACATGTGTATTTGTGCACATATAACTATATTTGCTAGATCAAATGCATTTCATTGTTGAAAAAATAAAAATATTATGTGAATATTTCCACATCAAGAATCACTGTTAAATATGTTAAAAATTAAAACTGTTGTGTATTTGAGCACAATAGGACACACATCACTGCCAGGAAGGCCCTGATTGCACCCACAGAGATCCTCATCTTCATTTCCCAATTAAATTACTACCATTATAAATAGATTCCTTTGTGCAAATATCCATAAGACACAGGGCTAGATTTACTAAACTGCAGAAAAGAAAAAGTGGAAATGTTATCCATAGCAACCAATAAGACTCTAGCTCTCACTTTCCTATTACTGACTAGAAGATGTCAGCTAGAATCTGATTGGTTGCTAAGGGCAACATCCCCACTTTTCCTTTTCTGGAGTTAAAGTAAATGTAGCCCACAATATGGTATTTGTACAGTTGAGCTGCCATATTCAGTGTAATTACTGTATTGGTTTGTGAAACTGCTTATTTCTATGGCTATTTTTTTTATTTATTATTTGCAGTGATGGAATAAAGGTTTGTCAAAATGAAAAGTAAGCCATACATTTTTAGCTGGTGCATTCAGAGTGACTAGAATGAGATGTAGATTGAGAAAGACCTTCTTGGAGATAAAGGAGGAAATCAGAACTAGCTGCACTAATCCCTGCAGATGTCCTAAGGTATAAAAGAGGGTCCTACAACCTCTAAGGATCAGAGGAATGAAAATTAATTTATATCTTAAAGACAGCGCTGTGAAAATATATATACATGGAAATAAATAAATAAATAAAACACACACACACATATATATATACACACATACATACACATACATACATACATACACATACATACATACATACATACACATACATACATACATACATACATACATACATAGATACATACACATTCATACATACATAAATACATACATACATACATACATACACATACATACACATACATACACATACATACACATACATACATACATACATACACATACATACACATACATACACATACATACACATACATACATACATACATACACATACATACACATACATACACATACATACACATACATACATACATACATACATCGTAAGGTGGCATCCAATATTGGATGCCACCTTCTTGTAGTTGTCCATGGATTGTATTTATACACACACAAAATTGTATTTTACAGAGAAAGCTTTGTAATAGCTTTGCATTTAAACAGAGCATTTATTTTAAATCCTCCTGAAGCTTTGTCTACTAAGTTCCCAAGAATAAAGCAGTGATTATTTGTGGGAATAAGCCAGTGGTATGCAGTACTACCATTTTTCATTATCTCATTGGTTAACTGGTGCACTATAGCGGGTATAAAAAGGACTTGAGGCACTACAGTAGGACGGATAATGAAATGGGGGCATATTAGTGACTGTGGAAATTGTGTCAACTTACAAATTTAAAAAAAGCACTGAAGACACTTGTCAGAAAGTGTGTATACATCTAAATGTGCACTTTGCTTTTTGTGTACATTCAGTGTTAAAGGAATGCTGCAGGCTTGAAAATGTAGCATTATAATTCTGATTTGAATGCCAGTGTGTTGGAGCCCCTGAATGTGTAGATTCAGTTTTCTTTTATTCACCAGGGACAATCCAAGTAAAAGACTTTTAACGTTGACAACTGAAAGTGACTTGGGAAAACTAGGGCACATGGGATCTTTATGTTGGAGGCTTGGTATCTATAGCAATAAGTGACTGTGCACATGAAATGTCAATTAATGTATCTTGCGAACACTGTATTCATTCAAATGTATGCAGCCTTCTGAAGGGAAGAAAAGAAAAATGGTTTTGTCATGTATCATTTAAATGTGTTCAATGTTGTATACTTCCATATTATGGCAAATAAACATAGGTTTATTCTTTATATAAAAGAAAATGGTTTGTGTATTCTGATCCAAGATGGGATGCATTTTCCGGAATTAAAGTTCCACTTTAATAATGCAGGCAGCTGAAAGCTCATTTTCAGCTGTCTCTGTTTCAAAATATATGACTTATTAAAAACTTTCACTAATGAGTGGGTAAGTATGGCAAATGTATTTTTTAGCATACTTCATTCATTAATTCGGAAGCAGCCGCCACTGCAGACCCACACACTGCTATAGACCGGCCGGACCAGAGAGGTGCGTATTACAGGGAAGTTTATGGGGAGTCTTAGCATTAGGCTGCAGGTAGGGGAGTCTTAGGGTTACCGAAGAGAACAAAAATCAAAAAAGATACTCCTATTAATGAGTCACCAACACTTCAATGGAGTTGGGATGCTTATTAGTGCACTCAACCTATCTAAAACAAAGTCAGATGCTTGATAAGAAAAAAGAAATCAACTTTATTGTTTACATATTAAAACTTCATATTAAAAAGACACAGGCGAAATATGTATACCACTAGTCATGAAAAAGCATTTCCAAAAGAGGACACATGGTTCAAATAATCATGCCAGAATATACAATGTTGCAAAAATCTTGAGAGCACATCAAGAATATCTGGAGGTTAGACAAGCAAAAACCATCTAGCAGAAGGAGGAGACTGACCCTAGCATCGCTAGCAGCCTCACGGCCATGCTTCACCCTTCCGGGCAGTAGCAGTCCCTCTCTATTCTACAATTACAAAAAAGCTTTAACATCGAACATACAAGGAAAGAAAGTGCTCAACATTACGACTTAGCGGATAATAGAAGGCACCTTGACAAAGTCCCACTGTGAGGCGAAGCGCGCATTGGTGGTTACAAGCTACACATCGGGTGCTTCTATTATACGCTAAGTCGTAATGTATTCATGTTGAGCACTTTCTTTCCTTGTGTCTTTTTAATATGAAGTTTTAATATGTAAACAATAAAGTTGATTTCTTTTTTTCTTATCTAGCATCTGATTTGTTTTAGATAGGTTGAGTGCGCTAATCCCAAGCATCCCAACTCCATTTATGTGTCGGTGACTCATTAATAGGAGTATCTTTTTTGTTTTTTGTTCTCTTCGGTATATGTTAGAAGGATAAGCACAGCAGCACCTCCTTTCCTGACCAATGATATAATCTATATATATTTTCACTCAATGTTTGGCTAGTGCGGTACAGTGTTTTAGTTTTGAGTCTTAGGTTGGGGAGAATGGAATCTTAGGGTCAGGCTGCGGGGAAGGGAGTCTTAGGGTCAGGAAGGTTAGGGTAATGAAAAGAAAGGATTAGTATAAGGATTAGAATAAGGGTTGGGGTTACATAAATACTCACCATTTGTCGCTGCATTTTCGTTCTTTGGATGATCGATTGCTTCTCCTCAGTGAGGCAGAAGCAATCGATTTCACAGCAATTAGCAACTAGTAGAAAAAGGCCCTTTCGAAAAAGGGCTCTTTTAACCGGAGACCCACACCCTCTAGAGTCATACGGCAGTTACTAACATGCTTACCTGACCTGTTCATACACCTGGACTAACTAAATTCACAGGAGTGTAGTTTTTCCTCCATGATCTTTTTCAGCAAGTAATTTGGGTATTTTTAATCAGTGATCTTCATCAATTTTTGAATGACATTGTCTAAAACTCCAAAATGATGTAGAGAGAACAGATTAGCAAGACAATCTAGAAGCATGGTGCACTTATCTTTAATTCATTTCCCAAGTGCTGTCAAATAAATACTATTATGAATAGGATAGGTTATGGGTGCAAAGTAACTCCAATGTGGTGATATATGGAGCTACATGTTCCTCTATTGTAGGGTTTAATATGGGGTGAATATTTTTACATGTTCCCTCCCCCTCATTTTAAAAGCTAATTATCTGTGTGGTTAGCTTTTAATATTGTCAGATTACTACAAACCAATTGACTGGAATTTGTAAGGTTATCTCTAGGAACCCACACAGTTAACCTGCTAAGAAAAGAAAAAACGTTATCTCATATCCTATCTAGTTTTTCCTCTTAACAATGAAACAGATTAAACACATTTATCTCTAATAGCAGAGGTTTTTGTTTTATTTACTGATAGTAAAAAATAAAAGGAGCGGAGTATTTTGTAGCTAATGGAATAGGTCATATTAGAGGGTTTGCATAATAAGCTCAACTATGGGCCCATATTTAACCAATTTTATTTACAAACTGTCAGTTACTATGGTGATCTCCTGTGCGGAAGAGAAAATTGTTTTTAAACATCAGTTAATTAATTAAACCCAGGTCACAGTTGGAAGCTCAGGACCAGAGTATTTTGTACCTAATGAAGAGTCTGAATATGCCCTATTACAACTTTAAATAGCCTATTATGAGGGCCTATTGATTTATGACTATAAAGTCTTTGGGATAGATTTACTAATCTGTGGGGAAGGAAAAGTGGAGATGTTGCCCATAGCAACCTATCAGATTCTAGCTCTCACTTTCCTATTAGATGCTAGAAAATGTTTTCTAGAATCTGATTGGTTACTATGGGCAACATCTCTACTTTTCCTTTCCCAGAGCTAATTAAATCTAAACCTTTGTGTTCAGGTACTGCTGGCTGGTGTCCACCTGGCTGTACTGCTTTGAATGTGTTATAAGCTGGACACCCATTCCCCATCTTACACTTGTTGCAGAAGGGAAGACTTCTCTGTGACAATATGAAAAATCAACAAACAGAAGAGAGCAAAGAGAGTTCATTGTAGTCACTACGCTAATTCATTATTAATATCACCATGCTAATTTAATTTCAGGCCTTGTCATTCCACTGACCATAGTAGATTATAATATAAAGTTTTCACTTACATTGTCAACCTATGTAATGTGATTAATTAATGGCAGGCACTTCTTGCTGGCTGGCTCTGACTGTGATTATCTCCTTAACATCATAATAAGATCTGTTTTGCCCTTAAAATACTAATGTGCAACATTTGAGATGATTAGCTAAAATAATTAGGAATAAAGGAGATTTAGAAAAGCAAATACAAATGTAATTTTTTACAGTATGGCCATATAGCTAGATACATACAGTACATGTACATGCATACATACATACATACATAGATACATACATACATAGATACATACATACATAGAGTACTTTTACAATTCTATGTACAGTCTACAATTCTATACATAGAATGCTGTAAAACAGTGATATGTGATAATTGAGGGTTGCAGACTTTTTAAGGCGAACCACTTAAAACCAAAACTTTAGGTTACCACCTGACAATCAATATTGTGATCTCTGGTGTTCTAGGGGGTGGGTGGGGCTTGATTACATCATCAAGTTCCGCCCATCCCTAGTAGCTCTAGGGATTCCAATAGAGTTTATTAGGGGGGGTCAGGACTTGCGGGAGATTTGCCGGCTCTCCTGGGATACTAGTAGAACTGCCCAAATTTCAGGAGTCTCCCGGATATTCCAGGAGAGTCGGAAACCGTGTGATAATTGCATGAACTCAAAGGGACCTGCACTACACTTATGCTCACCATGGAAAACTAGCAATCACTGCTATCATCATATATGATCGCCGGCCCATTCTTCTGAATGCGGGCCTGCACATCATGACATTTACGAAGTGTTGGAGTGGCTTAACAAAGTAAAATGAACGTAATCTGCATAAAGTAGGTCATTCATTTAAGAAGTCTAGCAGTCTCCCCTCATTCCCCCAGTTCATCCACCAAATAACATAC
>WWET01001761.1:214939-235321 GCA_011038615.1 Limnodynastes dumerilii | reverse complement strand
GATTGTTAGGTGAAGGAACCTCCATGCATATTTTCACTTTTAGGTGCATTGGGTTCTTAGAAAACAAGGTTGTGGTGTGGGAGGGAGTTTAAATTTAGGTGCGGATCCACATCTTAATGAATTCACATGTGTTAATCAGGCCCATGGTGAGTAATGCTAACTATTATGGGCCGTATTCAGACTTCCGTGCTGCGATCGGAGCGCAAATATACGCATGGACGGAGCAAGGTAAACCCACCAAAACCCCAGTCACTCCCCTTGCTAATCCGTACCCACGGAGACTTCCGCCTCCATAGACTATCCCTAACTTTCCGCAGTCACTTAGGAGCGTATGTGTCCTCCGTATGTGCGTATATTTGTAATCACGCCCACTTCCCTTCATTTACATGCATCCCCCGCCCATTTCATTGTAAATCCCTCTGTGCGTATTTTTCCGTGGGAGTTCCGTGTGGAATTTACCACGTCCGATTCACAAGTCCGTCCGCTAGGCACTTCCGCGAGTAAAGTCTACGCGAACTGCATATAAAAAGTTACTACGCATGCGCAGTTGAAACATACTTAAAAATACGCACGGAAAATCGCTAAAAAAGAGATCTCTGAATACGGCCCTATATTATCAGTAAGTAGAGCCCTAATTCTGAAAAAAAAATCCAAAGATTTATGTAGTGCAGTGCTATAGTAGCCAATGCACCTGCACTAAACAGAGTAGAAAAAAAACTACATTTCCCTGCAGTCCTCTAGTGACTGAAGTGATGGGAGAAGTGAAGGTTGATGAGAGAGAAGAGGTTTGAGGTAACAGCTGAGGAGTAAATAGGAGTGAGTGTGGAGAGGTATCAGTGGGAGAAGAGCAAGATGTCAGATCTGAGCAATAAAAGAGTGTTTGAAGATTAGAGTGTTTGAAGATTGAAGAGTTAGTGATCATTCAGAAATACAGAAAAAAGGGGACATTGGTGCAGTTTTCTATTTTGAAATAATGGTAGAAAGGGGTTGTGTAAATCAAGAAGACAAAGGAGGCAAGCTCACTAGTGTCAATGTAGAGGGATAGGAATCAATAGAGCCTAACACTGTGAAAAAATAAATATAATATATGAAAGTGTAATGTTAAACCCAGACTGAGAGGAAGAGTCTTTAAGCTGGGTATACACTACTGAATATTTCATCAGACACAACAGCTGAAAGACTGACTATACCCTACATTGATTAATGGCCTGGTCACACAATTATGGAGCACTTCCCTCTTGAGCCAGAATTATTGGTCCCAGCAGAAGAGGTGAGTGACACCGGGCCGAATTCAGACTACCAGACGTATAACATATCCATCCGGTGTTTAGCGTTTTTTCCTACTGCGCATGCGTAGTACATTTTTTACGTTATCTACGTATCTCTTCCTTACATATATTGTGTTTACGCAATCTACGTAAGGAAAAGATACGTAGATAATGTAAAAAATAGTAGTAGGAAAAAACGCTAAACACCGGATGTATATGTTATACGTCTGGTAATCTGCATACGGCCCACCGTTATCAGGACCTCTCCCTAGTGGAAAAACGTCCAAATGATCTGCCTCTTCCTGTTGTGCCTGATAATTGCTGTAGTGTGTGCCCAGCTTAAACATTTTGCCAATGACTAAAAATCCCAAGGAGTTTCCTTTGTACACATCTACACAACTCACCATCAGATCAGTGAGTTTCATTTCCTATAAAATTACATATAGTGCATATGTTTATGCACTTTAGATGCAGTCAATTGCTTAGAAATTACATATTACTGAGTTGGTCCCTTTATAATAATCAAAAACTTTTTATAATCTAATTAGCACATAGGCTGTGGACTAATTTATTGTGTGTGGCAGGGAGACTACCCCTGGAGGTCACCTATGGTTCCACATACCCTGACTATCAAATAAAGACTCAGGTGGAGGCACTGACCAGATATCAAGAAGATAAATTATCTCAGCCCAGCCATATCCAGCTCCATCCTGGTCCTTCCCATACTGACTCAGGCCCCCCCCTCTCTCTCTCTTTTGCTATGGAGATAAGCTTGTCAACTTCTTCGGGTGGCTCTGGAGGTTGCAGAGGTTGCTACATATAGTCTAAAGTAAATGTCTAAATGGTTACTGATGTTGGGGTAAATCCAGACCTATGGACTAGTTAAGCTAGAACACGTAGGGTCTTTATGTTAGCGTAAATTCTATGCACTCCCCTAGGCACTCCCCTCGGTCGGACGTACTTTCGCCGTTTCACGCTGCTCAAACCCTACCTTAACTTTTCCTAGCATAAATACTGACGTACGTAATAGATTTACGTACGTAACGACCAAACCCAGCCCATACTGTCCCATTTAAATGCCTCCCTCTGCCTCCAAAACGTAATTAAGGGTGACGTATTGATGCTTCCATCGTATCGGTCGTATTTAAGCTGAAGGTATGGACGTTAGGAGTTACGTGGCGTAACATCTGCCATGCGCATGCGCAGTAAATACAAATGGGTGAAATTACGTCATTGTCTAGCGTACTTGGCTTAGGATCTGGGCTGAAGTCACTTAATTCTCATTTGGGCCTACAGAAGCACTAGGTTAGGTAAATATATAAACAAAGGTAGGTAATAAAAACAAGCGGTGTATTGCCAGATTTGGAATTGCATATCTGATCTTATGGGGAGATCAGTGAATGGCTTGAGGCATGCTTCTATAGCTCAAGATACAGATTTTGAGACAGCCTCTGAATGGAGTGTACTCTGAGCTGCCTCCTCCTCCAGTAAGAGTGGCTATGACATCAGCACTAGGCTCAGTAACTGAGCATGTGCGGTAAGCTCCCGCCTTTTAGCTTTGTATATAAATTATTGCGCTGAGGTCCAGAGCTCAGTCAGTGTGTGAAAGTGTATTCATATTTCTTACATACTGGTTTATATACAAGATAGTCACTTATATCCTGGCACCTATGTTATGGTTACAATAGAGGCCTGAGTGCTGTTTTAAGATGCCAATCTCTGATAGCTTCTCTAAGACTGCGGGGCCCATCTCAGCCCAGCCATATCCAGCTCCATCCTGGTCCTTCCCATACCGACTCAGCCCCCCCTCTCTCTCTCTCTTTTGCTATGGAGATAAGCTTGTCAACTTCTTCGGGTGGCTCTGGAGGTTGCACTAGCATACTACATAATATTGAAGCGCCACACCTTGTATGATAGCCATCCATTGCACCTTCCTCATCAAAAAAACAGGATCTTCTGTATTCCTTTCTTCAGTGTTTGTATGGTAGCTGCTAAAATACCCCAGGAAGGATAGAGCAGAAAAACTTTCAGCTTTCCCTTTTTCCTAAATAGCCCCCATAGAAAACTATGGCAGATAGAACAGTTTCAATGTATAGCCACAAAGGTTATCACCAAAAAGATAATATAAAGTGACTAGCTAGTCAGTTCCTCAGCTAGAGAGGCAGGCATGTCACAACTGGTCACATCAAGAGACTGATGGTAATAAGCCTGCAATAAAAATGCAAATTGTATAGAATTCCCTGGCAGAAGGCCCTGTGAATTTTAGAGGTCTGTGCAACCAGTGAGGCCACTACACATCTGTAAACAACTAGGGACCTGGGCGATATGCCATTGTTAATACTACAGGGTATTCTTGTGAATAAAGTACCTTAAAACTTTAATCAGGCAATGTTTAAATGAAAGAAACAGTAACTATTTAATTAATATATATTGATACACCCTATGAGTGCACGTGGTTGCAACAGTGATATGCGTAACACCGTTACTGAATGCACATATATGCTGGTCATGCGCAGTGCAAAAGAAGGCAGAGATATTCTACACCCTTGTGTGAAGGCTTAGATATGTATAAGGCTCAAGATGCAGAAAACTTCTTTACACACAGTTACATATACATGTGCTGTCATATTATAACCTGTGGCATCACAGAACTACAACTATCCTGGGTGGCTCTAAGCCTATGGCCCTCAAGCTGCCATTTGTGAAGATTCCACTCTATTGGCTTCTCTCCTCCTGGTTCTGATTCTGTTTCTCTGTTGTACTACTTTGTAAATGCACCTGCTACAAAAACCCATTGCAACATATTATATCATGTAAATACATCTATATCATTTTTGATTGTTCTTATTTTGTTTGCAGAGTTAATACTAGTACAGTAAAACTAGCCTTAATGTTTAACACTACTCAACCTATTTAGATATGGGAGCTGATTCAGAGTTGTGTGTGTGTGTGTGTGCGTGAGGCGGAATCGCACAAACTAATTTAAATGCGGCATATTCAAGACTGAGCATTTTTGCATAAAAAAATGGACGCGTGAATCGCACGCATTTGGAATACGGCTATGCATTGTCAGAAGCGTATCCATGCTTCCATCTAATTGATCAATTGAGTGGAATGTGCGTGCACAAGTCGCAAGGAAATATTTTCCTGTCCACATACATTTAATTCAAAGAAAGGTGGATGCGGAAATACACAAAGGTGTATTATTTAAAAGAAATACTTTTCCCAAAAATGTATGTGGTTTGAAATTTAAAAAAAATATTAATATTCAAATTGTAAACTATTTAATAGTTGTGTGTTATGTAAATGTTAGAAACACTAACTAATTTGCACTATTGCTTTTTAACTAAGAGTCTCCATCAACATACAAAAGAAAACTGATAGTTTTATAGCTAAAACATAACATTTATTTTTAAAATAATTAAAAAAAATAATTAAAAGTGTTATAAAAAGGATGTGCGCAAGAAACAAACTTAAATAAACCTAACCTATGTTAAAATGCCTCACAGTTACATATATTCCTACAGATATCTGCAACTTTGATTGTATCTATACCCAAAAATTGTTTTACTAGCTGTATTACTTTTGTGTTAACGAATCATATGTCTGCCTTGAGGCATTTTCCAGTTAAAAAACTGTTTTAAATATGCTTGCACCATGGTCAGGGCTGGTGCAAAGAAAAGTAGTAAACGCGTGCGAACTGTCAATACAGATGCGCGCGAATCAGCTAGTAAACGCCCCAAAAATACATTACCATATTCCAACACACCCCTTTTCTGCATACAAATAAATGCGGATTCATAAGCTGGAGCAGAAAATGGCATCTCATGCGCCTGCTTTACGACCGACAGTATACTTCTTGTGCCTGCGCAGTGCGCAATTCCGCTACGCATCTGTCTAAATTTTGCAACTCTGAATCTGGCCCATATACAGCTTTACGATTTGTCTGATTACCCTTAACCATTCTCACCTAAAGATACCCCTGGAGAAGCAGGCAGTATTCTACTCGGCTGAAATACGTCTGGCCCTAATTTACCTGCACAAGAGAGGAATTATTCACTGCATTTTAAAAACAGACAATGAGCTATTGGATGCTGAATGGAACATAATAGTAACAGTCTATGGCTTGTGTAAACAACTTCTGTGGCACATCACCTTACATTGTTGGAAATGGTGAAAGGAGAACCATATGATTTTGGTGTGCATTGGTCCCCATTTTCAATGGTCAAAACTATGGATGACCCAGAAATAGACCCAACAGATCTGCTTTAAACAAAATACTGGAGAAAGAGATCAGTCTCCAAATGTATTTTCTTGGAAGCAGAAATCAATAAAAAAAAAAGGTTTATAAGGAAAGATTAAAAGGATAGTCTTGGCTGCAACACACAGATGGAACTGTTATACACCGGACTCAGCAGTGGTCTGAAAATGGTCCGCACTGAATCAGAGCCCCTTATTCGAGAAGTAGTGCAGACAGGTATAAGAGGACACAGGTAGTGCATAAACCGGGGGCATGAACAGGATCCAGAGATACAAGGATTGCTGAGGAACCAGAGACATGAGGAGTAAACTGATAACTGGAACTGAGGACACAAGGCACAACCATGAACCAGGGAACCAGAACACACAAGCAAGTCTGCAGGTGAAGGAAACCGGTTGCTCTAACACTAATTGTACAGTAAATGAGAGTTAAATAGACACCTAGTGATGATGTCAGAATGGGAACACAGCTGAGTGATAAGAACAGAAAGACCAGGAAAAGACTGACGGGAGTAAACAAAACAAAAGTACTAAAAAGAAATACCGTCATCATAACTGGGATATTCTGACATACAGGGGCATTCTTTCTATAAAGATCTGCACTGGAAGCTAACTATTGGAGGAAAGGAAAGTGGTTCCTATCACGGGCTGACTTGGGCGGGTTTCTGCTCTGGGTTCCTGGGGACATGATAGTGGTGGTTCAGTGAGGTAGTGGAAGCTTGGAGCCTTAATATAGGATTTGCTCATGGGTCAGTAGGCAAAGGGATTCAGGCTTGACCAGAAATGGAACTGGAGCAAGACTTGACTAAACCTGGACTGGCCAGGAGTGGAACTGGAACAAGACTTGACAGAACCTGGACTGGGCCAGGAGTGGAACTTGTAGCAAGACTTGACTGAACCTGGACTGGCCAGGAGTGGAACTTGAAGCAAGACTTGACTTGGAGTGGACCAGGTGGCTTGAACTGGAACAGGGTTAGACTTGACCTGGGCTGGACTAGGTGGTTTGAACTGGAAAAGGATTAGACTTGACCTGGGCTGGACCAGGTGACATGAACTGGAATAGGATTAGACTTGATCTGGGCTGACCAGGTAACTTGAACTGGAACATGATTATACTTGACCTGGGTTAAATATGCTACGCGTTCTAACGTAACAAGCCTGTAGGTCTGGATTTACCCCATGGTCAGTACATTCTTATTTTTATTTATTGAAACAATGTGAGTAGCACACAATTGCCTGGATTGCCCCTCTCTGAATTTACCCCTGCTAATCATATAGTTGAAAAGCAGATCCTTTAAATAGAAAAGCAAAGTTTGTATCAGTGTTCCAAGTGCTATTACAATCTACAGCTGAAAATCCATCTGACAGTAATATCTCTAACAAGAGTTACTGCTGCCTGCAGAGGAACATGTCACAACTAAGTTGGAACTCCTGCTTTACAGGGTAACAGAAACAGACAAGCCCTCAATAGGTTATTTAAATATAGACAAGCCACAGGCCTACAGGGAAATTGTTCCAGTTAATTGTCCAGAGTTTTCTGCAGTGTCACTAGAAACTTGGAGGAGGATTAATCCCTATAAATGACTTATTTATTAAAAACCTATTTATAAGTATTGCGTTACTCAATATTTTCACTGAATCACAGTAACAAATCAAACAGCTGCATTTGTTCTTTATCTTGCATTAGGCAAATAACAGCTATTGTAGATTGGTTTCTTTGGTTTGGTGCAAATTGTTTACCAAAACAGTTTATAAAACAATTGTTAATTTCTTAAACTGTATTACTACACGTGGTCAGGGTGATTGGAGTCACTCCCTCCTGTGCTGCCTACAATGTCCATCACGTCACTGATTGTTGTCTGGTATCTCCAGTCCCAGCTGTGTCTCCTCTGGCAGTGTGCGGCAGTGCGGGGGTTCCTGGTCATCAGCAGGATCCTCTCTGCGGGTCTCTCTGACCCTACGTCCAGTGTGCCATGGCTCTACTCCTTGAGTAATGGTTGAGCCACAGAGCAGGTGTGCCTGCTCTGTGGTGTGCCTGCTCTGTGGTGTGCCTGCTCTGTGGTGCCTATAGTGCTGATGGTGAAGCTGGAGAACCTCCAATTACTGTTGGGGGGGGGGGCAGGGGAGGGAATTCCCTGCTGTGTTCCCTCTCAGTTGTGGCTGTTCTCTTCTGATCTGCCGTGCTGTTTGGCCGTTGCCTGGGCAACTTTTCTCACACTGTCAACTTCCAGCCCACCTTCTGCTGACACTGTATGCTTGGGGATTGAGCTGAGGAATCACATACCCTTTGTGGACTCGGTTATAACACTTTATTACTAAAATTACAAGAGTATATCAGGGCACTGTTGTGGTGAAGAGTTTGTATGGGCCCAACGCGTTTTATCACCTTAGTGACATCCTCAGGGGTATTGTGATGTCTGGGGATGGTGGGGCCCTATATATGATGAGGGAAGGGGTCTAGTCTTGATTGGCATGTTGGGGGTGGTGGCAATGTGGGTGGCAATCTAATATGCTCTGTATCTTTAGGTCTATGTTAAGCCCTTTTGGTGTCAAGGGGCCTGATCCAGAACTATGCCCGCCGTACTAGCTACGGCAGGCGTAAGCGGAAGATCGGCTGAAAAGCCGATCTGCACATGCGCCGGGCAGATGTTGTCCGGCGTAGCTACGGCAACGCCCGATCGTTGATCCGTAGGAACAGCGTAGTGACGCTGGAGGGGGCGTCCCCCAGTGTTACTACGTTAAGGTTAGTGAAGGTGGGTGGGGGGAGTTCGTTTAATGAGGGAGGGAGGGCTTAGCGTTACAACGCTCCTGTGCGAACGTATTTTCCTCTGCTTAGGCCGGCTGAAGTTAGGGTAGCCTTCAACCGGCGTAAGCAAGGGAAAATACGGGCGCACACGGGGAGTGTCGGGGAGAGTGGACGCTGATACGCTGTGCTTTAGTAAGCACAGCGCATCGGCGTAGGTCTGGATCAGGCCCAAGGTTTTTAACAAAAAGATCCATTTCATTTCCATTTTGTTTAGTTGTTTGTCAAAGTCCCCACCTCTCCAGTCTTTCTTTAACTTATCTATGTCTATAAATCTGAGTCCTACGGACTTTTGATTATGGGTTGCGTGAAAATGGTGGGAGCCACTGTGAAGGTCATACCTGTTTTTAATATTGCAAATGTGTTCCATAATCCTCACTTTGGCCCTGATTTAGAGATTGAAAATAAGAACTTAAAGTTACACCTGGGCTAAACCATGCTGATTTCAGGGGAGTCAAATTTCATTTGTTGCAACAGTATTATAGTTAAAAGGTGATGTTTCCCAGCTCAAGTCTAATTAGCAGTTTAAAAGTGAAGCTGATCAGGTGTCTGTGTGCAATAAGTAAAAGCAAATCATTCTCCCTGCATGCATAGAATAAAATTAACTTGACCCCCCCTAAAATCAACATGGTTTTTCCCAGGTGTAACTTTAAGTTCTTATTTTCAGCCTCTGAATCAGGCCCTTTGAGTGGTATTATAGTCCGTCCTACGTATTGGATGCTGCAAGGATTTCAGGGGTGCCTTTTGTCAGGTGGTAACCTAAAGTTTTGGTTTTAAGTGGTTCCTAACTAGCTTTTGTTGTAGGTTGGGTGCTTTTTTTAAATTTACATTGATTGGCATAATTACCCATTAATTCTTCAGAAATGCAGCCGCAGACCTGTCGCACCTGCTGCTCCGACTAGAGGTGAGTAACACTCTATGGGGAGTTTTAGGGTTAGGCTGCCGGGAGGGGAGGGTTAGGGTAATGAAAGGGGATGGTTAAGATTAGGGTAATGAAAGGAAAGTCTTATGGTCAGGCTGTGAGCAAGGGAGTCTTAGGGTCAGGCTGCGGGGGAGGAGAGGGTTAGGGTCAGGCTGCGGGGGAGGAGAGGGTTAGGGTCAGTCTGCGGGGAAGAGAAGAGAGGGTTACAGTTAGGGTAATGTTAGGGTAAGATTAGGGTAATTCCACACCAAAAGCAAAACTGTATCCGCACCAGAGTTTGGCATAATTGCCTCCTAATGAAGGTAATATACTGAACTGGAGACCTGGTTCCCACATCCAAAACCCGCTCCAGGGGTGCTACTACAAATGGTTAAGTCTAACTAGTTGGAAATTGAAAACATTTCAAACTACCAAAGATACCACAACATAGTGCACTCCAATACAAATACAATAAAAAAAATCTATCTTTATTATTAGGGTCAGATAAGGAAAGCATTGATGATTGTAATTATAATATGCTTACTGTTTACTAGAATTGATAATGGTGCATCAATGTATTTTAATATGTGTTTGTAACATGTGATCAATGTTGTCTTTCATTTTTGAATAATATTTTCGCTTTCAAAGTTTAAAATATTGAGATAATAAAGATAGATTTTTTATTGTATTTGGATTGGAGTGCACTATGTTGTGGTATCTTTGGTAGTTTGAAATGTTTTCCATTTCCAACTAGTCAATTTAAGACTTAAGATTAGGGTAAGGGTTGGGGTGAATTCAAACACAGAATAGAAGTTGCTCAATCTATTTATAGGTAAATGTAAATAGGGGCATGAAAGGCAGGGTTTAATCTGCTAGCCACAGAAACAAAGGGAAAAAAATTGCCTCAGCAACACTGTCATAAACCAGTAACAGACTATACCGTTCTATCAGTAAAATAAAACACAGAAATGTCCGTTACACATATTTTCCCAAATATATGATAAGCCACCAGCCACTGTCAAGGCTTTTCTGCATATGGTGGTCCTAACTCTAACAATGTATATATATATATATATATATATATATATATATATATATATATATATATATATATATATATATATATATATATATATATATATATATATATATATATATATATATATATATATATATATATATATATATATATATATATATATATATATATATATATATATATATATATATATATATATATATATATATATATATGTGTTTTTAAATTGAGAGCCAAACTTACTTGGGGTAAATTCATACTTACCATTTGCCGTAGGATCTTCTTTTCTTCGTCAATCGATTATTTCTCCTCTGCGAGGTAGAACAACACAACATGCAGCTGTGAAAATAATGACCTATTTTCTGGTTTATAGATCAGTTGACCACTCTCATAGTCAATGATGCGCAAAGCCAGGAATCAGAGTGACGTGTGCTGATAATCATCTACTAGGAGCCTGAGTCTACATATAAATATGCCTGTCATAAGCCTCCTACAATGCAAAGAGCATATTGGTGTAAAACACCTATATTACCACTGGAATAAAAATGATGAACAGACAATATGCTTTTGGCTCTGCATGTTGGTAAAAGTATGCATTTTATATCATTTTCAGACAACTCGGCATCAGGGCTAAGGTGTATGTGACATTCTTTCCATTGCTAAAGAATCAATAGTTTGTTATTTCCAAAAGTACCGTACTATACACACAGGTGAGAAATCCCATTTACTGATCTGTTCATTGCTGTTGCTTTTCAGACTTTTTTCCTATATATCAGAGGATTTTATCCCCATGTCTCATTATTAAGCATTCACTAAGGTGAGTGTATGTCAGCCCTGCTCACGCTCAGAAGGATGCAATCTTGCCAGATTCAGACCAAACAAAACTCAAGCTGCTCCAACTTGTGTTCTGATGGGCATGTCATGAGAGAGAAGGGGTGGAGACATATAATCAGTGTTTAGTAAGGGCGTTTCCAAGCAAGTGCACCCGATCAAAAGCTGAACCCAGGAGCTGCTATTCACAACTTAATTTAGAATCTCATTCTTCATACTACAAACGTTATGACATCATTTCGGGAGCATTCTGTATAAAATATTATTTAAACACGATAATTTAACAAAATAATTTTTTCTTTTTTCATAATTCATTCTTTGTTACTATTTTAGTCCATTTGAGATTAAGACTGAAGTACTACCCTGCACTTGTCCAATGCCATACTTGTATAGGCATCCAGAGGTACCATTGAATGTTGGATTGCACACAGCCTGCCCATGTTTTGCACCCAGATGTATGGACACTTGATGTGTACACCTCTGGACCAGCCCCTAAGTATTCTGTACACTAAAAATGACATTTAAATAACTTGGGCACATGAATTTTATTTCCTCATCTTTGTTTTCACTGATTAAAAGTTTGCATCTTTGGTATATATAAGGTGTGAGTATCAAAATTCATACTGGCAAAATATATCCACATTCTCTGGGTATAATATGTACAAGATAGTGACATTTCCATACACACACAAGCAAACACATAGGTACTACAGAAGGCTATATATAATTATATAAATATAATATCAATTTGTGCATATATAATTATTATTTATTACCTTGTGAAATAAGTACATTTTTGTTAAAGTGTATATATAGAATGATGAGACTATGGATGGAAACTTCATTATCTTATACTTTAATATTATCTCTCTCCCTCCCTCTGTATTTATAAGCTTGAATGTACGTATATAAGTGTCAGCCATATGATGATCCTACAGGTTAAAGCCTGTCTATTGCAATCCCTGATGGGGTATTACTGTATGGTATAATTCTGTGAATCAGGGGTATTAATGCGTGGCATAAGGACATGGGGCCTGATCCAGACTTAATAATGACAGCTAATTTACGCATGCTGCATGTGTAAAGCTAGCTGGGGGGACGCACTGCACATGCGCACGGCAGATGTTATGCATCATAACTCTGATCACACGTAACTTGTACGTAACTCCGTACAAAAGTGCGTCACATCCCTACGCAAGCCAAATATATACGCATTGTGGAAGGAGGGAGGCATTTAAATTGTACAGTATGGGCTGGGTTAGGAACTTACGTATTACAAGGTGATATGTATGACCACAGATACGCAAGGAAAAGCTAAGGTAGGGTTCTAAACACATAAGTCAGCTATATACTGTATATACTGTAGTTATATACTGTACGTGCGAGGTGAGTGCCAAGGGGAGTGCATTATACTTAGTAGTACTTAGTAGTGCATAACTTGGGTACACTTGCATATGTAAAATGACTTTAAGTCTGGATCTGTTACTTATTGCACACTGATATTCGAGTTCCCCCCAGGCTAAAATTTGCCAGCCAGCCCCTGGATATTACCATCTGGAAAAACGCTTTTGCATTTTTTTAATTGTCTGTAAATTTGTTAAGTTATATGTGTGCCCTCTATAGAATACTGTTTTGTTTGGGTCCTGATGTTATTAAAAGTCTGGTGTACCTTCCTGTGTCCAGGCAGCCTAAGATGGCTGCTATTCTCCATTTTTAAAACATGATTATAACCGGGCATTGTACATAACCGGTTACACTCCTGGAGAAAATCTGATTTCCAAAAATGGGACATCCGAAAGCTCCTTTTCAGATGTCCTTTTTCGAATACTTACACATTTATACTTTTTTAATGAATGGGTGAGTATGCTGTTCAGCATACTCTACCCATTCACTTTTGCAATTACCGTTATCCCTCCGCCGTCTGCAATATCCCTCCGCTGCAGCAATCTCTGGACCTAGAACAGGTGAGTACACTATCTGTTCGGGTTAGGGTCAGGCTGCAGGGGAGGGAAGGTCAGGGTCAGGCTGCAGGGGAGGGAGGGTTAGGGTCAGGCTGCCAAGAAAGGAGCGTTAGGGTAGTGAGAGGGGAGGGTTAGGGTTTGAATTAGGGAAGGGACTATTTTTTCTTACAATTTTGGCGAACAAAGCTTTCAGTGCTCCGTGGATCGATTGCTATATATAGCAATCGAAATACCAGCCAGTTCGCAACTGGCTGGGGACAAAATGACCGATTCAAAAATCGGTCGTTCGGACCGGAGCTTCATACCCATACATAACTGACCTGTCTGAGTGCAGAAGTGACCTGGGCTTTGTATATAACTGACCTGACTGAGTGCAGAAATGCCCGCTGACCTTTTCCAGCTCGACTACAATCGAGATAGGGTCCCTGGAAACCTGTTGATCATTATCAAGCAATAACTACCAGCTGAAGCTAAATATTATTCATGTATTATTCCTAATTCTTTATTAAATACTATAGTTGATTAATAATTGTCTTGTGTGGTGTCCTTTAACTCTGGGTATTTACTGAACCTTAGGTTCCACCGGGAACACCTCCTTTAGCTAAGCATTTTGTTTTTCAGCCAGTGCCTTCCTCTCCAGTGCTATTAAAGACTTACTAAACAGACACTAAATTAAATGTCTTGGTTCATTCCACCACAAATTATGAGTGCAAAACTGTCTGAATGCCCTTTCATAAGGTTATGATCATATGATTAGCTCCTTTTCATTAGCTTGACAGCAATAATTCACAATCTATTCCGGGGAGATTTTGCTTGATAAACCTTGTCTGTTTCATGTTATTAGCACAGAATTTTTGAATTCGCACACTACATTGAGTGGATTTATCTGTGCTCTTTTTTATATGAAAAAGGAGCCAATACTTAGGTAAAAAAAAATAAACACAATTGTATTATAACAGTGCACATTAAGATAATCTGTTGTGCCTGTACAAAAAGAAGTCCTTAGCTGCATAATCCCCTGGACAGGCTGCTGCAAAGTCTGTAGCACTGAGTACCCTTGAGCACCATTGCAAAAAGCCCTGGATTTAACTATATGTAAAATAACAACCAGCTGTATTGGCAATATCATTAGATACAACTAAATCCAGGCAACAAAGTCACACCCTCCAACATTTTTTTTATGGAAAATAGGTACATCTGGAGGGCTGTGTCTGTGAATGGGGTGTGGCTTGTCCCATGAAGGGGTGTGGCCTTAATCTGCTCTCATTTGCATGTATGATAAGGTGTAAAATATAATTTTACACCTTATCATATAAACTAAGAACCCACAGGACAGGGTCTTGTCACTTTATCAAAACTGTAGGAGGCTGTCCCCACAGCTCTGCTATAATAATCAGATGCTGCAGGACTGGAGGGTGAGTATAGGGCCGAGGGAACTGCTAGGTCAGAATCCGGTACAAGAGCCCTTTTAGCCGGTACAGACCATTAAAAAAGGTACTGTACTTGCTAAATAGGTACAGTTGGAGGGTATGCAAAGACCTTTACTGTGTGCTAAAGCCATATAGCTCCTACTAAATGCACCGTTTCTCAATTCTCTATGATGGCAGCCATTTTTTGCTATGAAATATTCATGAGTCTGAATAAACATGGAAACATCTTTCTGTGATATCATCAAACTAAAGCTGTAAGTGCAAATTGCTTGACGAGTTTCTCAAGGTGTGAAGCAAACTGTATATTTCAAGGAGAAATGAATGTACATCTCAGCAGAACCATGTCAAACCATAGAGGTGGGGATTTAAACAGAAGTAGAGCTGAGAGGTTGTTTCCGGGTTCAACTCTTAATTATAGTTGAATAAAAATTGTGTGCTATAAGCACAACCTAAATATTCTCCCTGTGGATGTGGGCATGAGAGGTGGTAATCAGATGGGAGGTATGGCTTGATAGAGCGCGAGGGTAGGAAGTATGGATGGAGATAATGGAGGAGATGTAGTGTCCAGTGGAGGAGGAGAGAGCCTTGTAGGCGGTGTTTATGAGTTTGAAGAGAATACTGACCAGCTGGCAGACATATATATACACATATATGTATCTATATTGCATGAAATGGGCAGCTGGTGGTCCGGTGGCCAGTACTGCATCTCGATGGACCTCGGTACCCTGCACTGGTCACACTGCCAGTTCCATCCCATCTCTAGCAGCAAACATTAATTTTTTACATACTTTAGAAACAAAATCTTATCAGTCTTTAGTAAGTAAAAACGCCATTTGTATTTTTTGTTAATTACGCAAAAACATTTTGGTAACATATCACACTAAAATATATATTTCCTGCCACCATTTTTAAATATTTGTGTCTCTTATTGTTGGGTCCTGTCTTGGAATTCACCTTTCTCTTTAACCCGGGATTAAGAACATCGGGCCTGATTCACAGAAAGGTACGTAAGGGGACTTGCACAAGTCATTTGCGCAATTCCCCTTTACATGTAACATCGGTGCATGCGCGTGCCAGATGTTACGTGTCGGAAATGCATCCGTACGGAACAAATTTATGAACAGAAGCAATTATGTAAAAGGGGAAGGTATTTATTTTCCGCATGGCTAAACCCTTGTGTACAGGCGGGAGTGGGGAGAGGCAGTTCTGCACCGATCTTTGTTCGTACAAATGCAGATCCATGCGTATAATTTAAGGTAGGGTTCTGGGGCACGTACATTGCAAGCCAACACCCATGATACCCCCCTCACACGGATGGGTTAGCAGTGACTTCCGCCTTCATAGAGCACCCTTATCTCTACGTGTGCATTTACGTGTGTATAATACTTACTTACGTGCGTATGTAGCTAAGCGCACCCTCAAATGGTCATTTAAATGCCTCCCCCCACCCACTTTCACGTAACTTTGTCTATACGTATTTCAACCACGCCCCTCCGCACATATGTGCCCCATGTGCGATTCACAAGTACAGGCCTACTGGACTTCCGTGCGTAAATACAACATTAATAGTGTAAATAAAGTTACTACACATGCGCAGTTACTCCGATCCTAAAAATACGCACGGATCTGTGAATACAGCCCCTGGACACTTTAATGTCCAGAACTCCATAAGAAGGAATTCAGGGGCGTGCACTCCCCTCCTCCGTGCTTATTTCAGATTTGCGCGCATACGTAAGTTCCACACAAATCTGAATAATGTCCAAGCTTTCCAAAAGAAAAAGGCCCTGATTCAGAGATTGAAAATAAGAACTTCAAGTTACACCTGGGCAAAACCATGTTGATTTCAGGGGAGTCAAATTTCATTTGTTGCAACAGTATTATAGTTAAAAGGTGATGTTTCCCAGCTCAAGTCTAATTAGCAGTTTAAAAGTGAAGCTGATCAGGTATCTGTGTGCAATAAGTAAAAGCAAAGCATTCTCCCTGCATAGAATAAAATTAACTTGACTCCCCCTGAAATCAACATGGTTTTGCCTAGGTGTAACTTTAAGTTCTTATTTTCAGCCTCTGAATCAGGCCTAAAGTCCTTTTACCTTCTATAAAACATGTGACTCTAGTTATTTACATAACTGTCCTTAGAGAACAGTGAGATGGAGACCAGGGTATGACTCCATAGACGATGTCACTGTATGTAAACCATTTTTCCTGCACGCTGATGCTTTGCCTGTCTCTACAGTGATGTGTTTGTACCATTTATGGAAAAAAAATCCAATAAAAACGTTTGAACTAAAAATAATGGCTAGAGCTCAGCGTGCTGGGAATTACTAAGGCAATAAAGACGGCAGAGAGTGCATTCTCTGAGTAAGCCCCACTACTGTGCTCAGTGACTGTCAGCGACTCACTTGCCTGCTTTCTAATCATGTTTAGCTGGTTCTGTAACTAATGAATTTATAGCCTGAAGTCTCAAGAATATTGGTGCTGCCAATGAACATTCATTTCATTTGTTTTTGAGTTTACTTAATGACAAAATAAAAATAGGTTACAAGTAGTTTTTCCTTCTGTTTAAAGAGGGCTTGTCACCTACACATACCGTAGACAGGAGACATCTCATTAGAGTCTATTTACAATGATCAGGCCAGATCCTGAGCTAAGTATGACAGGGGCCTAAGTCCCCTGTCTCAGAACATCTGCGCTTATGCGTTCGCCAGATGTTCCCACAGTGGAAGTACTAACATACGCAACGAAGTAACTAGTAATGAAGTAGTGGGCACGATTTGTCTGTAAATAGTAATGGGGTAGATCCTGACCCCCACACACTTTAAGTGCATGCGAGAGTCCATAGTCACGCTGCCGTTGCGTGGAGAGTACGCCCCCTGCACTCCCTGCTGTCCTTACGTGTCCAGATTCCTACATTAACTTTTACGACTAGTCGTAACGGGGCTTCCCCCACCTCTGACCCCTCATATACATGGCTATCCCCGCACATCGTAACTGAAGGGTCTGCCCCTTCAGCGAAAGTACTTTGTTACGTACATTAGTACTTACGCTCGCGGAAACATCTGGCGTGCACATGCGCAATGTTCCCAGACAGGGGACTTAAGCAAATGGCTATCGTAAGTCTCCTGTCAGCCGTAGTTGTCATTACATTTTTAAATCAAGTATATTAAATAAAATATGCATTATTGTGTCTAGGGAGCTGTATTTATCTGTGAACTTAATTTATAAATTGGAGTCGGTCTATTCATTAAAAAAAGAATGTAAATGTTACAGTTCTCACCAGCACCTGATTGCCCTGCTAGCAATAGCAGTAAGCACTCCACTCTCTCCTGCAGCTGTAGCTTGTTCTAATTAGTGCCGAGTTATTTAAACCTGACTCTGGTAATTTACCACTGCCAAAGTATAGGCTCACTAATAATCCTGAAATATCTCTTGCTTCCAGTAGATCCTCTATATATACCTCATGCTGCTAGTTGTGGATTTCCATAGCTCCTGTTTCCAGCATTTTTGGTGCAGTCATCCCAGTTCCTACTTGAATCATTCCATTGAAGCCTCCACAGCTCCCTACTCCCAGCATTCTAGTGCAAGTCACACAACTCCTGTTGTTCTCAATTCTCCAGTTATCAATCCTCACCAGCTAACCAGTTTCACTGTCTTCTCTGTATGCTGCGTCAGAGACTTCCAACTAGAATCCCAACCTCCTGGGGGTCTGCAGTCAAGCTCATCCACACCATCTGGGGCTCTGGTCAAAACCAGGCTCACGGTTATTTATATATTCCGCACAAAGTGAGCAGTTATTCAACCCATGACAGAGCCTGGTCTGTTCACAGATTGTATTTAAAATGTAAAAAAAAATGCTGTATCCTTTAATGGTTTTGATGGCAATTACATGACATTAGTGAGCAATAACATGTGAACAAAGCATCTAATGGGCATGTAACAAGATGTTATCATGAGAAAATAAAATATGCCACTGCAATTGCAAAGGTACTACATGCATTTAGGAATACATTATATAATATTAAATCCATGTCACTCAAATAAAGATGTCAAATAAGTAATTAAGGTTGTAAATGTCAGCTGCTTCTGACTTGTAGATGAAATATATTAAAAAATTACTTATAAATGAACAAAAAATGACATAAAGTGACCTAAAAATATAATAGAATGCTTTAGTGATATAGGGCCTGATCCAGAGCTACGGCCGCCGCCGCTAGTACGGCGGCCGTAGGGAGTTAGCTAGGGATAGTCTGAGGTGGAAGGGAGCGTGGTCTGTCCAGGCCATCACTCCTATAGTCGAACTGTCGTTCAGGTTTAAATGTCTGTGGCTGGTTAGTACATAGTCAATGCATAAGTAGGTGTGATGCCTGGGCGAGAAGTAAGTGTAATCCTTATCCATCGGATGGTGAATTCTCCAGGCGTCAGCTAATCTGGAGTCATGGGGCCCCACGCTCAGCGTTACATCGCTGACTCCCCCCTCCATACGCTCCTGTGTGAGCGTATGGCCCCTTCCTTACGCCGGCTGAAGGTAGGGTAGCCTTCAGCCGGCGTAAGGAAGGGGCCATACGCCCGCACAGGGGGAGTGCCAGGGGGGAGTCAGCGATGTAACGCTGAGCGTTAGCACGCTCAGCGCTACATCGTAGCACTGGATCAGGCCCATAGTGCCATTGGGCCTGATCCAGACCTATGATGTAGCGCTCAGCGTACTAGCGCTCAGCGTTACGTCGTGGGCTTCCCCTGACACTCCCCCTGCCCTATCGTATTTACACTCCCTTACGCCGGCTGAAGGCTACCCTAACTTCAGCCGGCATAAAGGGAGTGTAAATACGCTGGGACGGCGGCGTTAGTACCCTCCAGTGTTACTACGCTGGTGCTACGGACGCGTAGTTACGCCGGGCAACATCTGCCCAGCGCATGCGTAGATCGGCTTTTCAGCGGCGGGCGTAGCTCTGGATCAGCCCCATTGTTACATGATGTTTGTAGGAAGAGAATCACATCTCTCTAAATAAAGATCCCCAATTTTCTGCAGTTACTGCCTGCTTTTCTGTTTGAAATGATTTGCTTCAGTCTAAGTTAAAGAAATTGAAAACTACTGTAGGAGGTAAAATAAAAAGAACAGAATAAACTCTGAGTGTGATTAGTTGGCTTATGGAAGGTTATACTCTGATAATTATTATTGTTATTATTATTATTCACTTAAATGGTGTGCTAACCTCAAAGACCAACAATACTTTCCTTCCTTCTGTTCTTCCTGGGGATCTGGAATCATCTGAGGAATGTTCTTCTTCCTCACCTGATTGACCAGCTCTTTGATAAAGACCTCCACTTATCAGCCATAAGATGCCAGTTTAAGTGCTTCTTGTAAATTGATTTCATGCTTGCTGTGATGTCTCCTACATCCTATTTCTCCTACTCTTTAGCGCTGTTGGAATTTGGTGGCCGCTGTCTCTGACTTCTGGCTTAGCAGGCTATTTAAAGTCACAGGACAGGATTCACACCTAAGACGCAGAAGCTTCATAGGTACGTAAATGGACGATTTTGGCCAATGGGCACGCGTAGTCATTGAGATTACGTAGATCTACGTAGCCCTTAGGCATGTATATGAACTACGTGCGGTCTTTAAAGTTTTTATAGTAAAAGGAGGCGTGCCATGGCAGTCTCTGGGGATAATTAAGTAAAGTGGGTGGGGGAGGGATGTAAATTAGGCTGGGAGGGAGGGCTGAGGATTGTCCGTGTGTATTTTCGTTCCTTAAGATGGAAAATACGCACAGTGACTTAAGGTTGTCTATGGCACTCGTAAGTGCCATTGGGCACCTAAAAATGGGGACGGGGCGGAGAAAGTAGGTGTGGATACACAAGTGTGAATCCGGTCCACAATGCCTATGTGCAGGAATG
>WWET01001761.1:189720-214922 GCA_011038615.1 Limnodynastes dumerilii | reverse complement strand
GGAATGCTTGCAGGAGGGACGCAGCTGTACTGCCGCATCCTCTGCGCATGCACAGATTGGTTGCCACCCTGCGCATATGATGACCTTTAATCATACTGTGCTGATGCCAGATGGATGGTGCATTATTGGCCATCCCTCATCCAGCAACTTTGTCTGTATAAAGATATAGGACTGTATTCACTGTATTTTAAAAGTACGCAATTATACGCACGCACGTAGCAAGCCAACACTCACCAACACCCCTGACACTCCCCTCATGGCCGTGCAATCGTAGACTTACACCTAAACAGAGCACCTCTAACTTTTCGTGTGTACTTTCGTGCGTGTATGTATGCCGTACGTGCGATTCAATCGAACCTCGCCCACAAAGACTCATTTAAATGCCCCCCCCTCCCTCTTTCATGTAAATTTTCAGGTACATGTTTCAACCCCGCCCCTCCGTACGTATGTCCCCAAGTGCGATTCACATGTCCGCGCCTAAAGCACTTACATGCGTATAATTGCCGTAAATTATGTAAATAAAGTTACCACACATGCGCAGTTCATCCGATCCTAAAAATACACACGCAACTCCACCTAAAAACGGATCTGTGAATACGGCCCAAAGAGCTCAATTCCTTTACAACCGATACATAATATATTTATTTAAAAAGACAAACAAAAAAAACAACAAACACCCTATATCATAGAGATCATAACATTAATAAATAACCTCAATTCATAATGTTAACATCTATGGCCCGTATTCAGACCACCGGATGTATTGCTTATACGTCCGGTGTTTACCGAAATTGGATACTGCAGATGCATAGTAATTTTTTTACGTAATCTATGTATATTTTCGTTACGTAGATTGTGTAGATGCGGTCTTTAAGACCGCATCTACGCAATCTATGTAACAAAAAGATGCGTAGATTACGTAAAAACATCACTACGAATGCAATATCCCATTTTGGTAAACACCGGACGTATAAGCAATACATCCACCTTTCACTTTGTCTTATACAAAACATAGCAGGGATTTGGGAAAAACTAAGGGTTAAGAAATCATTTTGCTACTACTTATGTTATCTCCCAGAGCCTCAGGAACCAGAAATTTCATTTCAAGCTCCGAGGAACCACACACTATGAGCAGCATTAATGTGTCATTAATGGGAGACGGAACAGCCGGAATACACTCCTGCACAAAACCCACACGCAATTTGCAGACAAAAAGAAAATCTTGTTTGGAATGAAAGGAAATGATTCTTCGAATAATCCCAGAGTATATAATGCTGTTTTTCTCTTAATCAACAGTGTTAATTGGAGCCTTTGTGAGTCACACATAGCACATTATAAGGCGGCATCAGTCAACAGCCAGCTGGAAAATGAGTGGTGTGACAAAAAGTAATCATTAATTTAATATAGTCTGCTTATATCATTGTCATATCATAACCACCATGTATTCAGATGGTGTAGAACAATTTGCAGCTATGACTTTAAAGTTAGGAACACTGGATCGGATCCAGACCTAAGGGCGTCTTACAGGCGCTTGAGATCATTATGGCCATCCTCGTAGTGTAGCCTTAAGGTCGCATACCTGATCATAACGGGGCTTCCCCAGCCCCTAACCCTATTTTACATGGCTATCTCCGCCTCTATGGCAGAGATACGGCCATCGTAAAAAAGGGTTAACACCCCTTTATCTTTTAACTCTTTTTCATGAAATGACTATTAATGGGCTGAATCTTCAGTTTTCCCCTTGTTTGCGCGTGTTCAGATTTTGTCCGATTTTGCATTCTGACTTGCGAATACAGATCCCCATGCTCTGTCACTTGGAGATCTAATTGATGAAGAACTGGATCTGAGGATCTAGTCCAATATGATTATTTAAAAAATGTATTTTACCCTTGACATCATGGTCTTGCCAAGGCATAATTTGTCCCGTTTTCCTGTTATTAGTAAATTCTGAAGTTAGACCAAAATGCTCTGTTCCTGAGTTTTTTTTTATTTACTATGGCAGTGATCTGGCTTTTGATTAGTTAACTAAAGTTCAGGAAAGACATTGTTCTCTTTAATCAGGGTAGCTGAGTCTCTCAGAATATCCGGGAGACTCCCAAAATTCGGGCAGTTCTACTGATACCCCAGGAGAGCCAGAAAATCTCCTGCAGTGGGATGGAGGCCATGATTTCATGCAAACGGCCTCGGGTCCTGCCCCCCTGCCTATCAAGACTACCATTCATAGTGTTACTAGGAACTGGGTGGGACTTAATTTCATAATTTGTGTCATCAAGTTTCACCCCGTCCCTAGTAACATTATAAAAAATGTCACTGATGGTCAGGGGATGGCAGAGCCATAACTCTGGGCGACCGCCCTTATCGCACAACCCTAGTTACGGCCCTGGGGGACGGGGCTTCATGATGTGATTTTCATAGATGCCCCATACCGGCATCTATCTCCATACCAGCATCTATCTAAACAATGGAAAGTCGACAACCCTGTCTTTAATCCAGGTCAGGAACAAACCATTTTGTGCCTGATAGAAGGGGTCTTGTTGGAGGGTCTTCATCTCTCTCTCTGTTTCTTTGCTGTTCTCTAAAAGGAGAATATGCATTTTCTGTAAACAAACTTTTGAGTTAAAAACCAACATTGCTGCATGGCCTCATCCTAACGCCACAAATGCCTTTTTCCACATTGCTGAAAGAAATATCTAATTTGCAGAGGTTACATTCATACACTATAACCTCTTTTTAGCTTCCCTACTATCTCAGTTTCACATCTCCTGATATCACATCAAGGTTTGACCTGACTTTTAAAATTATTCCTTTAGCTTCACCAACAGTGACATCGAAGTCCAATATGGAAGTTTCTGTGTGAGAACAGTTCAGTCAGGCAGCTGGAGGGGAATCAAGACAGGATGGTACAGTATATCACATCATAATTACAGATTAAACAGCAATGTTGTACAGGCATCTGATCATTCACAAGAAACTGCGTACAGCTGTGGTAATGAGTCTCAGGTGCTGGCAACTCATTACCGGTAGCAAGTCCTTAGGCGATTCCCTCATCCAAATCTGCACATATGTAACAATGATTAAAATGGTGACCTACTCCTGCACAGTTTGAGAGCAGACATTGCAATGAAATGGACTATAAACTGATATGAGATAAATGTGCAAAATTGTATGCAATATTTTTATCATTCAAACCATCTGCATACTATCCATAGGGGCATAGCCCTAAAAATGAATAAGATTGTTTATAAGTAGCTCAGAAAATGTTCAATAAAAGAGCTGTGTCAGGAAACCAGTGATGTATATTACCTTTTACAGTTACGTGACAACACGGATTTGAGCCTTATTATTTCTGACCGTTCTCTGCTGTGAGTAGAACTATGGAGTGGAAGGGAATGATAAGACTACGATCCTGACATATCGCCTTTATATTATTCCACTTGCTACATGGAATGGGGAAAGCCAGAGTTTACAGAGGTCATGTGACATGACAGTCTTCTTATTAACAAATGTCACAAGAAGTGCCAAATTTGATGTAATTGGAAATAGTATTAACATCCTTAGAGCTATGTTTGTAGTTACACACTTTCATTTGACACTCCTAAAACTAAGTGGGTAGAGCTTTTACAAAAGCTGGAGTAGAGGCGTCCTGAGGTGGATGCATTTCATGCAACCATTGCAGTTGCACTGCCTCACATCTCGCGCTGAAAACTACAGTGGCTACTTCTGTGCGTTCACAGGACCATGCATGATCAGAAAAGGCCCCCTTCTTTGTGTTGTTATTAGAGGCGTGTGGAGGAGCATGCTGCATCCATGGGAACCTTAGCGAATTTCTTATGGGACCTGGTTATGCATAGCTTCACCACTGTCCTGAACACAAGAGGGCTGGATCAAGGTCTGGAAGTCCGCACGGAACTTCCAGAACGGAGTGAAGTGAACTCTCTTGTGTGGAGTTTTCAGCACTTACACCGCCATAAGGATACCTTAAGTCTTTAAACCTGCCCACACTGTAATATTTAAATGGTCCCCCCACAGCCCATCTTGCAGACTTTAGGCAAGAAGAGAGGATGGACCACCCTGGGGGACACATACTTAACTAAGTTTCGTACTCTAGGAGATCCGTAGAGTAACATCGGGTGCACACATGTTCACTGCCAATACCTGTCTTGTACAAGCAGCTTGTGAAAAGTAAGGTGTTGCACGGAAATCTGGATCCCTATGACTAGCAGATTCACTCAGATATTAAAATAAAATTTTAATCTTATTTTTATTATTTTATTACATCTATGATGCTTATTGTATTTGTATAAACCGATTTATTTCATTTTCAGAGGTCACCGTGACAAGTAAATGCCACCGATCAGATGTAGTTTGATGGTGCTGGCAGTCATAGGGTTCACATTGTGAAAACCTGGATCAATAGAGTAAGAGGGGATGTCTACACTGTAAATTTGGTCCTTTTGATCTACCAACAGTCCATCTGTTCCAGGTCTCCTCAGAGAATTACAGGTAATTACTGCCACAAACTTGCCCCAGACCCTCTTTCAAACCCATATCATGGGTTAAAATAATAATAACACTAATAATATGTTTCTAATTAAAAAATACACCACAAATGTTCCCAAATGTTGTGAGTGACTCATGTAAATAGTTTATATATTAACTAGGTGTTATTACAGAAATGTTTAACATTTATATTAACATGCTATTCTTGAAGATTTAAATTTATTGTTTTCATTGTGTCTATCTAATACTATATAGCGATCACGATTAGTTGTGCCATAGATATAGCAATAATAATACCCTGCTCCGCTGTATAGATAATTCTGGAGGGACTGTGTTATGTAAATGATGTTTTTCAGCCAACAGCATTAGCTTGCCAACCAAGTCATTTATTTTCATTATTCTTGAACTTAACTGGCAAAAATGAACCGGAGGCGTCTATGCTCAGGAAAAACAAATGCTATCAAAATAGGAATAGAAAACTAATCTTTTGACCATCCAATGTATGCAATACATTTACATAATGTGTTCTAAGTGCTAAAGGTCATTTCTAAAAACGCAATGCGTGGGTGGTCACGTCATATTGATAGGTAAAACCCCATGTTGAAGTTTTGAGAACTACTTCCTGAATATCAATGTGTCCATACTAAGGGCCAGTGCTAGGGTGCTCGGTGCCCCCTGCAAACTTAAAATTTGCAACCTTCAGTTTAACAGTTTAACATTTAACACTAGCGACCATCCTAAATCGTAGTAAGTGTATAAGCATCATAAAATACAATCTAGTAACAGCAATATAAGAAAGCACTACTATACCATACAGACGGTGTTCTAGTCTCCGCTCCAGTATACAATTCCCACTTCATCTTAAAAACTGCCATACAATATAGACTAGGGGCCAAATTTATTAAGCTGCGAGTTTGGAAAAGTGGAGATGTTGCCCATAGCAACCACTCAGATTCTAGCTCTTACTTTCCTATTACACACCAGAGAATGTCAGCTAGAATCTGATTGGTTGCTAAGGGCACCATATCTCAACTTTTCCAAACCCAGTTTAGTTAATCTGGCCCTATATATCTTATAATTCATGTCTCTCCAGCCTCCCAGTATTCTCCCAGTATTCCCAAGTTATGTATCTCCAGCCTCCCTTCCCCATTCATGTGTCTCCCGTCTCCCCAGTATTCCCCATACATGTAAAGCAAATGATGGAGAGTAATCTGCGCAAAATAACTCTAGCTGCTGAAGGTGTTTCCTAGCTCTTACTTTCCTATTACACACTAGAGAATGTCAGCTAGAATCTGATTGGTTGCTATGGGCAACATCTCCACTTTTCCAAACCCAGCTTAGTTAATCTGGCCCTATATATCTTATCATTCATGTCTCTCCAGCCTCCCAGTATTCTCCCAGTATTCCCAAGTTATGTATCTCCAGCCTCCCTGTATTGCCAATTTATGTATCTCCAGCCTCACTGTATTCCCAATTCATGTGTCTCCCGTCTCCCCAGTATTCCCCATTCATGTGTCTCCCGTCTCCCCAGTATTCCCCATACATGTGTCTCCCGCCTCCCCAGTATTCCTCATTTGTGTCTCCAGCTACTGATGCTACTGATAGCAATCGTTCTTATAGCGGCCAGCCAGCAGTTGTAAGGGCGGTTTGCTTTCAGCTATTCTGTATAACTGCTGTGGCGGTTAAAAAGAAAACCACCTTTTAGCCACGATCGCCGGCAGTGCACTGCAGCGGGGAGCAGGGGGGGGAGCACCTGTTTAGCCTGGCACTGGTCTGCACTGCATCCCATGGCACTGTACCTGCCCTGTCCATATTATTGCATTTTAGTCCATTGTATCAGAGTGTGAACGCATCTTTCTGCATTTTCGGATTAGATTTCTAATGTTTAAACTATAGATTTTGGCTGTTTCCAGTTCTTATGTAAGAGTAATTGAGCCGGTTACTGTCACCAGTTAGATGTTTATAACAGTGACAATGATATAACCTACATTGTAAGCTCTCTCTTTGGCTGTGTCTATGTCTTGATTTTTGTTCCCTCTGCTTTGTATTACCTTGTCCCTCCGCCCTGTCTGTGGGGGTGTTTAAGTCTTGAATGTGCGCCCAATGGAGTAGTGTATCTCTGCATTCTTTTGCACTGTGCATGCTCATAATAACCCACACAATACAAGCGATCAACACTCAAAAGTAAATAACTGAATGACTGATGGCAAACCAAGGCTTTTGAAAGGGGGGTTTCCAATGTGGGTAATAGGGGTCTTGACATGGTAAACTACATAAAGTACAAGTGGCGATATTTTAGAGGTCTAGTGGTTTATATTAGTCTTTGGGAATGGCACACTATATACGATATATATTGTGCCTTTCCCAGACCCCTAAAATATCCCATTATATTATAGTATGGGCCAAATCCAGACCCATAATATATCCCATTATATTATAGTATAGCGAACGAGGATACACGTGGGAAGCTGTTTATATTCATTCATACATCAGCTGCACTTGCACTTTACTGCATCCTGCACCTTGGATTGAACATTGTTCGAATTGATACGGCAGTGGAGATACTGAATCCCTGGGCTAGGGGATGGAGCGTTGTTTATGTGGATTGTATGAAAGAGGCTTCTTCATCTGTGCACTACGGAAGGTGGCTACCGTATATACCGTTTGTGCTGTAGTGGAAGTCCTATACGGCTTTTCAAGGAGGACTGGGTGCTACTGCCAACAACTCCCGAGGATCAGGTAATACCCTACCCAATTCAGTCAACTATTAACTTTGAAATTGTGAACTATCCACAACACGCTATTGATTTACCCACTTGTCCTGTGTCACTTATGTTCTCCTATAGGTGAGACTGTATTTAATGGGAATAGGATATATGATTCCCTTTTTGTGCATATGAGCTTAAATTTACAACATTTTGCATTGTATTTGCTATCGGCTTCAACACGGTTTTAATTATTAAAAATATATAGTGAATAAATTTACTACTTTTTTGATTATAGGTTGCCGTTCATTTTGTTTCTTCATCAGAACCAGCAATTTTTTTTATTATTTTAGCGCTGTTTCCCCCCTCTCTTTTTTATGTTCTGTTTAATTAGGTGGTTTTGCAAATTCTCCTAAACAGGAGCTTATCTCCTACTAGCACCACAGACATATCTTGTACTATATATTATAGTATGAGCCAAATCAAGACCAATAATATATCCCATTTATATTTTTGTGTTTCCTCCTCTGTGGTGGGATTCTTTTTGTGTGGTAGGCAAAGGGTCCCTCTTTTATGTTGGTCCATCTGTCTACCCGTGAAGCCACACCCCTTTTTATCGTTACCCATGAAGCCTTGCCCCATTTACAAGTACCCGTGGAGCAGACACATAGTTTTCAACAAAATACCAAATTCAGGGGGCTCCTGACACTGCAGAATCTATTTCTTCCAATTGTGTTAGCATGTAACATTCCAAAAGTAACACAAAATATATAACAATGATGCTTATGTTGCATTGTTTTGGTTAAAAAAAAAGTTTAAAAAAACTTTGTTTAAGCTTATTTTATTCATGAGTTTAACGCAGGTGGCAAGGCCAGTGCTAGGGTGTTCGGCCTCCGTCCCTGCAAACTGCAATTTTGCGCCCTTATTTTTTACAACATTTTAAACCTGAGATCATACATTGCAACATTCATGCAAGCTTCATAAAATACAGGACATATTCCTGTAACCACAATAAAAGAAACCATGTCTTAGTCATTACGATACAATAAAGACAGCATCCTAGTCATTAATATACAATACACATTTCATCTATGTAACAGCTATACAATACAGATTGCATCCTAGGGGCCGATATACAATAAAATAAGCATTATTGTAATGACAATCAAATAAAAAAGGCCTCATTGTGAGTGTCATAAACATATTGGTACCATATTTGTACCACTATACAAAAGTGGTACGAAAAGGGGACAAAACAGTAAGGCTCAAATCAGAGAATGGGATTCTTATTGAGGGTGAAAGGGCTTAACAAGTATTTCTGTTCAATATTCATAAAAGAAAGAGGGCCGTATTCAGAAATCTGTGACCCGATCGGTCTGCAAATATACGCACGGACGGAGCAAGGTAAACCCACCAAAACCCCAGTCACTCCCCTTGCTAATCCGTGCTTTCGGAAACTTACGCCTCCATAGACCAGCTAAAACTTTCTGTGTGGAATTCCGTGCATATCTGTCCTCTGTCCGTGCGTATCTTTATAATCACACCCACTTTCCTTCATTTAAATGTCGCCTATTTTTATTTAAATTCTGCCGTGCATATTTTTCCGTAGCAATCCCTGGACGTATGTATCCACGTGCGATGCACAGGTCCATCCGTAAGGCACTTCCGCGCGTATCATCAATTTCAATTGCGTAAATAAAGTTACTATGCATTCACAGTTGAAACGTACCTAAAAACACGCATGGAACTGGCCAGGAAAACGGATCTCTGAATACGGCCCAGAGAGGAGAAGGGTCCACTTTTAAATAGGAAGCCTATTAATTAACTAGCAGGCAATTACTACTACTTTTATTGAGGAGCAGGTATTAAAAGAACTTTAAAATCTGAAAGTGGACAAATCAATGGGACCAGATGGGATACATCTGAGGATACTAAAAGAGGGGTGCTGGCAAAACCATTATCTGAATTATTCAACCTGTCACTAATAACTGGGATGATTCCAGGAAAAATAGCAATGTTGTCCCTCTGCATAAAAGTGGAAGTAGGGAAGAAGTGGAAAATTACCAACCAGTGAGTCTCACATCAGTAGTAGGGAAATTGATGGAAACACTGTTAAAGGAACAAATTGTACAGTATCTTAAATCCAGTAACTTACAGAATCTTAAACAACATGGATTCTAAAGTGTTAGATAAAGTGAAAGCTGTAGACAAAGCTTATCTAGATTTTAGTAAGGTTTTTGACACCCTGCCACATTGCAGACTGTTAATCAAGCTGGAAACTTTGAGATAGTTGTATGAATATGATCTTGGTTACAGGATAGACAACGAAGGGTTGTAGTAAATTAAATCCCTTTTGGGGATGGTAAGGTAACCATCTGAGTTCCCCAGGGTTCTGTATTTGGACGAGTGCTATTTAAAATCTTTATTGGTGATATTGACTGTGGTATCAAGGGAAAAGTATGCCTTTTTGCAGATTATGCAAACATATGCAACAAGGTAGACAGGAAATGATGATCTAGGTAGACTAGAGGAATGGTTAAGAGTGTGGCAACTGCAGTTTAATGCCAAAATATAATCATGCTCTTGGGCTGTAAAAACCCAAAAGCTTAATATATAGTTACACTATATTAAAAACTACTGACGAGGAAAGAGATCTAGGTGTCATTATTTCATGTGACTTAAAGGTAGCCAAGCAATGTAACAAAGCAATAAGAAAGGCAAGTCAGATGCTTGGTTGCATAGGGAGAGGAATTAGTAGCAGAAAGAGAGAAGTAGTGATGCCCCTTTATAGATCGTTGGTACGGCCTCACCTAGAATGCTGTGTTCAGTTCTGGAGGCCATATCTCCAGAAAGACAAAAATACATTAGAGACTGTGCAAAGAAGAGCAGCTAAAATGGTCCATGGCATGTGTCACAAAACATACCAAGAATGGCTAGAGAAACTAAACATGTATAGCTTGGAGCAGAGAAGGGAGAGGGGGATATGATAGCAGTTTCAAATATATCAAGGATTGTGACCAGCTAGAGGAGGGTGGGAATTTTCATAGGAAGAGGTGTAATAGAACACGAGGGCATGAATATAAACTGGAGGGTGGTAGATTCAGAAGAAATGTGCAGAAAAATGACTTCACTGAAAGGGTGATAGATAAGTGGAATAGCCTCCTATCTGAGGTGGTTGAGGCTAACACAGTAGAACAGTTTAAACATGCTTGGGAGAAATATGCTAAATCTCAAACTAAATTAAGGATAAAATAGGGTCTAGGGTCAGTATAGTTTTAAATAAACAACTAGGCAGATTGGATGGGCCATGTGGCTCTTATCTGCCGTCACTTTCTATAATTCTATATTTGTAAGTGCAGACTTCTATTTATGCTGTTATCTAGTGACAAATCCCCCCACACGCCACTGGGTCTTAGTAGAATATATTTATATTTATACACGTTCATATAAAAAATATACTCAGAGCCAGAACCTTATTTAGAGTTTCAGCCACACTAAGCAATTTACTAATACAATTAAGAAGACTTTACCAATTATCCAAAATTCAATTACAAAGCATCCAAAGAAGACTGGGTAGAATCCAGAGATAAGGGGGAATACATTAGCCTCTGTTGCAGAGGCTAATGTACAGATTTTGGTATCCACGCAAGAGAAAAGGGCACTCCTACTGCTCTCCTACGTGCAATGGTTGATCTGTGCCATGGACCCTGCACGGAAAACCTTGGTCAAGCCCATACTGTACAATTTTAATGTGAATGCCCGCCCACCATGTGTATCTCGTATGCATGGTGATTGGGCCAGATCCCATGTGGAAATTGAACTCCGCACAAAACAATGCATCATTCCGTACGTAGGACCTGGTTCACAGTTAAGAAGGCTTTAGGATCTTAATTATACGCAACTAGTAGCAAGGAGGACTCCCCTGACAAGACCCCAGTTTTCAGCTTCTTAACCGACTTAAGAATGCCATAGTTGTGTGCGTAGGGAGGCTAATTAAGAACGTTTCTGCCTAACCGTGCCAAGATTTTCTCATTTAAATGCCTCACTCCACCCAATCTTCTTATCTTCGTTCTTAAGTTTTCCTGGAACGCCCCTTTCTTCTTAAGCCACTATGAACCTAGAAGAAATAGGTTCGTAATGGTGATTCAAAGCAGTCTTGTTCTTAAGTCCTATGTAAATTGTGTATATTAAGGTACTACGCATGCAAAGTATATCCCTGCTTAAATATACGCACCTAAAAAGTCGAATTTTCTTATCTGTGAATCAGGTCCGTAGTTCTATGTTCATGACATATGAAAACATACCCTCCAACATTATTATTATTATTATTATTAACGTTTATTTATAAGGCGCCACACAGTATCCGCAGCACCGTACAGAGGCATTTACTATGGTAACCACCTTTGTTGATGAGAAAAATAGTTTTATAAATATCAGTTAATTCATTTAAACCAGGTGAGTGACAGTTGGAAGCTCAGCAGAATATATTGTACCTAATGGAAGGGATCATGTTGAAGGGTCTGTGAAAATGACCTGAATTTATCAATTCTGGATCTGGGCCATTATTATTATTCATTCATTGGTTGTTTGGATACATGTTTTATTAGGTTTTTAAGAGTTTAAGAGTATAGATCTCTATATTTTCCCTCACACTAATCTAATGCAAACAATAGTAAAAACTATTGTTGCTGAAAAAACAATGAATAAAAAGTATCCCTTTTCCAAGTCAATTCTGATAATGTGGCTACCAACTATGTCATTCAAATTAAAAGCAAATATTTAATGTGTCATAAATTGAATTGTGTTTATATGAAGCAATGACCAAAAATAAATGTTAAATAAAATGTGTGTGTGTGTATATATATATATATATATATATATATATAATATATATATATATATAGTGCAGCATCTTGAAACTATAGCAACACAGCATAAGAGGTGTGGCCTACCAGACAGACACTGAAAAGTCTCTATTTCCTCAGCAGTGTGTCTTTGCCCGTGGCATGTTAATAGGAAGAGAAAATCTAAGGGCCTTATAGACCTGATCAGACATAAGCAGCAGGATGGGGGTTGCAGATGAAGGTCATTAGAGTATCTATTTTGATGGCGTGATGGAGAAGGTTTTAAATTATATTAGGGGATTTGTTGTTATGATTAAAGGGGTGGGAAGGGAGAAGTTATTTAAGCTTAAGTGACAATAGGAGTTGGCATTTGTTAAGGAATTTTTCCCTCCCTCCCTCTCATTGGCTTAGATAAGCTAATGTTGCTTCCGTTTCAGACGGGGCATAGTACGCAGTAGCAGTTGGGTTCAGTTACAAGAATCAGCGCATTCGGGAATCTACGTCAACAACTTAGATCACAATCCCTTAAAGGTAATATTGTGAGCATCAGCCTATCGTTCAGGTCTGGGTAGCCCATCCTCAGGTTCTGGGGTGTGCTTTGATGATAGGGCTGTGTGCATTAGTTGACTGGCTTATTTGGGGAGCACTGAGGATAAGAGGTGCTTGTACTGATACGCGAATTACATTTAACTGACTTCAACTGCTGTTGAGCTACCTGCAAGCTTTATCCAAAATACAGTGCATCCGGAAAGTATTCACAGCGCTTCACTTTTTCCACATTTTGTTATGTTGCAGCCTTATTCCAAAATGGCAACGTGCAAAAAGATTTTTGGAGATTTTTGCTAATTTATTAAAAATCAAAATCTAAGAAATCATGTATATAAGTATTCACAGCCTTTGCCATGAAGCTCAAAATTGAGCTCAGGCGCATCCTGTTTCATCCTTGAGATGTTCCTACACCTTAATTGGAGTCCACTTGTGGTAAATTCTGTAGATTGGACATGATTTGGAAAGGCACACACCTGTCTATATAAGGTCCCACACTTGACAGTGCATGTCAGAGCACAAACCAAGCATGAAGTCAAAGGAATTGTCTGTAGACCTTCGAGATTGTCTTGAGGCACAAATCTGTGGAAGAGTACAGAAAAATATCTGCTGCTTTGAAGGTCCCAATGAGCACAGTGACCTCCATCATCCGTAAATGGAAGAAGTTGTGAACTACCAGGACTCTTTCTAGAGCTGGCTGGCTAAACCGAGTGATTGAGGGAGAAGGGCCCTAGTCAGGGAGGTTATCAAGAACCTGATGGTCACTGTCAGAGCTACAGCATTCTTCTGTGGAGAGAGGAAAACCTTCCAGAAGGACAACCATCTCTGCCTCAATCCACCAATCAAGCCTGTATGGTAGAGTGGCCAGACGGAAGCCACTCCTTAGTAAAAAGCACATGGCAGCCTGCCTGGAGTTTGCCAAAATGCACCTGAAGGACTCTCCGACCATGAAATAAACAAAATTCTCTGGTCTGATGATACAAAGATTGAACTCTTTGGCGTGAATGCCAGGCTATATGTTTGGAGGAAACCAGGCACCACTCATCACCAGGCCAATACCATCCATACAGTGATGCATGGTGGTGGCAACATCATGCTGTGGGGATGTTTTTCAGCAGCAGGAACTGGGAGACTAGTCAGGATAGAGGGAAAGATGAATGCAGCAATGTACAGAGACATCCTGGATGAAAACATGTTCCAGTGCGCTCCTGACCTCAGACTAGGGCCACGGTTTATCTTTCAGAAGGATAACAACCCTAAGCACAGGACAACGACCCTAAGCACACAGCCAAGATATCAAAGGAGTGGCTTCAGGACAACCCTGTGAATGTCCTTGATCGGCCCAGCCAGAGCCCAGACTTGAATCCGATTGAACATCTCGGGAGAGATCTGAAAATGGCTGTGCACCGACACTTCCCATCCAACTTGATGGAGCTTGAGAGGTGCTGCAAAGAGGAATGGGCAAAACTGCCCAGAGATAGGTGTGCCAAGCTTGTGGCATCATATTCAAAAAGACTTGAGGCTGTAATTGCTGCCAAAGGTGCATCAACAAAGTATTGAGAAAGGCCGTGAATACTTAAGTACATGTGATTTCTTGGTTTTTTGATTTTTTATAAATTTCCATAAATCTCCCCAAAACTTTTTTCACTTTGTCATTATGGTGTATTGTGTCTTGAATTTTGAGGGAAAAAATTCCATTTTGGAATAAGGCTGTAACATAACAAAATGTGGAAAAAGTGAAGCGATGTGAATACTTTCCGGATGCACTATAAATAGGCTCCAATTACAATTTGACCATTAATTACTATACTATGTCCCCTATTTTTAAATCCATACAAGTTTCTGTGTCAGTTATTTCATTGAGAGCTATGCCTGACTGAATGTTGTCCAGTGAGTTCTCATCCGTTTGCTGCTTAAGAAGCCAAATATTTCACAAACTGCTCTGAAGGGGTAGAGAGAGTACCATGACACTCACAGCTACAGCATAACAACAACTTTTGTAACAGACTGCATACATGATGATCTCCCCCATGGGCATCCTATGACAGCACATACCAGACCCATGGGCATCCTTTGACATTGTATACACATGATAATTCCAACTATGATCATCCTATGACATTACATTCATGAGCATGATATCACTTAATTCTCTCCCTTCCCCCACAAGGTACCATGGCCTTGGTAGTGAGGATCATGGCATCCTGGTTAATGCTTGACACATCAGACTTGCTTCTCATGATCATCCTGACACGAATTAACAGCAAAGAGGCCAACCAGATCTCTGACACCATCACCTTGCTTTGGTGGAAACAATAAACAATGGAGGCTGAACAAATACAATGGACAGAAGTGGAGGCTATACTTGCATAGAAGGGGCAGAAATGGGGACTGAACACACATATTAGAGGCAGAAGTGAGGCTGCACACACATACAAGGGGCAGAAGTGGATGTCTGGGCAAACATACAAGGGGCAGAAGTGGATGTCTGGGCAAACATACAAGGTGCAGAAGTGGATGTCTGGGCACACATACAAGGGACAGAAGTGGATGTCTGTGCACACATACAAGGGGCAGAAGTGGATGTCTGGGCACACATACAAGAGGCAGAAGTGGATGTCTGGGCACACATACAAGGGGCAGAAGTGGATGTTTGGGCACACATACAAGGGGCAGAAGTGGATGTTTGGGCAAACATACAAGGGGCAGTATTTGATGTCTGGGCACACATACAAGGGGCAGAAGTGGATGTCTGGGCACACATACAAGGGCCACACAAGAATGCAAGAAAGGAACTGGAGGCACACAGGTGCAGAAAAAAAGATGGCTTATGGCATACAGCGGCAGGAAAGTGTGACTGGAGCCATACAGATGCAGAAAAAAAGATGGCTTGTGACATACAGGGCTAGGAAAGGATGTCTGGAGGTATCTATCCTCTAGATATGCCCCCTGCACACCATTCTCTGTTGTACTGCAATGAGCAAACTTTCCCCATCTCTGCTTTCTCTATGGTCTTTCAGCACTCAGGGTCTAAAAAAATTGATTAGTATTCTGCAGTCTTCAATTATCTAACCCATGAATGCCTTTCTTTTACACCCTTCTCTCTTTTATTATCTCATGTAAAAGAGGGACAGACACAGAAATACCAAATACATTCTATAGTGAAAGATTATATAACAATTATTTTTATCTACATTGTTAAGAATTCAGATCTAGTGCATTTGGATTCTCTTTGAATACGCTGTAGGGATTTGTGCCTTAGTAGCTAATTTTAAAACAATAGCACTGAGTGATAATTAAATTCTGCAATTCCTCATATTCAGCCCAAGAGTGTGATTTTCGTTGATGAGACATCTGGAACTATGTCCTCTCTATAAGCTGCATAAATTTCAGCTTTATTCATACACTAAAAGAATACACTGGTATTTCAAAATTATTAATACTATTAATTGCATGTGGGGGATATCTAGATATTTTACTGATACTAGGTTAAATTAATATATATGACTGAAAAAGAACAAGAAGTGATACCAAGAGAAGGTCTCCAACACTAACAAAGCGCCATGTTTAATTATGCACACCATATAAAACTTAGCTTTTAATTTAACAACTAAAATTTGCCAATAGATGAATTAGGTACCCCATATAATTGGGAATAATAATTTACAAAAAGTAATGTTTGCAAGCAAAAAAGGTTATGTCATAATAATAAACACACCAACAATGTATACTGCTGCAAACACTACCACTAAATAGACATAAACAATTGTGGTTGGTGAAATTGTTACATTCGTTATGAAAACACAGTGTGTGTATTGTTACAATTGTTACCACCAATAAATTAAAGCCTAGCGAATAAATGTTACAAGTGAACCATGAAAAATTCTGTGATGGGTCATAATCTCTATGACAGCAATACTATGCAGCGTGGAACATCATCCCCCGCCGCATGTCGTACCTATCCTCTGCAAACAATATGAGAAAGATATATATAGCCTTTTGAATGATGTGAGGCTGTAGCAACTGTCCCTGACCTGAAAAATAATAAAAGCAAAATAAAAAAACCGCCTCACGGTGGGGCTTCACTCCCGAAGGAGCCCTAGCTGTCCCTAGGTCCAGATAAACAAAAACGATCTTACCAGTGTCAGAGGAGAGGAATAGAGAAACGGCATGTGACGGAGGAGAGAGTGTCCATGCAGGTGAGCCGACGCGCGTTTCGCCGGAGGCTGTCTCAAGGCTTTTTCAGGTCAGGGACAGTTGCTACAGCCTCACATCATTCAAAAGGCTATATATATCTTTCTCATATTGTTTGCAGAGGATAGGTACGACATGCGGCGGGGGATGATGTTCCACGCTGCATAGTATTGCTGTCATAGAGATTATGACCCATCACAGAATTTTTCATGGTTCACTTGTAACATTTATTCGCTAGGCTTTAATTTTTGGGTGGTAACAATTGTAACAATACACACACTGTGTTTTCATAACGAATGTAACAATTTCACCAACCACAATTGTTTATGTCTATTTAGTGGTAGTGTTTGCAGCAGTATACATTGTTGGTGTGTTTATTATTATGACATAACCTTTTTCTTCTGCACTTGAATGTCAAAAATTACTGCAGCAACTCAGTAATAACGTATTATTGTAGAAGAGAATAATATAAAATAACTTTTTCGTATTGTTGTTTTTTTAAAAACTTCTGCCAGCGTAATATTTCACTTTTCAATGTTCTCTTCTACTTTTTAGTAATTTTTTAACCTACAGCTATTTATTTGAGTTGCAGGCTGCATAGATTTATGTGGATTATCACATTTCTTTTGCCACTGTGCTGGGAGGTGAGCATAGAGGAGCTGTACTCTTGAATCTTTTCATGAATTTCACCCTCACATATCATAATACGCACCTTGATGAGGTGCGCAAAAAATGATGTAAAATAACGCGCTAATTTTAACGCGTGTAACGCAATTGAATTGCAAAAATTCGCACTTGCAATGCATTTAAATAGGGACAAAAAATACGTGTGAAAAAAATAATGCAAATGAGCAAAATACGCGAAAAAACGCGGAAAAAATTCACTTTGCGCTTAATTGAATCAGGCCCATAGACGGATCTTACCATGAGACTGTGTTTTCCCTGCAGATGGGGCTGATTACCTTGATTAGTGTAGAATCAGTGATTGGCTTACCTTCGTTTAAATGAGGGACTGGTTTTTTCCAAGACTGCCGAAACGCGCGTCGGCAGGCCAGGTGCGTTCAGTCTCTCTCCGCCTGCACCCACTCCGTCTTCCAGCACATTTACAAGCAACCATCGGTAAACTCGTTCCATTTATATTGCACTGAAGGGACATCCATGGCTCCTACGGGAGCAAAGGGACGCCGTGAGGCGGTTTTTTTATTTTGCTTTTATTATTTTTCAGGTCAGGGACAGTTGCTACAGCCTCACATCATTCAAAAGGCTATATATATCTTTCTCATATTGTTTGCAGAGGATAGGTACGACATGCGGCGGGGGATGATGTTCCACTCTGCATAGTATTGCTGTCATAGAGATTATGACCCATCACAGAATTTTTCATGGTTCACTTGTAACATTTATTCGCTAGGCTTTAATTTTTTGGTGGTAACAATTGTAACAATACACACACTGTGTTTTCATAACGAATGTAACAATTTCACCAACCACAATTGTTTATGTCTATTTAGTGGTAGTGTTTGCAGCAGTATACATTGTTGGTGTGTTTATTATTATGACATAACCTTTTTTGCTTGCAAACATTACTTTTTGTAAATTATTATTCCCAATTATATGGGGTACCTAATTAATCTATTGGCAAATTTTAGTTGTTAAATTAAAAGCTAAGTTTTATATGGTGTGCATAATTAAACATGGCGCTTTGTTAGTGTTGGAGACCTTCTCTTGGTATTCAATCACTTCTTGTTCTTTTTCAGTCATTAATATTGGCCATTGTTTTGCACCCAGCCAACAAGGAGCACACACCTTCCCACTTAGATTAGAGCATATTATTCATATGTATCTACTCACTTTTTTGCCTTGTGCAATTCTATATACAATATTATTATAATCTCTGTGCATCTGTGTATTTACAACTCTCGATAAATTAATATATACTTTCATTCTCAACATTGCATGTATTACAGGGTTGACGACTCTTTAAAGCTTCCCTCCCACGAAGGAAAGCTATAGATTCCTGCAAGGGGCGGGGCTTAATGATGCAATTTATTGAAATTGAATAATTAAGCGCCACTTCCTGTCAATCACTACTGTAATCTTTAATGTTCCAGGGGGAGGGGGAGGCATGATGACATCATCAAGTCCCCCCAATCCCTAGTAACTCTAGGGATTACAATAGAAATTTACAGGGGGTCGGGACTTGCAGATTTGCCGGCTCTCCCAGGATATTGGGAAAAGTGGCCAAATTTTGGGAGTCTCAACCCGAAAGTATTATGCAACAAATATATTAATCTACAGGCCAGATATAGTCACCTTCCTGTAAGGGTTGTGAAGTGCCTGGAAACATGTGTCTATTGGCTACTGCCTATCTTTGCTTCAATTCTCTGTGATCCTGCCACAAAAGGAAGAGGATCTAAAAATACCAAACTGTCCCAGTGCTGATCTCTATGGAAACCAAGCTCTTATCCCTTAGTCTTTTGTTCTTCTCTATATGCATGGAAGACAGGGTTGCCGACTCTGCCGGAATATCTCGAAATTCGGGCAGTTCTCTTGGTATCACAGGTGAACTTGCAAATCTGCCACAGTGGGCTTCAAATCCCGCAACACTCCTAGCAACACTACTAGTCTTAGTGTTGCTAGGTAAAAAGAAAAAAACTACCAGCGCTGTATTGACAGGGAGCGGGTCAAAGCCATATCATTTGTGTTGTGCTTCTTGGATATATAAGGAGTGTCTCTCCCTTCATTTTTCAGTTACCACAAGTGGAATTAAGCGATACCCTGGTGGTTTGGTCGGTATTCGGACATAATAGAACTGCCTCCTTTCTCCCTTTTCCATCAATATAATCTATCAAGGAGACCAATACTACTACTCCTAACCAATATTTGGCTGCTGGAAAATAGGAGTGATTAGCAATCATTAACATCTCTTTGCTGCTACTGCATCACTATTAGCTATTTAAGGTTTCTTATTCATTATCCACTATTTGCACTTGATATTGCTATAGGATTGGGTCATGGTGTTTTTTTACTTTGAATAATTGTTTATATTTTTTATTGTTGTTTTTCATTTTATCTTTTTCTGGCACTAAACGTTAGAGTGTATTTGGCAATTTATTTATCTATATTTTCATCCCCCCCCCCTTTTTTTTTTATTATCTTGTATATATTTAGTAATTGTTATCTTCCCTGTCAATACAGCGCTGGTAGTTTTTTTCTTTTTAGCTATATTCATTAGGGAATCACTATCCCTCTACCAGCTGGCGTTTGATAGGAGAGATATAATATAGTGGCTATTAGATTCTATGGGCGCCTATAATTGGTTATTCTTTTTTATATTTAGTGTTGCTAGGAACTGGACAGGACTTGATGACTTAAATTATGTCATCAAGCCCCTCCCCATTACTAGTAATACCATGAAAATGTCATTGCTGGCCAGGGGTTGGAGTTTAGGGACACAATTTGCATAAATCATGTCATCAAACCTTGCCCCTATATCGGCATCTATTGCGTCCCTCCAGGATCTCCCAGAGGCAAGCAATGTAAAGTCAGAAACCCTTACAGAATATCAGAAGCTTTCCAAAGCAGATCTACAGACCCAGCAACTGAGAAATGAATCACATTATAATAATAAAAATAATAACTGCAGGAAGTACCAGAAACAAAGAAACTCTGAAGAAAACTGTTTCTGCTCTTTTTTTAAGTTTATTTTTGCCCATATACATAAATCAGAGCCCTATATCCATAAAAGAAAGATCCCCAGCTGAATTAATGATGCTATAATTATTGTCAGCCCCCAAAATGTTTTCATTAGAAAAGAAATTGCTATGTTTATCTTCCAGGACTAAGTACATTTTGTGCATTTTACTGTTTGCAATCCCTGTAGCTAATGAATTCCATTGGGTAAGCTGTTTATAAAGAGAAATTGATGAGAGATTTCTTAAATTCCCTCAGCACGCATCTTTGCTGCACCTGTACTAGACTCAGTAAAACCCCTTTGGTGTTTCTTTAAACACCTGATCAACAATCTCTCATGGACAGTGAATGGATGAATAATAAAGGGAATTCAAATATGTAAAACATGTCCAGAAAAAAGTTAAAATATTGAGCTACACAGTCATTTGATTAGTCAATAGGATGGATTTAAAGTGGAGGTGTTGCCCATAGAAAATGACCATTCATATCCAAGATATGATAGCAGAAGCCAGATATACTAAGCTGTGGGTTTGGAAAAGTGGAGCTGTTGCCCATAGCAACCAATCAGTTTCCAGCTCTCATTTTCCTATTACATGCTAGAGAATGTCAGCTACAATCTGATTGGTTGCTATGGGCAACATCTCCAATTTTCCAAACCCGCACCTTAGTAAATCTGGCCCCTGGAGTCTATTGGTTGTACTCTTTTCTGGTTTAGAAGCTTTAGTAAAACTACTCATGTGTTAAATGTATAGCAGAAAGAATACAAAGTGTTAATACTTACCTACATCAAGTCAAAATGTAAAAAAGTATATAAAAGTTAAAAGTCTAAGCATGGCACAATGTTCACAAATATGAAAAACTAGTCAAAGGCCCATAAAAATGATGGGAAAAAGTATTACCCATTCATGTCTCTCCAGATTTCCAGTATTCCCCATTATGTATCCAGCCTCCCTGTATTCCCATACATGTCATTCCAGCTCCCACAATTCCCCATCATGAAACTCCAGTCTCCCCATTATTCTCCATCTTGTCTCTCTAGCCTCCCAGTATTCGCCATCATGTCTTTCCATCCTCCCAGTATTCCCCACTATGTGTCTTCAGCTCCCTATACTGTACTTACCTTTTCCATGTTTATCCTTCCTTCAGCCACACTGCAAGAAGTCCTGGACAGTGTGTGGGTGGGCGCTGGGCCCGGCAGTTGGCGGGGTGTGGGTGAGGTGTGCTTGGGAGGACCGTGAGACAGAGCACAGTGGGTACAGTAAAGGGAGGGAGTGGGCACCCAGGCAGCAACTATTCTGCTCCCAGCCCATGCACTGGCGTAGTAGCGATGCCCCGGAATGGATGAGCAAAACGGCTTTAATATATATAGAAGAGATCTTTATTTCTGATTAGATGATCACTGGAAAAGTTATATATAGATTATAGTGTAAAAAAAAAACCTTAGTTTGGCAATGTATTAAATACATATGTACTAAAGACATAAGACTCAATTAAATGGACAATTTTTTGCCAATTAAGATTAATTGATCTCTAGGTCCCATCATAGGAAGAATGTAATGTAACCCCTAGTGTCATATAAACAATCTTCATAATTGCTTGCTATATTTGTCTATGCATGTTTTCTGGGTGTCATAGTAATCACTATCTTAATCACTAGGTTAATGATGTTGGGTTGAAAACCTCAGAGGCAACACGGGTGGATGCTGCAACCATTATGTCCAAATGATCTGTGAATAGTTTATCCTCTCTGGATTTTTTACATTCCCAGTCATGCAAACAAGGTTATAAATAATAGTAAACAGTGAGAAAACGTTATGTACAGTGAGGGTTTGCAATCTGTGTGTCTGAAACTAAGAACTGGTTATGTAACCTCCAAGATTTTGTTTATCACTGATAACCCTGAAGGTTTTGCTGCAGAAATAAGAATACAATTATATTTGGTTTCCAGAAATATCATGTGCTTTCCATAGCTAATCAGCGCTGATTACATTCTATCACAGAAGATCTTGGTGTTTATCTAAAGGCTAAAACAGTATTATGACAGTGACAAATGAACCCATAAGTTGGTGGCAATGTTCTCATGTGCCCATAATGTCAACACCACACTGAAGTTATGAAAAACAGAAAGTGCATTTTATTTTATATTGTTATGCAACATTTTACTATACATTACCTGTACTCCTGTGCCCATTTTATAGTGATTACATTTATTCATACATAAATACAATATGTGCAAGAGAAGGCCCATTGGCCATTTTAAAAATGAGACATTTAAGAACAAACTTGGAAAGAATCTGCCATACGGACTTAAATTCAATGCATTCAAAATCTAATCCCTCCCACTCACAAGGACAGACTTCGGCCAGTCAGGTTTTCCAACTCAAGCAACACAGACAATCATAAATTTATGGAATTAAAGATTAGTATGCATCAAAAGGGAACCCGTTGAAGATACATAGACTTATACTGCTTTCAGTTTTCCCCCCTAGGAAAAACCTGGGTATCTCAACCTGGGTTATTGCCGGGGCTTTTTATTGAAAAAAAAAAAAGCCTGGTCAGTCCCTTAAAACAATGCAAGGCAGACCCAGGACTTTCTGGGCCAGGGTCTGCCCTGACATTGTGAATGGGCAGCGCGCAGCTCCCGGGGAGGGACTTGTTTACTGTTGCATAGCAACAAAACCCGGGTCAGCACTTTTCACACCACCTCTTGCCAGGGTCTGACAAAAACCCTTCCTTTTCCCCGTGTCTAAGTCCCGGGTCATTAGGACCGTTACCAGGACCCTGGTAGCTTTCAGATCACCACCAAAATCTGGGTTTTTAATGATGATTTGAAAGGGGTATAAGAGAGAATGCCCACTTCCACACTCATCCCTGCCATTCTGCTGGAAAGTGTCAGTTATGGGTGGAATGAATGACATCTCCAGTCATAATATACTAATATAGGGGTAGATCCAGAACTACGTCCGTCTTCCATAGTCTTCCATAGACGGACGTAATTCAATGAACAATAGCTATTGCGCATGCGTAGTAGCTATTGTACGTAATCTGTGTATCGTTTCGATACGTAGATTGTGTATATGCGGTCTAAAAGACCGCATAACACAATCTACATATAGAAACGATATGCCTATGGCCTTCTTTACTCAGTTAAGAACAACAAAAATGAGAGTGTGTCAAGGCAACTTGGATGCATATAATTGGGATTACTTCTTTTCTCCTTCTTAACTGTGAATCTGGTCCTATGTGTCACAGAGTTAAACTCTGGCCAGGAGGTGTCGGAACTCTTCTCTCTGTTTTGTTTCTTAGCTAGTCAATGGTCTCCTGCCGAGATGACAGGAGGCCTAGCCAATTAGTGCAGAGACTGACAGGAGAGCCATGTAGCCAATTGCTGTTGTTCAAAAAGGCTGGCAAGTAGATGTACATGTACATTTGTGGCACCAGAGAGATATTTTTGTTTATGGTGGGTAGGTTAAAATAATCTAGAATAAGTCATCTAGTTTCCTTTTGTTGCATGTTCCTGCTACAGGAATTGAACCTGGTGCTCAAAGCTGCTTATTTGGTGCAGATAATTTTCGGACATCTTCACTTAAAGAAGGTATGATTGAATGCCACAGGTTATGTGGACATAGTGGTAAATTGCATATAAACCTTTGTGAGCAATGTCACAAGGTTAGGAATTCAACAAATGGTTCAACAAAGTGTCAGTAAATTTACCTAAATGCATTAACATCCCCAGTCATAAAACATTTGAGGTAAGAGAAATGAAACTAATTAATTTAGAACTGTGAGAGACTTTACAGCCAACATCCATTTACCTTATGTATACCGTATTCCATAACAAATTCTGGCTATTCTTAGAGCCAGAGATGCAATTTTCTATTGTTCTGATTAAAGTCCTGATTAAAAATGATTACTATTGCCGTCTTTTCTGTGCTCAACCTCCTATACATTTTGAGCTGCACCTCTTGATTGTAGTAAAATGTAAATAAAACTAAAGACTAGTAAATAAACAAGAAAAAAAGCATAGCTTCATGAATAATATAATCTGCATTATACAGTGAATACTGCAGCGAAAATATGCTTTATTTGTCCGATTGTGATTAAAAGTATACTGTGGAAATCTCTATGGATATAATCCCTGCATAGCATCCATAAGGGCATATTGCGCAGACAATAGTAATAATATAGCATGTGTCCATCCTGTCTACATTAATGCATAATGCATGAAACTGTACTAGAAAATAGCAACTGTATGTCTTCCAGGAACTGATTTGTAAATTGTTGTCTCTAGGGAAGAACTAATAAAATACCATGTGTAAATATACTGTTAATATGCAATGTGTTAGGACAACATATAACAGCTCCAAATATCACTATTCTTGTAATCTATAACTAACCAAATCAAACACTTTACCAAGCTGTGATTATATATAAAAGTATCTTATAATACAAAAGGTGAAAACGAAGAGACCTTTGATCATTTTATTAGTTCTAGTTGCTACTTTACATCATTATAACCTTAAAACATAGTATGGAGATCTTTACATCTATAAGAATGCTTACAGCTATCTACGAGAAGAAGATCACAATATTTGCTGATAGCAAATGCTATATATATGCAAGGTGTGATTATGCATTTCAGCGCTGTATATATATATATATATATACACATATACCAACGCAAGTGCAGAGGCACTCTCAGACTGCAAACAGGCCGCCA
>WWET01001761.1:159053-174597 GCA_011038615.1 Limnodynastes dumerilii | reverse complement strand
TTTCCATCAATTTCTCTACTACTGATGTTAGACTCACTGGTCGGTAGTTTGACTCTTCTTCCCTACTTCCACTTTTATGCAGAGGGCCGACATTTGCTATTTTCCAGTCCTCTGGAATTACCCCAGTTATTAGTGACTGATTGAATATTTCAGTTAATGGTTTTGCCAGCACCCCTCTAAGCTCTTTTAGTATTCTCGGATGTATCCCATCTGGTCCCATTGATTTATCCACTTTCAATTTTGAAAGTTCCTTTAATACCTGTTCCTCGGTAAAAGTAGTAGTAATTGCCCCCACTGTATTAATAGTCTTCCCATTCAAAAGTGGACATTGATTAAATTCTTTCTGTGCTATATTTCTAGAAAGTCAAATATCATTAAAAGGCACTATAATACACCCTAAAAATTCCACACATTTTTATTATTGTTAAACAGCCAAAAATGTATTCAAACAACCAATAAATAAATAACAGTCTAAATAACTTCCTAGTACAATAAAGGATCATTTGCCTTGTATACTTAACTGAAACCTAAGCTCTTCTAAGACACCATTTTTTTCTCTTCAAATTTTTTATGTGTAAAAACTGAAAAGAAATATCTTTCTGGACTTCAAAAAGTGCTTACTTAAGTTAGACCTAGGGTTAGATTTACTAAACTGCAGAAAAAAAAAAATTGAGATGTTGCCCATAGCAACCAGACTCTAGCTAACATTCTCTAGTATGTAATACAAAAGTGAAAACTAGAATCTCGTTTTTTGCTGTGGGCAACATCTTTATTTTTCCTTTTTTTGCAGTTTAGTATATCTAGCCCTTAGTTGTCTTAGACAACTGTTATAGCTTGTAACACTTGTGTACGATACTGCTGCTGGTTTGGTATTTTTATATGTAAATTTTTTTCATTACTTTTAAGTTATTACTAAATGTATCTTATTTATCTTGTTGAACAGTATCCGGCTTGTAGTATAAAAAACAAATTGTAATTTGGACAGCATAACTATCTGCCTCTAAATAAGCCATTTCAGCATTCCCCCAATAACTTTGCGAGTCCCCACTGCGATGTTTCACATTGCAAAATAGGGACAGCCGAAAGTAGCTTTTCGACTGTCCCTATTTCGAATGTGTAAACGCAGAATTTTTTTTTAAGAATGGGTGAGTATGCGATTCGCATACTCATCCATTCATTGTCGGGGAAAGAGGAAAGACGCCAGCGCCGTCAGTGGACCTGACTACCGGAAGTTTGTTTTTTTTTACTTACATAACGGAGCACCGTGTTCGGTGCTACGGGGATCGATTGCTATGCCTCTTCGAGGCATGAGCAATCGATATCCCAGCCAGTTCGAAACTGGGTGTGAGCGAACAGCCCTTTCGAAATAGGGCCGTTTGCTACGGGAACCTACACCCAAAAACAATTCCAGCTTGTAGAGATACATGTTGTTAGCTTTAGACACTGCTAATTCTTAGATCCAAATGTATTAATCAGAGTATACACAAAAAATAGAATGACAGCTTTTCAAATTAAGTTTTTAATTTATTTTCTTATGATGTTCCTCCTTTAAGATGAAATGTACTGTATATTATCAATCAATAAATGAATGAATTAATTAATTAAAAATAGATACATTTTCCCCTTTTCAGAGAACAGAAGTCTGTCAGCACATGTATGCTTAAAATTAGCTTTTCAGGAAAGTTTGTAAAAGTTTTATATTACATATCAATATTGCCTCATCGATATTAACAAAAAAACATTTGAATGACTTGTTAGCTGCTGACTTGTAAGTGAAAAGTGAAATTTAAACAGTACACTATTGAATGTGCACAAAAAGTTTAAATATATTAGTGATAGTGGACCTTTCATAATCTTTTAATAATAATTTGATGATATTACCTATAACCAAAGCTTAAAGATGGTGGATCAGAAAAAAATAAAAGTTATAATTCCAGAGCAATTTTCAAAAAAAACTTATGGTAACAAGTTCCTGAAGGGACATTAGCTAACCAATCACTGCAGTATCATAGGTCTTATAGTTCTACAAGAGCTGGGGACAACAACTGAATGGTTTCCCCATAAAAAGTTCTATCACAGTTTTATTAAAATCTCTTTACACACATCTGTTAACATTAAATAAATCCTGTTTAGAATGGTACAAACTCCAGTGGATTCACCTAGCATCAGTCACCTCTTCAAAGTGGCATCACAGTGCATTATTCAGAATTAGTCTCTATCTTGCATACACTAGTATTAATTGTATACATTTTAAAAGAACTGGGTGACAATGAGTAATTTTGTAACTGCTGTGGAGGATCTGTATAATAGGGCTTTAAAAATAATTTCCAAGCAGCTTTTACCTTTTTGTATGCTCCACTGCTGGTGGGGTTTTGTAGATACAATGGGCTAGATTTACTAAACTGCCGAAAAGGAAAAGGGAAGATGTTGCCTATAGCAACCAAGCAAATTCTAGCTGACATTCAATAGTATGTAATAGGAAAGTTAAAGCTAGAATCTGATTGGTTGGTAATGGCAACATCTCCGCATTTCCTTTTCCACAGTTTAGTAAATCTAGCCCAATTTGTTAATACTGTTGACTATTTAAATTGGTGCTTTTAAAGAAGTTTCAGAGCCAGTAAGACTGTTTCTAGCAAACTTGCATATGGAAAACAACATGCCATGTTTTAAGAATTTCCTTAACTATGCGGTATACTGACAAATAATGAACACACAGGATAAAGCGCAAATACTGTAAAGTTGTGTTTGTTGGATTAAAAACTATTTAATATGGTGATACAGAGAACTAACAATACATACTAGGGATCAACATGGCACAATTACCCTGCTCTACATAGCAACTGAACAAACTGCACATACTCTGATGGAAAAAACACAGGTCCCAAGTACTTCAGTGTACAAAATCTTAGTGCATATTATTCCTGCAGAGGATAGAGGAATCAGTAGAAATTGTAGCTACAGATAGAAAATACATTGGAAACATCTGTTTGCTCCATGTTACACCTATCTCTTTATAATTATTGAAGGCCTTGCTTTTACCTAAGTGCACATTGTGTTAATCACAGGTGAGGCAATCACTAGTGTGTGTTTTTAAAACCCACACCTGAACTCAAGCAAGTCTTAATCCATTGTAGAGCTGTGTAATATCTGTCAGCTGTGTCCCAGTGGATAATTTATGCACTAGAGGTGCACGAATGATGCATGGTTATTAATCCAATATCTAGTTGAAGCCTCAGTGAAATTTGCAAAAACCAACTTACATACTTTAATGGCCAATGTATATGTACAAACCCCCTCTCTAAATGTTGATTATATGCTCTATGGCAAAAATGTCATACAATGATTATTTTGGCAGCATGGCAATCAGACTAGGCCTCCTGGAAATCTCATTATGGTATGGTATGCACCTGCTTGAATATAGGTGAGCATTTTTATTCTTATTATTTTAGGAGTATGCTTATGCCTTGTAATAAAGTCAACAAAAGATTGCATTTTTCATCGTTTTTTTACACAATGAACATATTTTAAAGGCGCAGGATACATGATGCTTGTGGGAGGTAACAGGGGGAGGGCTTGAGTGCTACTGAATGGGTTAAATGCAGTAATTTCTCTTTAATTGTAACTTTTTTTTTTCTTTTCTGCCTTTTGAGACGGGGGAAAAAGTGTAGATTGAGGACCAGTGGGGGCCCCGCGCCGCGCTTCTTCCAGTGACTGGCCTGTTCTCGACTCGTAGGTTACGCGGCGGGACTCAGGAGCCTAGCGCTCCGCAGCTAACGCGAGACTTCGTAGAACCGCACCCAGGGGGCCCGGGGCTCTGACACAGCGGTCACCATGCACAAGGGCTGGAAGAAATACTTCGGCCAGAAGTCCCTGAATGAGGTGACGATGGACGAGTATCTGGGGAGCCTGGGGCTGTACAGGAAACTCACTGCCAAGGACGCGTCCTGCCTCTTCCGAGCCGTCTCCGAGCAGGTGAGACGAACTTGTACGAACTTTCCATGACTGGGGAGAGGTGGCTGTAATGTCCAAGTGTCTGGCATGTAGGTAGCACAGTCCATAATACTTTATTCAGAGGACCTGGGGGCATGGTGTTTGGCATGTAGGTAGTAGAGTCCATAATACTTGTTTATTCAGAGGACCTGGGGCATGGTGTCTGGCATGTAGGTAGTAGAGTCCATAATACTTGTTTATTCAGAGGACCTGGGGCATGGCGTCTGGCATGTAGGTAGTACAGTCCATAATACCTGTTTATTTAGAGGGCATGGTGTCTTGGCAATTTTTATGGGCAATTAGCTTTATGTGGAAATATTTTCTGTTTTTTTCAACTGTATAACGTGTCCTTCTGCCGCCACCAATGTTGCTAAACTGTGTACACAGGCAACTGAAAGGGATCCAGTTGCCCAGAGACCTCCAGGGAGCGTAGGAGCACGAGGGTTCTGTGCCTTATGGGGGCTGCTTCACTCCTTGGAGCAGGGAGTTTAATTGCAGCCACCTGGGTCAGGGCAGTCTTAACAACATTTCGGGCTGATTCAGAGTTGCACTTACACCTATTTTTTAGGTGTAAGTGTAGACCCGAGCAATACCATGCTGAAGGGAAGGCAACATTAGATTTGAGGAGAAAAATCTTAGCTTAACTCTGTTTTATAAAATGAAACATTATATGAGTGCTGTGTGCAAAAGCAATGTATTTAAGTGCACAATTCCATCAAGTGTATCTAGGATATATGGTAGTGACACTAATATCTAATTGCAAGGTATAAAACTGTACTGTAAGTAAACAATAGACAGCATGTCATGTTAACCATATGTGGCATTTTTTCTGAAGTAAACAATTGGTTTAAAAAAACAAATACTGAAAAATTTACAATTAAATATTATCAAATATACAGATTAAATATTATCATAACCTTTCTACTGCCGCTCTGCACATCTGGTGATGCTGCTTGTCCTAAAGATAATTGTACAGATAATTGTTTGTCACCTCACTGAGTGGAGCGTTCCCTAGGATCAGGGCTGGAGCCTGCATGTCTGTGCAATCTTTTTTTTTATATATAAATTCTGTTCATTCAATAATGCTCTCTTTTAATCAAAATCATATAATAAACTTTATTAAAGAGATTAGAACACTGCACACTCCATCAAACTGCAAAATTACATGTGGGTATGGTCAGTGCCATAGTATGCATAGATAACTCCTCCCTCTAATTACCTATGTTAATTAAAATTATAAAGTCTAATAGGTGAAGCTGGCAACAGAATTATCTGTCAACAAGCAGAACATTTTGCCAGCCTTGTGTTATTAAATAGCAATCAGGTGGAGGTATAGTAACTCTAGTGTATGGTACAGATACGTTTTTGAAACGTGAAATAAACGCACCAGAAAGGCTCTTGTGATTATTTGATCTTTCAAAATGTTTGATTTAAATCGGGAGAAAGCTCCTGATATTTTAAGGGAGCCAATCAGCAAGCTGAATGGCTCCCTATTGTTCAGAGCTGCTGCTGCTTTATATCTATGTACAAAACTGCTCTGACAGCTGTGAAGGTATACTTTACAGCTGTCAGAGCAGCATAGTACATAAATATACAGATAGACAAAACAGATAGAATCGCACAGGCTCCAAAACGATGATTATGGGTGCTACCGAAAACTCAAAAAAGCAATAATAAATGAAAGGTTCTACCAAGCTGAGCCTTTTTCAGGTGCACGCCAACAATCTAGATATGGGTGCACTCCAACGATCCAATGATCTATATAATATGCTAGCACAGTCACCTCAAGGGAAAGGGGCTATTTCACGCCATTACCAATATCTACGAGACACATTAAATCCTACTATATAAAATCAGGGTCTGATGCACTAGACTACTATTTTCCCGACTCTTATCTATAGAAGAACTTTTGAAAACGCTTAGATTTTCTACAGATGTATAGAAAACAAGTACATAGAGAAATGCTTTTATATATTTTTCATAGAGGACACATCTCACCGCATAGACTATTTCACATGGGTTTATCAGAATCCTCACAATAGGCTGGATTTAGACTTAAGTAAGTGCTTGAAATTAGTTACTCCTGGGCTAAACCATGTTGGTTGCAGGGGAGTCATATTTCATCTGTTGCAAACAGTATTAGAGTTGAGAGGTGATGTTTCCTATCCCAAGTCTAAATAACAGTGTGATAGTAAAGCTGGTCAGTATCTGTGTGCAGTAACCAATGCAAAGAATACAATTAACTTGACTCCCCCTGAAATCCACATAGTGTAGCCCAGGAGTAACTCATTTCAAGCACTTAAGTCTGTATCCGGCCCAATGTCTTAAGTGTAGGACAGATTCAGCAACATTGTATTGTTGTTCCTGGGATTGCCCACACGTACGTAGATTTTGGAAGAAGGTCCATTCCTTTACCATAACTCAATTCTTAATCTCCGTGCTTCTCACTCCGGAGTGGGCAGTTTTGGGTGTCTTAGATTCAAAACTTATCACTCCCAAATGAGTGAAACACATGCTTATTGTAGTCTTGGCAGTAGCCAAAAAATGCATACTCCAACAATGGATACATAATCAATCTCCAACATTATTCTGCAAAAAGTTTTATTATCTTTTCAGAATGGTGTGGCTGGAAACCACTCTGTAAAGAAGAGTCCAGCAATTCTTTCACACTTGGACGTAATATATAAATACATTAACTCCCACTATAAAAGCACGAATAAACGACTGCTTTATAAACAGCTATATAAACAGCTTTACAAAAGTGGTGTGAGACTAGGTTCCTATTAGATGACCCACCATTTCAGCTAGAAAGATCAGTTATATCATACCAAGATCCTTCTTCTTCGCCGAATACAGCCTGGGGGTCGCCTGGTCAGTGATCACTCCATGTTCGGCTTATCATATCTGGGTGAGATTATTGCTGTGCGAATTATGCTTCTAAGTTTTATCTAACATAATACATTCAATGGTTTATAATTCCTGATATATATATATCTTTAAATACATGCCTAATACTAGCTATATATTATATCTGTCTAATGTTATCATTTCTTGCAATTTATATTATGATTTATATGGTGCTTGATTTGTTGTATCCAAAAATGCTCTTCAGAATCAGTTGGGAAGAACAATTAAAACATAATGTAGTATTTTTCACCTAATAATCTTGGCATCTTATGAATCATAGCCCTACAAAAAAATAAATATCCTTTTTTTTTTTTTTCTTACAAACAGGACGGGGGTGGTGAGGAAGTAATTTCACACCTTCATTTCCACCTGGAATTGGCTACATTTATATTTAATATAGATGCTTGTCTGTCAGTCAAGCTTAACCTATAGGCTGCAGATTTATTAAGGGTGTTTTTGTTTTGTTTTTTAAAATTAGGGGTTAAACTGCCCATGTAAAAAAATAAAAACCGCTGAATTTGCTAATCAAAACCACCAGAATAAAATGCCTAAAAAATAGAGGTTATGATGAGTTGCGATTTTGTTAAAATCAGCACTCCCTATTGAAAGAGAAAAAAAAAAATCTTAAATGTTTGGGCATGCTGGCGCTTGTACTAGTCCAAGTGCTGGCATATGTGGAACTACGTTGCCAGCATGCACTGTCACTCGTGCGTTATGGCCTGTACTGCATCCATGAAAAGTAGCTGCCCCGGGCATTACTTTTATTGTACAACAGACAAACAAAGAAAGACAGTCAGGAGCGCTAACAATAGTTACAAGCAGCCTCCAGAAAGGATCGCAGGCAAGATATGCAAACTTCCCAAACAATGATAATATCACTAACACTTGTATTTATTATCAGATTATGTATTGCCTGTGAATACATATTCTGTACACTTGAGTCCTTTATCTCTACTTTTAGCGCTTCCAGATTATGGGATCACTTTTGTTCTATTACTTTTATTGTATGCACGCAGTTTCAGGGGTTCCATTATAACAATAAGAAGTTGTAAGTGAATTATGTAGTATAAAAAGGCAGTAGTTGTAGTAATTGATTGTAACTACTGATAAAACATTGTGTACATTTTTTTTTCCCCACCCGCTTCTAAATATTGTGTACTATGGTGTCTTCATGCGATACATAATAAAAACAAACAATCGCAATAGGGTTAAATAGGTAGTGTATGTAAATGTTTGTAAGCATAGTTATTTTAGTATGCGAACATTTCACATGTAATTAACATGTTGGTTTCTGGTGTATTTTCAGCTGTTCTACTGCCAGATTCATAATGATGAAATCCGAAAAATGTGTGTGTCCTATATGAGGAAGAATGAAAATCTCTTTGAATCGGTAAGTTACGTTCAAATAATCCTCAACGCTTGTTACAAAAGGGAGTGGGTCTGCGGACAGAATTACACTTTTTTCGAAAAGGGCCTTTTTTATACCAGGCAGCTTTGAACTGGCTCTTAAAACGTTTGCGTCTGCCTCGCCAAGGTATTTATCTAACCCCAACCCTTATCCCTAATTCTTACCTTAACTCTCCCTTAAGTTTTCAGCATAATTACACATTCTTTAGTACAACTTTCTAACAACTAATATTTTTGAAAAAGAGACAGCCGAAAATGAGATTTCGACTGTCTGTATTTTTTAAAAATAGAATTTTCTTTGTGGAGAATGCATCCAGTTAAAAAATGTGATGCCACCTTCTATTACTTTTATGTTTAAGTGTAGTACTCCCCACCTTAAAAAAATAAAAAAATTCTCATAACTGATTTGCACACTTGCATTGTAAAGTTAACTGTTCTCCTTGTTTTTTATTTTTAATTGGTGACAAATATTACGCAACATATAAAAATATATTTTAGTGTTTTTACAAAAACCAAATCCAAAACACAAAAATCATGATAAAGCACTTTGACTTTTCAGTGATTATTTTCCTTTACCTAGTATGTAGAAGGTCCTTTCGAGAAATACCTGGAGCGGTTGGAGGATCCAAAGGTAAGGATGAACCAAAATTTGTCAAGCAGCTTTAGCAAATTTAACAATAAAAATATACCCTATGGGCAGGAAACCTTAATTTTAATTTTAATTTTTATTGTTATTGTGGGAAGAGGTAGTTCTAAAATGCTCCAGAACTTCCATTGTCAACATTCTCCAGCTTCATTAGATTAATTCTATATTTATGTGTGGTATACTGTGCCCATATCACCTGTAATGGGATGGCTCTGTCATGCAGAGCTTGATTTGATAACTGGTAGGCTTCACACGGTTTACTGATGTACCTGCAGGTGTGAAATACCTGTTTAAACTTTAGCAGAATTATGTAAAGCTTGGCCTACTATTTCAGATGAATAATTTTGCAGGCTTTACTTTTTCCGATGTAACACCTCACTATCTATGAGAATCCAAAGCTGAGCCAAGCAAATTAGTTTGAAGTTCAGTTATAGAAACTATGGGTCTGATTCAGAGTTGCACTTCCACTTTTTTTTTTTAGGTGTAAGTGTAGACCTAAGCAATACCATGTTGAATTGCAAGGGGAGGCAGATTAAATAGTAAAACCAGAACTAACATTAGGAGCTGAAGTTTCTTAGCTTAACTCTTATAGAATAAACATAAAGCTAGACAGTATTTTAGTTCTATGTGTAAAAGTAATGTATTGTCCCTGCATGCAAATTTTTTTATATTAACACCCATTACTTTTAAAAATGGTTTATCCGAGCTGTACACTTGCACCTATAAAAAAAAAAAAGGGGTGAGTGCATCTCTGAATCAGCCCCTATATGAGGAAACTACCCTTTTTATTGCTATTTACAGAGAATATAGTCAGTTGAATTGTCTTCTGCCTCATTATTGGTAAACCCAACACAGTATTTATGATCTTAACACTGAGGCTGGAATTCCACTAATTGAGCCCCTGTTTAGCTTTGAACTTTTTACATTTTCATTTATATTGAGCTTATATCTTAGACAGGGTACAACTAATCTTTCCGCTTACATAAGCCAAAGTCCGTTTCACCAGATATCTTTCCAGTGTGTTCTGTCCGGTCTGTTGCTCTGGCATATTAGGAGCTCCAAAAGATCAAAGACTGTTTCAAGAGATTTTGAGCATATTTGGACAGTAAAGCTGGCCACACACTAGAGCGTTTATAAGCCTGATCACACAATTATCATGGATTGGGCCAAATATCGCTCTAGTATGTGGGAAAATATATATATTTTTTTCGAACTGCGATAAAACCCACAAAAAAAAAAGCTAGAGTCCGATTATTGGACAGACATATGGGTATACAGAGCTGTAGTGTTCTCCCCAGGGCCCTTTAGCCAGGTGCTCCACTATTTTAGCTTACCAGCCAGACCTGACCAAAATGTTGACTGCGATTTCCAGCTTTTATTCCCGGCCTTCCTCCGATGGGTTATAAAGGCTTTCCGGCACTACTGCACCGTTGCCTAGCAGAAGCATCAGAAAGTCTGTACAGCCCATTGGGGGACAACCACTGTCAGGAGCAGTAAAGCAATTATATGAGAGGTTTTTAAGAGAGAGGTTGGGAATTGGATGTTTGGCAGGGAATTCGATGACAGAAGACACAAAAGGGAGGATACATTATGCCTGGAGACATGAGGGGGAGGTTTGATAACTGGAGACACACAAGGGAGCAGATGTTGGATTGCTGGAGACACCAGGGGAAGAGACTGGATGGTTGTATCACACTGCCCCTCCCCAGCTACTATTTAATACCACCTGACTGGCAAAACTTTTCTGGGGAGAATGCTGGAGCTGTCTACCCAGTCAGAGGGAGAGAGGACACTGTGCTGGACAGCCTGTCTTTGTGAATGGTTCTGAACAGTGCTGCTCACTATCCCTTTACAATTCATAATTTTTTTTTTCTTGCAGCTAGCCAATAGGCTGGCTGCATGGGTCTCCTATCAAGATTGACAGGAGGCTCAGCCGATCTGAAAGAAACCGCAGACAGCCAATCTAATAGAGATTTTCTCACAGCCTCTGAAGTGTATGGTGTTGATATCAGGTCTTTTCCTAAGGTGAAAGTTTTCCAGTTTTAGCGGCAGTTGCACACTGGGAGCGATAATTGCTCTAGTGAGTTCCCAGCTTTAGACACGCTGGTAAGATATCTGGTGAAATGGTCTTTTGATTGTGTGATTGGAAAGATAATCTTTCAAAAAAGCCCCAGTGTGTACCCAGCCTTAAACTTATTTTTTTGGTCCTTTAGGAGAGCGCTGGTCAACTTGAAATAATGGCCCTTTCTTTAATTTTCAAGTGAGTAACAAAAATATTTTCCTTCTACTTTCCATGTACTCAGTAGTACACTTCTAGCTCTTTCACTACAACCCTTCGGATATACTCTTACAGGAATTTTTCCCAAATCCCTAGCTTCAGGTTTATCCCAAATTCAGACCCTTTAGATATGCCCTTCTAAAAATCATTAATGTACTATTCACAATTCTGTTATAACCACTTTTTTTTTTTTTGCTGGGATTTTCCCCCTCCTTATACATTTAATTGAAATATTGCATAAATAAGGACTTATATATTTTTTATAACTTCAGTAGATTCAGAACAATAACATTTTATTTTTGGTTACTCTTGTGTATAAGGCCTTAAATTTTCACATTGCCCATTTATGGATGGATTTTTTTTCTCTCCTATCCAGTCAAAACTTTATTCTTTACAAAAGTCCTGGAAAACCACCCACCTATGCAACTAATCATGATTGTAATGGAAAGGTAAGATTGCTATATTAATATAGCAATTTATAATAGCTGTGGGATTTATATGGGTTCCGATTCGACAGCGTTGTATTAAATGCCAGTGCTGTTGTCTAATCATAAAATGGTGTATAGTAGTTAAACTAGTACCCCAAAAGGCACCTGATACATGAGCAAAATGGACTTTAATGTAAAACTAATTGGATGCTTTTAATGTCCCAGGTACAGTATCAATGTGATGTGCTTTCTTCAAGTCCTAAGAATAGTTTTTTCTTCTGGGTTGATTAGATCTCTAATGTCTTTTTTGTAAGATCCGGCCTGTGCCTGGATCTTTCAGCAGATATCCGCTTTGCTGGCATGCAAGTTTTAATAAGGTTAAAGCCGATTTACATTAGAATAACAGTCACTTCCGTGCAGAGGGTCCCACTGTTTGTACATCTACTGGAAAGCTCGGGCAGCTCTGTTCTCTGCCATATATATGTTGCAATAGAGGCATTTTGTGCTTAGGTCTCTGTTTGCTCTTTTCCTCTTAAGGATGGAAATTTTTTTTTCTTGTATTCTTTGCAGATAATGCTTTGTTGTTCTACCAATGGTCACTATGACTCTGTGTTTACTAAAACCTTCCAAACAACTGCTGCTATTTGTCAAGGTATGTGTAATTTGCACAGCAGTAACAAGTTTCTACTATGTTATAATTATTATTATTTTCTTTTTAGTCCATCAGTGTGTATATAGTTACGTTTAGTGTTGTGTGTGTGTGTGTGATGGGGACTGTGTGTATATAGTTACATTTAGTGTTTTGTGTGTGTGATAACGACTGTGTGTATATAGTTACATTTAGTGTTTTGTGTGTGTGATAACGACTGTGTGTATATAGTTACATTTAGTGTTTTGTGTGTGTGATAACGACTGTGTGTATATAGTTACATTTAGTGTTTTGTGTGTGTGATAACGACTGTGTGTATATAGTTACATTTAGTGTTTTGTGTGTGTGATAAGGACTGTGTGTATATAGTTACGTTTAGTGTTGTGTGTGTGTGTGTGATGGGGACTGTGTGTATATAGTTACATTTAGTGTTTTGTGTGTGTGATAACGACTGTGTGTATATAGTTACATTTAGTGTTTTGTGTGTGTGATAACGACTGTGTGTATATAGTTACATTTAGTGTTTTGTGTGTGTGATAACGACTGTGTGTATATAGTTACATTTAGTGTTTTGTGTGTGTGATGAGGACTGTGTGTATATATAATTACATTTAGTTTTGTGTGTGTGATGGGGATTGTGTATATATAGTTACATTTAGTGTTGTGTGTGTGTGATGGGGACTGTGTGTATATAGTTACATTTAGTGTTTTGTGTGTGTGATGAGTACTATGTATATATACATTTAGTTTTGTGTGTGTGATAAGGACTGTGTGTATATAGTTACGTGTAGTGTTTTGTGTGTGATGAGGACTGTGTATATATAGTTACATTTAGTGTTGTGTGTGTGTGATGGGGACTGTGTGTATATAGTTACATTTAGTGTTTTGTATGTGTGATAAGGACTGTGTGTATATAGTTACATTTAGTGTTTTGTGTGTGTGATAACGACTGTGTGTATATAGTTACATTTAGTGTTTTGTGTGTGTGATAACGACTGTGTGTATAGTTAAATTTTTTCATAAAGATTAATCTATTTTTGACATCTATCTGGCTAGACGGAGCTGCCATTTTGTGGCAAGAGCCATGTGACTTAATTTCTGCCACTTTCTATGTTTCTGTAATATAACATAATTTATTGGCTAGCGATAATTAGAGATGGTTTAAAAATAAACACTGCTAGAATACAACTATTTATTGACAGGTTTTTATATAGTGCTATCAGATTACGTAGCGCTTTACAAAGAATATTTTATATTCTCATCAGTCCCTACCCCATTGGAGCTACATTCTAAGTTCACTAACACAGACATACACAGACTAGGGCTATTTTATTCAGCCACCAATTAACCTACCAGCATGTTTTGAAGTATGGGAGGGAACCCACACAGACACGGGCAGAACATACAAACTCCACACAAATAAGGCCTGGTCTGTGAGTTGAACTCCTGACCTCAGCGTGTAAGATAAAAGTGCTACTCACTGAGCCACCGTGCTGACAATATGCAAAATGAAGGTATAACCTGTAGAATATAGACAAGCTGATTAGTAGTATTTGTATTGTTTCTTTTTGTAGCTGTTCTCTATGAGTGTTTATACAGAGATGTGTTTGGGGTGGAAGAACATGAGTTAATAGCTGCTGTGGAGCTTTTTCGAAGTGGCACAAAGAAGAACCGTAACAGTGCCTCAACTGGCAGTGAAGATGCAAATTATGACTGTGCTACAGAACATGGCAAGGCACCAGCTGACAGCCGGTATCTCTTCTATTACTTCCAGTGTCATTGTTTGTTACAGTACTCACACGAGCTTACCCAGAATTTGCATAGTCGCTGTTAAGGAGATCTGAACACATTCAGAAAGCTTTAATGTTTACTCGTTCCGAACACAACTGTTCAGTTCTAGGTTGTAGTAAATTGAGTTGGAACAGACTGGTGACTTCTCAGCCACTTCTGTCAACACCAATAGCCTTTCCGAGCCATCTAGGGCCAGATATACCAAGCTGCGGATTTGGAAAAGGGGATATGCTGCCCATAGTAACAAATAAGATTCTAGCTGACATTCTGTAGTATGTAATAGGAAAGAGAGAGCTAGTATCTTATTGGTTGCTATCGACAACATCTCCATTTTTCCAAACCCGCAGCTTAGTAAATCTGGCCGTTAGAGTGGTGCTGGTTTGGTGTTCAGGAATTAAGGTTTTGCTTTTCTTCAACTATTGTTTCTCATGTTGGTACCTTCAGCTCAATAATGTGTTGCTAAATTGTATCCAGTTAAACAGTCACTGTCAATGTTTATTTACATTTAAGGTAAATTTATTTTACAGGACAAATGAATGGGAAAAGAAAGATGGTGAAATTCCCACAGAAGATAAATCAAAGCAGTGTTTAGAGGAAGCAAAGGTCTGCTGCTTTTAATATATTGCTTCCAATGTCTCAGTGGTATAGTGATTTGGTGTAACTTAGTGAAATGTGCAGCACCCTCCTCTCCTGTAGATTTAACATTGACTCCTATGTAAAACTGTTTTATTCCTTTCTTTTTCCTTTTAAGCCATCTGAAAATCCAAACAAGATGCCGTTCCCCTACAAGGTTTTAAAGGCTCTTGACCCAGAAATCTACAGGAATGTGGAATTTGATGTTTGGCTTGATAGTAGGAAAGGTGAGCTACGTTGTAAATCTGTAAATTGCTGCTTGTGAAAGGACTTTGCGATTATCCTGGATCGGGTCTGTTCACCAAATTTGTCTTTTGACCTTTTTTTTATGTTTTCTAGAACTTCAGAAAACTGAATATATGGTCTTTGCTGGAAGGCATTATTGCTTGGGTGACAAATGCCAGGTGGGCGGCAATCATGCACTTGAAAAGTTGTTGCTTTATTACTACACCTTTTGTTACATAGATGGCTTGTATGGTTTGTCCAATCTAGAGAATCATTAAATTCCCTCCTCTTCCATCTTCAGGTACGTTTAGAACCTGGTGGGCGATACTACAATGCTCATATACAGGAGGTTGGACAGGACACAAACTCGGTGACAGTCTTTATTGAAGAGCTGGCAGAAAAGTAAGTTAACGTTCTATGTAGTTTATAAATCAAGTTCTTTATTATAAGGCCTTTTCCATCTGTTTTTTATTTATTTTTTTAGTCCCTTCCTTACCTGTCGAAATTCATTTAGGGCTGTATGTATGTATGTATTTCAGTCTTCTTGTTAAACACGTGGAGACAGAGTACGGTGTGGGAGGGTGTGGGGG
>WWET01001761.1:139249-156871 GCA_011038615.1 Limnodynastes dumerilii | reverse complement strand
TGTGTTTTTTATTTTTTTTTTTTCCCCCCCCCCCCCCCCCCCATATCCCATTTTACCTCAAGTGACTTTGCTTTACAAATTAAAAATAACTTTTGCTGACTTTTTACGAACATTTATATTGATTCTACCATTAGTAAAAGTCCTTTGAGAAATTTTTTATTCCAGAAGTTCTTCGTATCCTCGGATACTATGCTTACTATGGAGATGTCTGATGGAATAAAAGGTTTCCTCGTGATCACACTTGTATCTCTCTTTCTGGAGGAAAGAAAAGTGTAATGGTCATAAGTAGATTTACACATATCTGTTAAACAAAAATGAGTGGTGCCTCTTAATCTTACTCAATCATTCTTTTTTTTGTACCAATATTGCACATAACTGCATAGTGTTCTGTTCTGAAACAAGTGTTTTAGAATGACTGTCACAAGAATTTTGAGTGTTACCCATTTGGTTTACAGTATTAGGTTTATTTACAACACATGCATGGTGAATGATTCACACAATGTTATGCATAGGATTTCCTGCTGTGATTTGCTTCATAAGCATCCCTTTTAAGTGTCCAACAGTAGTCCGCCATCATAGTCCAGTTGCACTGATGCCGCCTTTCCATTATGGAGATGTCCTGGTGGAATTGTTCACCTTGCTCATCGCTGACTTCCCCAGGATTTGCTGACATAGACATTGTATACTCCATGGTCTTTTAAGATTTAAAGACCTGGTCCACCATTTTTTTTTTTACTTGTCTGCAGCTTTATCAGCAGGATTATGAAGACCATCAAAGCTCCTATTGATCATCAGTTCTTAGTTGAGGACTTACAAAGATCCCCTCTGAGCTTTGCCTCACTGATCTTTAGTAATTTCTTTAAGTAAGCAAATACAAGCCCACTTTGATCCAGTGCCTTGTTACAGTTCTTTGCTAGGCTCAGCTTAATATAAGTGGAAGCAGAAATAATTGTTCTGGATCAACAAATGGGGCACTGACAACATTCTTCAATCCTGGGGATAGTGAAGTTCGCTTTGGCCTCTGCTGTCCCACTCCACAGACACTCTGCTTTTCATATTTGGTTTTATGCTCCCATGTTTTCCTTAAGGGCAGCAGCTTGAGCAAGTGGTACTGAGGGTAACTCAGCCCTTCAGTTTCTGCTTGCCTTTTACATAGATGCAAAGCTCAGACAAGGTCATTGAAATCTGCTTTGATATCTAAATGTGGTTAGACAGACAGGGAGCCTCAAAGGTTGTGTTAAGACTTAATTGTGTGTCACTATGCAGGCTCCATTTCTCATTCATCTTTCCAAGTTTGAACTTTTCTGGAGGCTTTGGAGCAGACATTTCTTAATTGGGAAGCACAGGCCTCATGGTGGTCAGTAAATCTTTAATTGAAGCTTATTTCCAAAATACAAAAGTAGCGGTCCATGCAGTGGTCTTACAGTTCTCTCCAAATCCATTGGAACAGCAAACATGAGGGGCCCAGTCTTGCCTTGGTCACTGACTTTGTATCTGACATAAAGCTCGTAGCATTGCTTTAGGAGTGAAGTAAAATGCTGCTTCTGTTGTTTAAACTTTACCATGCCAAAGAGTCCAGACAGTTAACACAGCTTCTAGGCATTACTTGATGTGACAGAGAAGCACAATGCAGTGTTTGCGGCTCCCTTGGAAGAGAAAACAAGCAGTCTGCGCAGCAGTTTAGCATAATCCTGATGACCAACATGTGTAAACTGTTGCGCAGAGCTGAAATCTGAAGATCAACCATTGCTCTGTCAGACTTGCTTGTCCAAGCCTTTGGGAATGGCAGATTAAGGCCTATTAAAGAGGACATAGCTGTGGGTGATATAAACTATGCCTGTTCATAAAGTATAAAAATATTAATAAATCAAATGTGGCAACATCATCCCTTTGTGTACAGATTAAGGGCAATAGATATAAGTATTAATGGTACCTACTAGAATAGCTATTTTTTTCCTCCTAACATATAGGACACCTGCTGGAGAGGCTGTACTGCGAGGGGAACCTATATGCATATTTAGAGTGTTTTGGACTGCTGTTCAATACTATCTATCTCCATTGCTTTCAATGCATAGACCTCTTCTCCTAAACCTCTTTTACTCCCATTGGGGCTTCATGGCATCAGAATAAACTAATGCAATTACTGCCATCTGCTTCTACATGTTTTATAGCTGCTATATGCTCTCAATAATGGGCTACATTGTCTTGTATAATTCATAACTCAACTAAGACTTTGTTAGATTTCTCAGATGACTTTTAAAAATATAAAATCTTTGTCTACCAGAGTTATTGCTTAGTTTGTAGGGTGTTTATTTAGCTTTAAAATGCTGGTATTTGGAAGTATTGTTTTTCATCCAATATCTATTTCCTTTTATTCTCTTTGCTGTTAGAGCTTGACCTCAAATCAAGAAAGAGATTGTTCAAGAAAGTACGTGGAAGGGAGGTTTGTATGACTGATGTATAGCAAAAGTGTGTGTACTTTTTGAGATATTCTCTAATTCATATTGCAGAATCCATCGAATATAGCATCCTATGACAACTTCAGACCCCCCCAGTCTCCACATCGTCAGAGTCGAGGCTTTGGCTTACCAAAGTAAGATTTTCTTTTTTAATTTTAATGTGTATATTTTACCAATTAACGCACTGCATTTGTTGTCATCATGTAACTTACCCCCCATACAAGATAACTAACCAGTGAGAAGATAAAACAAAACCAGTCCCCTAAATTATCAGGAAAATACAATGTAAGGTCTTATATATAAATATCTGGTGACATAAGTGAGGCAGGTATTTACTGCAAATCACACCTCGCTGTACAGCACTGGATGCTGCATCAACATCTCAAGTAGTGCTTCACATAAACATGCGCTCTCTGTGCTTCACGTTTCAATAGACAGCTACGTATCTTAAAGTTGACTTTAAAGTGCTTAAAACTAAGGTATATGTATCACCTATAAAGTCCTTTTATATTCTTTATCACAAGGTCTTCACCTCGTTATATTAACAGACATGCCATTATGAGTCCCGAGATCTCTTTTTACAACAGTCCAGGAAAGCGGTGCTATCAGAATTTTGAGAATTATTCTTATAGAACTAGGTAAGCGTATCTTCTAAGATTACAGATTGGGGGCATGGAATAATTGCATGTTTTAATACTGTCTGTCCCCACCCCCATTGCAATAGAAGTGGATCTAAAACTCAAATAGATTTTGTTACTGCCATCTACTATAAACTTACAGAAATTTGTTTTAAGGTTTCCTTAAGATTACATAGGCCAATGGCAGCTGGTAATGTAAAATTCAAGTGTGCTATTGGTAGGTATAATTAAGCAGGTTTGATAAAGTTTGTTTACTTGTCTTGCTTATAGTATAGCCGCATACGTTGGTACTTAAACAAGTTGTCATACTTGCGAGTTTCCTTTACGGATGTATGGCTTTACTGTTTAGATTGCATAAAGTTCTTCTGACAGAAAGTAAATCTTTTATTCATGTATTAGAGATGTGTATCTAGCACCCACCACATGTCATGCTATCGCTGTCTTTCTAAACAGATCGTATACACGAAGCAGAAGGCCGATGCCTTGTGTAAATAAAGAGTGCCAGTTCAGATTTGTACCCGACAGAGATGAGGAGCAGCGAGGCATGGGCGAAGCTATAACTTACTATGAGATTGAGGAAGGAGATGAATCTGCCTTTCCCTCTTTGCCTGTATGTATTTACTTCAGCACTGGGTTTTTTTGTCTTTTTGTTTGCTTTTACTGCTATAAAGTATTATAACTCTGTATTTTTTCCTTAGAATCAGGGCAGCCCGATTGTTCCTGCTACTGGTTTTTGGGTTGCTAGAGGCAATCCCAGTCCTATTGGCCCTGGAAAGCAACATTTGAATTCGTCAGAAGATGAAATTGAGGAACCAAGTGATAATGGTACAGTCTTTTCAGGGCTTAAGTAACTTTGTTTAATCCTCTAGCTTGATAATGTACATTTGCCAGTCCTAAGAAGCTGGAAATGTGTACATAAGTATACAAGTGACTTTAGCATTTTGGAACGAATACCCCCCTCTTACATGTGTCTGGATTGCATTTTGTCTGCTTTTGCGTTCTGTGTGTGCACACATCCGTGTTACTTGATTGAAAAGCCTTCCATCCCAATCCAGATTTAAGTGAAATGACACTTCAGACAGAGTGTGACAGAGCTGCGGGGTTGTGATCGCATGCGTGAAGTGCTTCTTACAATGTACAGAATAGACCTGCTTTCCTCTATGTACTGATCCTCACACCACTGTCATTTTTTATTTTGCATGAGTTGCAAATGTTAAGAAAAGCCTTAACTATCCAACGTTTGTCTGTGTTAATGGGAATTGTTAGCGGAGCAATAATCTGGACCTGCAATTGCTTATGACCACGTGTGCGTTACTTATCGATCCGATCACTTCGATTTAGTAGTACATTCTAAAATGTTTACTGCTCTTCAGTTAATATAACAATTGCTGGATATGGGAAAGATATAATTGAAACTTTTATTATCTAATGAAGGTGAGTTGCTGGTGCATTGGCTTTCCAAACAAGAGGATGGGGAAGTTGACAACTGCTTTGGCGGCTTAGACAAGAGGAGGCTAAGTGGAGGTTTTGTTTCTGGGATGCATGTTCTGGTCTGGCCACTCACTATTCTAACAGTGACACAGCGGCTAGCTGAATGTATTATTATCAAACTTTGGCAAATAGAAAATTGCTATTGGGAACTGGTTCCTATTTCAACACATTCCCTATAGGTTAACACAGGATTAGGCTGCGGGAAACAGAGCGTTAGAGTTGGAAGAGGGTTAAATGAAAACACTTATCAACGCATATCTTTGAGTTCCACCACCTCCGCTTTTTAAATTGCTATCTTCAAACACTAGTGTTGAAGAATACGTTGACAGCTGACTAGTGGCATTCTGAGGATCATGTCTGGATGCTTTTATGATGGCTTTTTGTTTCTGCTATATTGATAGTATACAAATAAAATACCACAATTTTTATAAAATATTTAAATATCTGTTTATCGTTGACGGGGGAATAGTGTTTTTTTCTTCTGGTAATTATGTACTAAGGTAGTGATTTTGTTTTGCATTTCTGCAGGAGATTATCATGGAGACTTCATGTATGCTCCAGGTTAGTATACAAGTATTAACCTTAAAAATAAAAAAAAATAAAAATGATGGCAGTGATCTATGCTAAAAAAGTGTTTGGGCTTAATTTGGTCAGGTAGCCTATGTACTTTGCATATTGCCAAAAAGTCTTAAATTCAGATATAAGCTGGTGAATTGCCTCAACTTATGATTTCCAATTATTGCTACTAGTCTTTTAAGAATAATCTGGGTTTGTTAAATATTTCCGGTTACTTGGGAAATGGTAACAAAATGTATGCATTTTGATTTTTTTCAGTGCGTGCGATTAATTGCATTTGAAAGCTTTTTATAGTCACTATAGCCAAAATATAGGTCTGCTGGCGGCTGTAGTCATGATTGCGCACTTTCCCAGTATAATCTGTGAGATATTCACAGTAATTTACAGAAATGAGTGTTTAAAAAAAAATTAAAATAACAAAAAATTATGGTAATATATTTACATTTTTTTAAACTGTTCACCTTAAGATGTTTGCAATCTGGTCTCTTATTTATTTATTTTTTCAGATGGTGCATTTGAGAGCTCTTCTTTGTATAGCACAACAGAATCTGCTCAAAATCTGGTATTTGTATGCTATACTTTAATCTTCTGACTGTAATGTGGAATTCTAGCCTTATGAAAGCATTGGGAAACCTAATCCTAATCAAATAAAAATGTTTTCAGGTTTAGGATATAAAATTACTTGGTGGTTTTTTGTTTTTTTTTCGTTTTTGATTTATCCATTATTATTAAAATTAGATTTGTAAAATTCTAGCGCTATTGATGTATGTATATATGCTAATTTATTCTAAATTTAAAACTTTAACAATATTGATTTTGTCATGGCGTTATCTAGAGCAGTGCTCCTCAACCTTTTCTCAGCCGCGGCACACCTAAACCCTTCCCAGAATTCCGTGGCACACCAAAAACAAAATATACAAAAAAAGGAGGAATTACAAAGCACATACACAGAAATTACACTGTTCATCATACCCTGTTCCCCTTTATAACACTCTGCCCCTTCATCACATACGGTGCCACCTTTATCCCCCGCTGCCCCAACATGACATACTGTGCCACCTTTATCCCCCCTCCTCTGATCCTCAGCGGCACGCAGGCTGTCTGCTCTGGGCTTATTGATGTGATGCAGGGACGTGAAGGTCACGTGCCTGCATCACGTTTCACTTTTACAGGGAGGGAGGAGGAGGTCACAGGGCACACTGACAACGGTACACAGAGAGCGCAGCCGTTGCTCTGTGTATATGATTCTACACCTCCAACGTCTCCCAGCAGGTCTCTTCCTGGGAGAAATTTGGAGGTGCAGATCATATACACAGCGATCGCCACTCCATGTACTGCATCATTTTCTTTTTGCTCCGTTTCATGAGGGGGGTGGCAGGCCTGCGGCACACCTACCAACTGGGTACGGCACACTGGTGTGCCGCGGCACAGCGGTTGCGGAGCACTGATCTAGAGGTTCATGAGGGGCTTCTGACCAGGGCACATATAGCTACAAGAGGGTGCTGATAGGAGAATGCTTGGATTAGCTTAAAGTTTACAGCTGGCAGCATTCAGCTTTTTGTCACTCCTGTTTCTTTTCCTCTACATTTATCTATTCAAAAATAAACTGGGTAGATTTGTTTTGTAATTTCTATACAGACGTGTCCTCACAGGAATCAGCTTTTATAGTTGTCATGTTTATATTGGCTGAATTATTACACTGGAATGGCATGTGTTTCTGCATAATTCTCTTTTGCTTTTATCAATTGTTTACATGTGTTAAGATGAATACACAAGTAATCAAAGCAAACTTTAATTTTCCAATACATTCTGTTAACTTTCCTGCATATGGCACTAAGGGCTTTTTTATGATTATAGTTGTAGATGTACCTGCATATTCCTTTCTTGACCTTCTGTAGTCTTTGCAGGATGATGTTTCCCGGTCTATGCCTTCTCATGAAGATGGGACTTCATATAAGTACTCAGAGCAGGTGAAACAGTCTTTCTATTTGTATACATACAATATTACTGGAATTCTGCTAAATAACTCTCCAAGCATCGGACTGAATTAGAAATGAATGCAGAGAAGGGCTTTTCCTGCACCTTTTGGTAGTAAAAGTCTGACACATCTGACAAACTTCTTTACTGGTTTAGCACACTGAATATTCCATTGATTTACATAGACTGGAAGCACTTACCAACACTGATATCTTATCTATACACTGGTGTTTTTCCAGAAACTTACTTTATTTGCGTTGTTTGTCTTCCATATCAATTGCTATCCATGCATAGCGTGTGCTTAATTACAGGTTACATCTGTTATTTCTTCCTCCTGTGTGAATGCTGCACCTGCAACAGTAATCTCTTCAAGTTCAGCTGTGGGGATTCCAACCACTGTTACCTCCACTGTTCTCCCACAGACTGCAGTGCAACCAATCATGGTGTCGCAGCCTCCAGCTGGAAGACCAGGTAGTGTTAGATATCACATGCTGGTATTTTTTTAAGGGTACAATGTAATGTCCTCATCTTGAAATGACATAAAAAGCTCATTGGATATCTGTAACATTTCATTAGTGATTATTTGTACGGAAATCTGTACTCAAATCTGCTACTTGACTTCAAACAGAATTGTTCAAAAGATGTCTAATAAATAAGCTTTACCAGGCTGTTTATTTTCAGATACACTATTAGAGGGGTGACTTATTCTTGTGCTACACCCTGATGCATATATAATACACAGATGACCACTTTATAATATATCATGTAAAAACACACTTGGGTATGCTAATGTGTAATATGTTGAAAGTCAATTAAATAAAGTTCAGATTTTCAGTAATCACAAAGAATCACTATTAAAAAGTGACTTTAAAAAGCACTAGATTCCGGGTTTACGTTTGAAACAAAGGTGTATGTATGTATATATCTGGGATAGCAGCTGACGGGGAGCTGTTTCAGAGCGGCTGTTTTGGAGACTTGGGGATCTCTGTCGGGGGTGAGATCTCAATTTAAAAATACTTGATATATGACCCAAAGTTGGGACTCTGACAGTTTTAGAGTTAGGACCAAAACAGAGAAGCCTTGTAAGTGGCTGGTGGCTTATCAAATATATGCAGATGTATGTAACAAATTCCCTGTTATTTTAAAGATACAGTAATAGTTTGTTGCTGGGTAATTGCAAGAATGCTGAACTATATATAAGTATATTTTTTATATATTTCAGAAAGTGGCTTCCATAAATATGCTTTTACTGATTTCATAAACTGAGCTGTTTTTATATACTTGTGTTTAAAAATTGTACTTACAATATTTTGATCAGCTCCACCTGGCTCTGGTGAGATGGGAGATTGTACGGTCCCTCTACCACCACCTCCTTATTCCTGTGACCCAAATGGCAATGACTTACCCAGAGGTAAGCTGAAGAAATGGTGTGAAATCTATTTGTTCATTCAAGAGGAAATTTGTTCATTATTATTTTCGTCTTCCAGACACAAAAGTTCTACAGTATTATTTTAACCTGGGATTGCAAGTAAGTTCCATTGTAATGATGATTAAAATTGAAAATATGAAATATTGAAACCTGTAGTTTGAAAATGCATTATTGGACTTGCTGGTACCTTGTAGCATGTTCCTTTTACTACTGCTGATGCTTTCCTCTTTCCTCCATGGCAGCCATACTCAAATGGGTTATAAGCTTGTTAAGCTAAGCAGATATTGGAAACATCCACCAGGAAAATGTGCAACTTCCTCCATTCCATGTGTCTTATATAAATAGTGTTCCTGGTGATCAGGATGGTGACTGAGATGTACATTCAGGAGTATAAGGGTGTGGTAACATGGAAGCACGATCTATCATATAGCATCATGCAAGCAAGGTTGCAGTGGATTTGGCTGTTGGAAGCATGCTTTGTTAGGTTTTACATCCCCTCATTTCCCTGTCTCTATGAAGACTAATGAAGTTCAAGGAGGCAGTGGAAGTTATATTTCTATTTCCTCTTCACCTGATGGCAGCACAGACCTCGGGTAATTATCTCTGGGCAGGAGCCATGACAGGTAAAAAGAAAGACACCCCTGGATGCATAAATAGACTCCTCCGGTACCTGATGTCATTCTTTTTCCTGTGGTTAGGAGTCAGGCAGGTTGTGCGTGGACTTACCCTAAGGTGGTCAATGCCTCGATGCACAGGCGCTGTACTGGAGGCTCCCCGGTCCGCTCGAGGTAAGCGGTAGGGTGGCGTGACTGGCTGCATCTGTAGCTGCACGTGTTTTAGCCGAGGGTGTCTTTAGTGTAAGAACCGCAGCTCCGTTGGGACTTTATCTATAGCGCTCAGGAAGCGACCAGTAGTCACTTCTGGTTTCTAGAGCGCTAGAAATGGCGGACGGTCCATTTTGGTGTGGCCTATTCATTTCTAGGGAGTGATTCAACTTCCTCTTTGCCCTCTGTTTCTTTTGCTAAGTGGCGCCCTTGCAACTATTAAAGGGCCAGGATTCCTATCATACTTGTGGGAAACGGCAAACAGTCAACAGACTCTTGCAGACTACCGTCACGGTCACAGAAAAAATCTGGGTGAGTCAGTCAGTGTTTCTTTAGCAATCTATTCTTTATTCCAGGGGTTCTAAACCCTGTCCTCAAGTACCACTAACGGTCCAAGTTTTTAAAATCTCCTTGCTGGAGCTGTGCTCATAACTGACAGTTACATTTTGAAAGCTCCACAGGTTTTGTAGGGAGACCTACAAAACATGGACCATTAGTGGTACTTGAGGATGGGGTTGAGAACCCCTGCTTTATTCCCTGCTTATACAAGTAAGGATAGGATGTCCTCTACATCCAGTGAAAAACTTGACAAAGGGTTGGAAGTTAGTACTATCAAGGTGCACATTTCAGCCCTTAGTGCGGTGCTAGACTTAGATCTTAGACTACAATAAATATATCGGCCAACCTCTTCCTACCTGGGATCTTAATTTAGTTCTTAATGCACTAACGGGTCACCCGTTTGAACCTATGGAAGACATTCAGCTTGGCTTTCTGTCCTGGAAAACTGCTTTTTTAGTTGACCTCTGCTCAAAGAGTGTCAGAAATTCAAGCATTATGCTCTGAAGAACCCTATACATGTTTTCATTCAAATATGGTAGTCTTGAGAACTAACCCAACGTTTCTGCCTAGAGTGGTCTCAAAATTTCATCTTAATCAAGAGGTAGTTCTCCTACACTATGTCCAAATCCGGTGGCAGAAAAGGAAAAGATCTTTTATAAGTTAGATGTATTTAGGGCACTTAAGATCTACCTAGATAGGACTAATCAGGTTATGGAAGTTAACAGACTTTTCATCATTCCCGAAGGGAGAAACCAGGGTCTTGCAGCAACAAAGAGTACCTTAGCCAGATGGATTAAATCCTGTATTCATTTAGCTTATTCATCTCATACCGCTTTCACATCACCACCTGTGAAAAACCCGATATTTTGTACCCAGGTCTTTTCTGGGAGCATTGCCGTGTCATTCTCAAAACCGTGTTATAAGTCCACCAAAAACCCGGGAAATTCCCAGGTCTGACCCTTTCAGATCACCAGGTCCACCAAAAACCCGGGAAATTCCCAGGTCTGACCCTTTCAGATCACCAGGAATTTCCCGGGTGTTAGTGGATTTTTAGCGCTGAAGAGCATGCTCATGCTTGTAGTGCTACAATCATCAGCATGCCCAAGGATGACAGGGCATGCTAGCTCTTGGAGAAAGTGCTAGTAGGGGTATGTATTTGTGTAGTGTTGTAACGGATGACAGGGCATGCTGGCACTTGTGGTTCTCCAAGTGCTAGCATAACCTGTCATCCTTGGGCATGCTGATTGTAGAACTGGGAGCATCAGCATGCCCTATACGTGCAAATTTTTTTTGTAGGTTTCCGACGCTAGAAAGAGATTTGTTTACTGTTGCCATAGCAACAGTGGACAAATGTAAGCCAATCGGGAGGCAAAAAGAAAGACCTGGGTTGAAAACAACCCTGGCGCTTTCACATTGCCACCCTTCCCGGGTTGAACACTGGAAAAACCCTTTATTTTTCCCGTGTTCAAGTCCTGGGTCTCTTGACCTGGGTCTCCCGGAAGTTTTTGCAAAATACCGGGTTTTTGGCGGTGATGTGAAAGGGGTATAAGAATATCGACATGAGACTATCAAGGCCCATTCTACCAGTGCCATGGCTACTTCCTGGGCGCAAAAAGAATCTGCGTCACTTCAAGAACTCTGTAGGGCAGCAGGGTGGTCTTCTATTCATACTTTAATGAAGCATTGTAAAATTGATATTTTGGCCTAAGATGAAGCCAAATTTGGAAAAAAAAAGTTCTTAGTGCTAGAATTTAATTCTTACCACCCCTCCCTATTTATATTAGCTTGGGTACGTCACAAGGTCTATGCTGCCATCAGGTGAAGAGGAAAAGGTACAATTATACCTGATCATTTAATTTCCTTGAATCCTGATGGCAGCATAGACCTCAAGTAAGTATCTATGGGTGGGAGCCAGGACAGGTAAAAAGAAAGACACCCCCGGATGCATAAATAGGCTCCTCCTCTGATTACATAAATGTTTGTGTGCGCTAACTGTGCTGGGGAAGACACCAGGTACCGGAGGAGGAGCCTATTTATGCATCCGGGGGTGTCTTTCTTTTTACCTGTCCTGGCTCCCACCCATAGATACTTACTTGAGGTCTATGCTGCCATCAGGATTCAAGGAAATTAAATGATCAGGTATAATTGTACCTTTTATACCACATTGCTGATGTTTGGCAGCGGTATGGATGTTATTCCTCCTACATTCTTGGAATCTGCCACAACATGCATGAAGGACTGATCAGGCATCACAACCCAATACTTTATCCTTGAGATAGAGTTGGGACTCTGACAGGTAGGTAGTTGCAGAACATATTATGTTGGTGCCAAAAAAGTTGGTTTTTTACCCTTGGAGGTATTGGATTTTAATTTTACTTATCAATCTTTTCAAACCGTGACTCTAGTGTTGCTTGTGTCTGACAAGCTTGTCACTTACTTATTTCAAGAACTTAATAGGATAAGAGCCTTGTTGGTGTGCATCTTGTTGTTTTAAATCTATGCTAGGAAATGTCTCTTTTCCAGAAGATATTTAGTTTCATGTCATTCCTGACACCAATGTTTATGCAGATCATGTCCAACACACAAATCCAAAGTATTATCCACATTTCATATTAAGTCAATGATTACACACTCAACCAACAAATAAAAGTAAGACGATATTCTAGAAATAGTTGGGGTAATTTCAAAATGTTTTTGGTGCTTGTCTTTAGTTAGGTTATACTTGTATATAGAATATTAATAAGTGATTGTGCAGGCTTACTAAGTGCATGGCCAATAAATTGCCAGAGCTTAGGAAGGCACATTAACATGGGCTGTGGCAATCCAGGGAAAGGCTTCAGTGAGAGGCTGTAACAAGACTGTAGTGATCATCACTCTCTAAACCTAAAACTCCATATAAAGTGTGTGTATGTAACTTTTTTGGACACCATGAAGGTAAAGGAATAAGAATACTTTTTCTGTGAGAGGTAAGTGCCATGCAGCAATACTGTATTTGTTTTAGCAATATAATGAACATTAGTATCTTAACTTGCTGTGTCATCATGTGATTTTAAGGATGTATCAAAGAAATTTACATAAGCATCATACATCCAAATGAGTGAAAATGCTAAATCAAAACTTTTAATTTCTTAAACGTATCCTATTAAGTTGTTTATGTACTGGTTTGACCTGAGTATGGATGTATACGTTATGTCAAATTAAGGTTTAAAATAAGGTTTGAATGTCATACATCTTATTTTTAGTGTTATCATCAAAGTTTTTGGCACTCCATGGTCTATGTGCAACCGGTGCCGACACCACCACATGTTGAAACCTACCAAAGCTTTCCAGAACCTGTTCCTATAGTTGACCAGTCTGTTCCTACAATGTACAATGATAGCAGAACAGTAACGCTGGAATCCGGTGGTATGTAAAATGAACTTTTTGGAAGGTTTTTTTTCTTTTCATTTATATTTTTACCTGGCCTTGCTAAACTTTGCAATCATTAGATTTTACAATGTAACAATGCCCATGTTAACGTAAAAGCATAAATGGTTTCCAGATGAAAGTAAAATGTCACTGATGCACAGGACAAGATTAGTTAAAAATGAAACAAAATTGTGCTTTTATGGAAGAATGCCGTTCAGTCTGTATTTTAATGTTGGTAGTCAATCATTATATAGTTTTAGGCCATATTAAAGTTCAAATGCAAATTTGCATGATGACTTGTTCATAATCATGAAGTGTATTGGAAGATGTTTTTGTAACCCCGCACAACCATTGCAACAGTACAAACAAATGCATACCTGTGCTGCCCATATATGATTGCTACTTCAGAAATAGGCTCAGTACTGTTCCTTCCGTTACCAATACAAAAGCATGAAAAAAAGTTTTCTACTGATCAGATCATTGTACAAAGTATTGTCTAATTTATACACATTGGGGCTGATCCTGAGCTACGCCCGCCGTAGTAGCTATGGCGGGTGTAAGCGTAAGATCGGCTGAAAAGCCAATCTACACATGCGCCGGCCAGATGTCGCCCAGCGTTACTACGCTGTAGTTAGTGTAGGGAGGCGGGGGGAGGGTAATGGGTTATCGTAACAACGCCGCCATACCAGCGTAGTTACTCTCACTTGAGCCAGCTGAAGTTAAGGTAGCCTTCAGCTGGCGTAAGTGAGGGTAAGTACGCTTGGGCAGGGGGAGTCCATGATGTAACGCTGAGCGTTAGTACGCTCAGCGCCACATCATAGCTCTGCATCAGGCCCGCAGAGTACGCTCAGCGCTACATCGTAGCTCTGCATCAGGCCCGCAGAGAACGCTCAGTGCTACATCGTAGCTCTAAGTCAGGCCCATTAACTTTAAATCTAAAAAGTTGGGCCAAGAGTGAAATAATTTTATTCCCCAGAATTAAATACACGCAATGCTCAAAGACCTATTTTTGGCTGTATGTATATTTTATGGTATTGATTTTTGTGTAAACGGGAAAGAAGCAAGTGATAGGGCAGGGTGTATGTAAGGTATTGCATATAGCACATGGTCCCATACCACCCATACTCGCTGCAACATTTAGATGACTGAAAAATATGGCATGAAATCTGGTTGCGACGCAAACAAATGTATATAATTGAGTGTTTCTGGTCTTTAATGCCTACACACAAAGAAAAATACTCTTGTACATATAGTGGCAATAAACAGTTTGTCAGTTCCTGCAGCTCACATACATTCTGTCTGGCTTTCATAGTGTAAGACTTTTTGAAATTGGATATTTAGGGGAAGACTTACAAATTGCATGTAGTGTAGTTGCTGAGAAAGCTCTCCTTAAATGCACCGTGTATACCCCTTGAAGCTGATCCTGGAACTGTCCTTTTCGCTTAATAGAATGTAAAACACACAACATGAATATGTCATACCTCAAGGTACAGTATGTCCTCATTTTTTACTTATAGTGAATTATTGTAGAAGTTACAGGAACACAGCTTAGAGGGTATCCAGCTTTAGATAGTTGTTTGCTGTAAGCAGTTATTCTGTGTTCTAGTAATTCAGTTGTAGTGTTCCAAAAAATGACATAGCAAAAGCTAGTTTGTAATGGGGTGACAAGGTGTAAAATCCAGTATATCAGACATTTTAGGTAGAGAATTTAAACAGACAACATCAATGTAAATCTGTTTACTCTATTGCAGGATCATTTCAAAATATTGATGCCTTGCCCCCTTCTCCAGGACCGGTGTATTACCCCTTTGTACCAGACCCATACAATCAGCCTCCTTTACCTGGCTTTGACTCGTGTGTATCTGTTGTGCCTACATACCATTATGTAGGACCATGGCATACTATTAGCCCAGCTTACAGCAGTTCACCTCGGATGCATAATACGGTAAATCCAAGCCATGTTCACCAAGTCAGCTACATTGCAGCACCACCTCCACCTACACATTTTGTGCCGCAGACAATATAAGGTAAGCAGGTGACTCAACTCTTATGTAGGATCAAAATTATTCTTGGAAGAGGTCTCATTAGGTTAAGTAGTGATGTTTAATTGTGAAATGACTAAGTCTGTTATGCATTATGAAAGAACTGCAGATTGTTTAATGTAAGTTATACTTGTTGCTAGAAATTCTTCAAGAAGCAGCTGTAGCTTGCTTTTGTGTGTATTTTAGTTGCTATTCCACAGTCCTTTAACACAAATGGGAATCTTCAGGGGTTTAACAGTGATATTCTGTCCATTCTTCTATTGGCTAATCTTTAATAGTTATTTTCTAACATTTAGCCCATGGGTCTCTGATCTACTCCAAAATCAGGAGCATTCCAACATCAAAGGCCACAATAAGACAGACCTGGTACATTACATCCTTTTGGAATGTGATTATCTTAGCACCCTATTTAAATGTTTGGAAAAGTACCTGCTAGGACCTGTGCAGATGCGAATGCTTTGTAATTTGGGGGTCTCTTGGATTAAACGTGTTTGATTTACATAGCAATGATCCTCCTGTCTTAATATGTGTAATGCAGCTCCATGCAAGTGCCTCAGCATTGCATTGTCTCATCAATATCCAAGCTGAAATAGATGGCATTGTACATCTGCAAGTAACAAAGCAAAATAATAGTCTTAAATAATCTACTTTATTAAAAATCATTATGTTTAAGAGGTCGGTTACATTAAGTAAAATGTGTGTAAATACAACTGGAATAGTACAGAGATTGAACATTTCGCATGCTAAGAGGTGTTGAATGCATTTGAAAATGATATTGTGTGCTTTGAGTAGGAGGTAGAAAACTAAATCTGGCATATAAATATTATTTTACTGATGCTTTATAAAGAAAATATAGCAGAGTGTAAAAACAAGTTCCTGTACATACACTCCATTTTCTATCCTTACCTATATGGTACAGATCATGGAGAGTCTAGCATGAAATCTCACTGATACAGTGCAGCCATAACATCTGTTTGTAGAACCATGAACATGACCACTCAACCACTGTTTAAAAATTAAAAGAAACCCCAAACCAGTAAAGCGTATTATGTTGCTAATGGTGCATTAGAACAGGCAGCTTTATAAAACCTAAATATAATTGTTCAGAGTACAATAGAAGTATTTCAAGCTGTAGTGGATACTTAACAGTAGTTAACAGGTCTAGAGTTAGAAAAGTGAGGCACTATCTGGGACTATAGGAACGAAGTCTGATTTGGCGGACTTAAAATAGTCAGAGAACAACTGTACCATCTCCCATTATGTCCCTCCTACTGGTCCAAACACTTGCACCGACACTGGAATCCACACTGCTCCGACAACCAACCAGTTAGCAATGTTTTTGGAGAATATAATATCCATGTCACAGAAAATATAGTAACTGACAAATTGACAGCACTGGAGACGCTAATAATTTTTGTAACTTTTTTCAGAGGAATCTGCATTGTGTTGTGTTTATTATTTGGAGTACAGAAATATTCTCAGACAATTGCTTTTAGTCCTAGCCCCAGACCTTTAATATACCCTCCATAGATTATTTATGCCTCTATTCTGTCCTTGTGTCATGATACTAATATAATATGCAGAAAGTTTGAAGTTTTCTGTTGAATATTCGATAAAGTACACCTTTCTAATTCTTTTCTTTCTGACATGCAGTAACGCAAGCCTGCAAGTGTAAAAACAGATTGAAACGTTTGTTTTAATAAGTGTACACTTCATTCCTCGTTCTATAGAATGTCAAGGAGTATAATTAGTTCTTTTTGTATAGTTGCATTGTCTTCTCCCACTCCTGTGACTTGGAAGGAGATGTAGCTGGCAGGTGAAGTGATGCTGCTATCTGATAACTTTTCAATTTACAGAATTAGTGTAAGAACAAAAGCCACATTATCGCTTTACCTTGTCAATTTTCATTCTTTCGTCAACTTGATGGGTAAATAGGTATTGTTAATGCTACTTAAGAATACAATGATTTTAATGTTGCATAAGAATTACTTTTTTTTAATTTTCCCTCCAGGTTCTTTTGGTACCCAAATGTGACGGAGTTCTTGCTGAGAACAAACCTGTTTCTTCTTTCCACATGCACTGCATTGGGTGTTGAGGACTGGCGGTACAATAGTTGAGTTTACAGTTTTTACTTTATAGTAAACCCAGGCCTGGGCCGCTGGATTTTCCATCACGCAGCTGCCAAATATGTTGCTAAAATGATTCTCTGCATTTATATACTGATGTCTATGCTTGATTCTCAAGTGCACCTGCTGTCATGACTTGTATTCTACCTCATTGTTTTAATCAATGTGTGGCACTTTAGAGATTACCACTTTTTGTTACTGTAGTATTTCTACATTGTACTACTTGCTCAGAATACCAAAAGCACTGTTGGGCCATAAAACATCATAACTGGAAGATCATTATTATTATTATTTTTTTTTTTTTTTTTTTTTT
>WWET01001761.1:118391-128661 GCA_011038615.1 Limnodynastes dumerilii | reverse complement strand
ATACCCCGTTCACATTACCACCTAAAAGCCGGGGTTTTCATGAAATTGCCGGGTTTCATGAAAACCCCGGCTTTTTTTGGCAATCTGAACGCAAACCCCGGGTCTCTCTAGCCGGGTCTAAGACCCGGATAAAAAGAAGGGTTTTTGCCGGCTTTTTCAATAGCCGGCTTTTTGCGTTCAGATTGAGCCAAAAAGCCGGCTATTTTCCCTGCTGCCGGCTTCTAAAAATAAAAAATAAAAAAGCCAGTGCGTTCAGCTCAGTCTGAACGCACCACTTTCAAATTTTCTAAATTCTGCCCACTGCCTAAAAAGCCAGCTTTTTAGGCAGTGGTAATGTGAACACGGTATTATTTAGACTTGGGCTGGGAAATATCACCTCTCAACACTAGTACTGTTTGCAACAGATGAAATTTGACACCCCCTGCAATCAACATGGTTTAGCCCAGGTGTGACTTTAAGTTCTTATTTTAAGAAGATTCTTAAGTGTGAATCAGGTCCATACTTATTATTTGCATATAAACCTTATTGTGCTTTACTCTGCAGCATCTTTTCAAGCAGTCTTCTGCCTAGTACAACCTATAAAATGACAAACAAGGGGGAACATGTAATGCTGCAAGTTCAGAGTTATCGTCCCATAGAGACAATTTAATTCTTTATACTCACAGCCAAAACACACTCTGAGCTGATTCCAGTCTATGCACCTATGCAGTCTATATCCCCCTTGTAGTTTCTCACAGATTACTGTATTAATACAGATTTGACAGTAAATAACTGTTTCTGAGCAGATATGAATGACTTTCAACATTTTCTTAGACTCCTTCACCCAATAAAATTTTAATAAGGGTAATTAATAGAAACATGAACAGTCACAAATAAAGTTTGTAGTTATAAATGTTTATTGGCAACTTAATGTTTACATACAGTATGAAAGAATAAAAATCTTAATATCCGTAAGCATACAATTTGAAAAAAAAAAAAGATAAGCTTTATTCTGTATTTCAGTGTACAGTTAAGTTACAAAAAACATGGAAATAAATACATTTGTTATGTACAAAGTATCTCTGCAGGAATAGATATCTGTTCTGCGGTATTTAACCCAAAGTGCACTCTAAGTGAATTCAATTTTGCGTATTTTAAATGGACATTCAGAATGTTCTGTTACCCGTCTGTGCTGAAGGATTGGCAAGGCATATTCCATTAATCTTTCCTCTCGCCTCCCCAGAACGGAAAGAGTTAAGAATCCACTTTATTCATTGCTTATATCTCTAAGTGCAGGCAAGATGCTGTTTTGCTGCATATTGCTGCCATTCTATAAAAGTTTTAAAAATAAAAACAATTACTTTACATTTAATACATGTATCATCTCTGCTATGTAATAAATATATATTTTTATATATTTTTTAATTTCCCAGAGATATAAAGTTTTGTCATCACCCATGCTTGATTGCTGATGTTATATTGCGATTAATAAATTAATGGGTTTGGTAAAAGGCTTTTGCGGCTACTATTTTGCACAGTGCTGCTTTGAACATAAAATGACCAAAGTTTACTAAACGTATTGATAATGAGCTGTGACATTTATACACACGTCTGCAGAGTTCCCAATGTAAATGATATGATACAAGCTAATGTATGCTTTGGCTAACTAAGAATTCTCAAAAGGTCATATTACCCATACAGTACATAGTGGAGGAAACTGTTTTGTGGGTTTAGCCAATATTGAAGGCTTAGGCCCACCAATTCACTGTAAAGTAGTGACCTTCCTGAGACAGTGTGCATCAGGGATTCAAAAACACATGCAGTCTTTGGACATAAAGCACAAGTGGCGACCATTGACGAAACAGTGAACTTTTTGAAAAGAATTGTGACAAAGAACATTGAAATATATATGGATCAATTTGAAGGTGAACTTTATAGATTGTTCGCTAATATGCATTTTGCATTGGCAAATGTCACATGACTTTGTTTTGAACATGCTATCAGGAATGTCACTACTTTTGTTTAGACCACAAAATGGCTTCCTGCACTTTGTTGACCAATTGCAACTTGTCATAAATAGAAAAAAATCTTACTGCTATTAAACCCTGTTTTTTATAACCATTCCTACTTTATGATAAGCATTTAAAAATCTTAATAGCAGAAACTAAGTTAAAAAAGTATTAAGTGGTGTAGTTGAGGGGATTTATGGATCATGCATTATATCATACTTTGAAATGTTGTTCAGCATGCAACAGATTTTTAGTACGTTAGATGTAGAGACGTTTCATTCATGTAAGAGATTAAACAAGTATTATTATTTTTTGTTAATAAAATGAAATTTTTTTTAATTTTTTTTTTTTTATATATAAAAAAAAAATCTAATACCTGCCCACATACCCTTTACTAAAGTTAGGACAAAGTAGTTTAAGTCAAGTTTTACCCAAAATTGGCTTAAAAAAATACTATCAGAAAAAATGGTACTGTTGCAGCTTTAAACATATCTTAAACACAAGTGGGAATGCGGTTGTGGGCAACAGTCATAACACTGGACGATATTTTGGCTATAGATGCTAAAGTAAAGGTGTAACTAATTTACAGCCTGTATTTTTTGCAGGTTAAGTTACTCTGTAGATAGATAGATAGATGATAGCCCAGTTCTGTTTGAGATGGCAGGGTGTGGGATTAGTCCTGTACTTTTTTTTTTTGAGGGGGGGGGGTCTTTTTCACCTTAAGGTTTCCCTGGGGGCTAATAGGGTATTTAATGGTATGTTCTTGTCCAAAATTGTAAAAACATTAAAAACAAACAAAAGGCACACATTCTATAAACGAGTCCTGTTGTTCCATTACCCTCACAATCAATTAATGATATAAATGAAGCTATAAAAGCATAGTTTTGTGTAATTTTCGTTTGCAAAAATTCAGTATGCTTGACTTGCTGGTGGCAGCTCCAAGTACCTGGTGCACTGGTTGTCATTAGTGGTTAATAGATTGTACTTGTATATTCTACATGAATATAATCACAGACAAAAAAAAAACATTTAACCAACAGCTGAAACACTGTTAACAACAAGTTTGTTAAATGATGTAATTGCTCCTAAATTTACATATTAGCGGCTTTAAACTCTTCTTAAACGTTACTGCCAACCTTTCATTTTCTTACTTTATATGCAGTGGAGTAGCACTTATAAATAATGTCTTATCTAAGTATTGACTGTCAGATTCTAGGTGTTACTGCTCATCTCTTATTATCCTTTTAACAGACTAAAATGTATGTTTTCCTTACACCACACAGGTGTGATTTGAGCTGCTAAATGGTACTTTTCTTGTAATACTGCAAATCCATATACAATAAAACACCTATTCCCCTCTTTCCTTAAAACACAGTCATTCCAAATTCGATATACAAATCTAAAGCTATAAGGTTCTATAGTGAAAATATCTATGGCCCCAATGCATATCCAAATGAACAAATAAATGTATCCTTATATTCATCCAGATCAGAAGGGTATCCATTGTTGAATGAAACATCTTCCTTGTAGTAGTATTCTCACTCTCAGTACTAACAGATTAGAGTTTTCAAGCCACTGTTACATTGATTATAATTACTCTACAAAGAAATATATCGGACATTGTTTGACAGAGATTAAACTACTGTCAGTGTGTAGATCAGGGCTCGAATGTAGAGTTATACGGGGTCACTTCTCCAGCTAATTTAATGGAAAAGCTGTAAATCTCCATTCACTTCTATTAGTTCAAAATTTTCATGCTGCCACTTCTAAATTTTCACTTTGATCACTTGTGTATATTCTAAAAATGACAAAAATACTTTATTTAAGGAGGTTGCTGTAATAGTGTATCTACCCTCCATAATTAGCTTTTTTTCAGCCCTGTCTTAATAGGTTACTTCTAATTATGAACTGGCTCACTTTTGAAGGGTGGAAGCAACAAACTGGCTGTACAATTCAACTGTAAAATAAAATTTGAAGGATAATATGAAAGCTTTATGATATGCAACTATATAATAATAGCTGTCCAAAAATATTTCTAATGCTCCATGTAATATCACTGACCCTTACAACTAACAAGCTGCCATGCCTATAAGAGTGTGCGCTGACAGTTGACGCAGCAACAGTTACCCTTAAACTTTGCAATGTAAAACACTAGTCCAGTACTGCAGGTACATAGCATGAGAAACAGACAAGCCTATGCATGCTAAAACCGTACACTATATTTAAAGCTATTCAAGGCATCGGTAATGTACAGCCAATCTAAGAACCTAGAATTGAACAAAGTAACAATAGAACTGCTAACAGACTGCAACATATTGTAATATGATTAAGACTAAAAGGTAATCATTTTTCTTCAATTATACTTTTTCTTTCACTACTATATTTGGTATAAATTAACTCTTTTCTGATTTAAATATGTATATATATATATATTTTTTTTTAAATACTGTTGTGTGAAGGAAACCTATATAAAACTGTATGAACTGGATAAAGTTCCCTAATAAAAGAATCATTCGTTTGGATTGCAGACTGTGCACTGGTGAACCGATTGGAATGCGTTCCAACCCAGACAGGGGGCCAGATCCATACGTCATGTATGGAAATAGCCTGAAGAGATGTACTGTGCACGCGCAGTACATAGAATCTCTGTATGGAACACAGCCGCCCGATGCCCTTTTCCATGTGGAATTCATTCTCCAGAATGTGATTCTTTATTTCGAAAGACCGTTGTACTACAGCTGAATGCAGACTGCCAGCAGTCTATATTTTAGAACGCAACGGGGACTCCTCAGCCGAAAGGTAAGTATTTTTACCTAACCCAACCCTTAACCCTTTCCTAAATCTAACCTTCCCTTTCCTGCAGCATAACCTTCCCCTTCTTAAGCCCTAACCCTAACGCTCCATGCCATCCTACTAACTGGAATGATTTCCATGCAGTTTTCAGTACAAGAGAGAATTGGAAATATGCTGCAGGTTGGTGAGGAACATCTCATGTAGCTTATTGCAATTGTTGATTCTAAAAGAAGCAGACAACTCAACAAAAAATATTTTCACCATTAGGAATAGGTTAGACACATGTAGGGCTGCCATGAGGGAGCGGGAGGGCATAAATGCTGCCTAAGCATCTATGAAGTGGTCCCAACACTTTGCTGTTTTTAAGATTTGGATTTCTCTAATTAAGACTGGGCAAATGATCCATTATGCCACCATGATTTATATACCCCTAATACTTCCCGAGTACAGTACAAACCTCATCTGTTACACATTTCTTCATCTCCCATCTAAACCCTCAGTAAACGATGTTGCTAGCGGTCCTACTTTTGGAGTCATCTACATCTTTAGCATAACAGCTTACTATGTAGAGGAATGCAGTGCAGTTAGCCTGAATTGTTAACGGCTCATCCACCTTGTACAGATGTTGTTTGCCACTATGATACCATATGTCACCATACTGTGACTGAGTAATAACGACTGCTGGCAATTGGCAGCAGTTTCCTGCTTGACAGCAGTCATCCTGCAATTCCTGAGGCCTCAAAGATTCCGACGTGACCGGTAACCCCTAACCCTCTGTTTCCTGCAGCCTAATCCTAACCGTTCCTTTTTCACAACCTAACCCTAACCCTCCCATCTCTGTAGCCTAACCCTAATCTTCCCCTACTAGCAACCTAACACTAACCCTCCCCTCTCCACAACCTAACTCTATTCTTCCCCGCTCTGTAGCTAGACCCTAATTGCATGTGGAATGGGTAACTAGTGGAACATTCCACATGGTACCCGTGCTCTATAAAAAAAATGTCTTTATGAAAAAACTGTAAGCACTAATACAGCCAATTCCAAGCTGACGACTGTATCACTGTCAGAAATAGCAATTTTCATAGCAGTAACTGGAACTCCTTTGTACTTTTGGTCCTCACATAGCAACCCACTGCTTCATAGTCCCATTATCTTGCAGCAGCAAATAATATATATGTTAGCAAATACAGGGGTGGGTCGGCGGTTAGCATGGCCCATTTACAGCCGTTTTTTGCAGACTGTGCACTGGTGAACCGATTGGAATGCGTTCCAACCCAGACAGGGGGCCAGATCCATACGTCATGTATGGAAATAGCCTGAAGAGATGTACTGTGCACGCGCAGTACATAGAATCTCTGTATGGAACACATCCGCCCGATGCCCTTTTCCATGTGGAATTCATTCTCCAGAATGTGATTCTTTATTTCGAAAGACCGTTGTACTACAGCTGAATGCAGACTGCCAGCAGTCTATATTTTAGAACGCAACGGGGACTCCTCAGCCGAAAGGTAAGTATTTTTACCTAACCCAACCCTTAACCCTTTCCTAAATCTAACCTTCCCTTTCCTGCAGCATAACCTTCCCCTTCTTAAGCCCTAACCCTAACGCTCCATGCCATCCTACTAACTGGAATGATTTCCATGCAGTTTTCAGTACAAGAGAGAATTGGAAATATGCTGCAGGTTGGTGAGGAACATCTCATGTAGCTTATTGCAATTGTTGATTCTAAAAGAAGCAGACAACTCAACAAAAAATATTTTCACCATTAGGAATAGGTTAGACACATGTAGGGCTGCCATGAGGGAGCGGGAGGGCATAAATGCTGCCTAAGCATCTATGAAGTGGTCCCAACACTTTGCTGTTTTTAAGATTTGGATTTCTCTAATTAAGACTGGGCAAATGATCAATTATGCCACCATGATTTATATACCCCTAATACTTCCCGAGTACAGTACAAACCTCATCTGTTACACATTTCTTCATCTCCCATCTAAACCCTCAGTAAACGATGTTGCTAGCGGTCCTACTTTTGGACTCCCCCGCACTATCCACTAACCTTGTGTCAGGTGCGGTGGGTGTTCTGTAGGGTGCTTTTTGGAAAGGCAATGAATGGGTAAGTTTGGTGAAAAATAAATTCGGCATCCTTATCCATTCATTATGAAAAACTTCTAATTGGGTAGATTTTCGAAATACAGAAAGCCAAAAATTAGCTATCGGCTGTCTGGATTTCGTAAATCTGATTTTCTTAGTGTAGAACAGAACCCCCAAATACTATTGTTTATTTTATAGTCTCTTGTAGCAATGTATATCTTTCCATGATAACATATTTCCCATGATCTTTTATTGCACTATAAACTGTTCTGGGTTACTATATGCCATCTTTATAATTGTCTATGCTGAGAATGTGTAATAGCTTTTAATTAGGTACATCCACTAACTGCAGCTCTCTGTTATTCTTAATTTAACTTTTACTTTCTGCAGCTCTCCACAAAAGGACCATAAGTTTGAAAAGCAATATACAAATTCAGTCTAAGCAGTGTATTGTTTAACACAAATCAGATTTATTCAAGGCAATTTGGGTCACGCCACACTTATATGAAATAAAATAAATATACATTTACTGTGCAGAAATGAATAAGAAACAAATTATATTTTCAAAGTTATACAAATCACCCAGGTCTTGCCTTGATAAATATGATCCTAAGAGCTATAGTATACACCTAAGACCAGTATAAATATTTGAATTTGTGAGATGAATTACATTACAGTAGATAACTACTGTATCTGGTATTTGCAATCTGAAAATAAATAAGGAATTAAAACAATACAATTGGTAAACTCAATAGATTTTGGTTATTTGGAGACTATAAATACTAAATATGAGATCAAATTAAACATAAGCCACATGTAATAAAGAGACGTAAAGAGTCTCAAAATATTGCACTTGAAATCTGTTATATTTGTTTACCCCCATTTGTCAATATCTATCACAGTCTCTCAGCTTATAATATTAATATTATGTGTATGTCTGTCTATCCATACATACATACATATACACACACACACACACACACACACACACACACACACACACACACACACACACACACACAGCAATGGTTATGAATGATCATGTAAGGTGTGTCTTACAATACATACTCATGACTTAACTAAGCCTATCTAGCTCAGTTTCAGGGATTGCAAGTAAAGGGCTGTGTGCATTCTCTGTTATTCCCAAATTGAAAAATGGAGCTAGAAAAAAAACAAACCTTGTTAAAATGAAACAATGGTGCATTTATTCAATGCATTAAATGTGCATTGTATTTTGGCAAAATGCTCAGTCACCCTGAGAAATGTACTATACTTCCCATCCAGTTAAGTAAATGTCTGATGGGCAACATATTTAGGTGCAAAATAGTTTTTAAATGACAAGAAATGTGTTCTAATAGATGAGCCTTTAAGCAGGGTTGCCGACTCTCCCGGAATATCCGGGAGACTCCTGAAATTTGGGCTGGTATCCCAGGAAATCTCCCACAAGCCCCACCAGCCATCAATTATTACTGTAATCCCTAGCGTTACTAGGGATGTGCGGGGCTTGATGATGTCATCAAGCCCCGTCCATCCCCTGAAACGCTAAAAAATACAGGAGTGATTGACAGGGGGGGGGCTTAATGACGCGATTTACATACATCACATCATTAAGCCCCGCCCCTTGATGAAATCAATGGCTTTCCTCTGCGATCTCCCAGAGGGAAGCTCTAAAAAGTCGGCAACCCTGCCTTTAAGGTGAAGTTTTTCTACACAAAACATTTCTCTTTTCACCATCTGGTTCCATGAAACATAATGTAAATACTGATTTTACAGTGCAGATTTCACTGAGATATACATGAAGCATCTATGCTATAGGCATGCCCGCATGCATTATCAGTCCCGGTTACATAGGTGTAGAACAACAACAGCTGGAGATGCACAGGCTGCAGCAGCTGTCAAGAAGTTCATATCTTAAACTTGTGCTTTACGGCAATAAATGTTTAGTTTATTTTTACACATTTTAGAAACTTTAGGAGTGGTTTGTGATTGTGTTATTGGAGCAGAAACACCCATATCTTTCCTGATTCCATATTGCAGATTCTGTTTTGGAGTCTGGATATCCTTTGGCTGAACAGTAGTTGTACATCTCTTACTCTCACCGGTCCGGATTCACAGTTGTGTAGTCTTGTTTTAAGAATTGAGCTACTACGCATGCGTAGTAGCTTATCTACGTACCATTTCTGTACGTAGATTGTGTACATAGATAGCGTACAGAAATGGTACATAGATAGTGTAAATAAGTGTAGTAGCTTAATTCTTAAAACAACGTATATAAGATAAAAACTACGTCACTGTGAATCCGGGCCACTGTGTGTTAAATATTGTAGACTATTGTAGAACTTTTAGACCTGTCAAGAAAGTAGCAATGGAAATCTTAAAGGTTTAACAGGTTTCATGCAATCACAAGTGCCAGTACTAACTGCTACATTATTCTAGGCTGGCACGATATGTAAAATGTAATAAATAGTGAAGATATATCGAGTTATTGTAATGCAAACTGTTTTTGGAAGCTGTTTTTTTAAATACAAATATTGTGGAGAATGCATGGAAATTTAATGTAGCAATGTTAACATATCTGGATAACTCCTACTTAATAAACTATAATTCCAAACATTGAATTTTGGGGGCTTTCCCTCGGAACTACTTGGTGCTGAATGATTTACGTATAACAGAGAATTATACAGATTGCTGTGGATGGTGTTTATATAATTGTTTTCCCTTAGATTTAGCAGGATGGTTTTTAGCTCCAATGTCCCATGCAGGGGTAATCATTTTCCCAAAATAGACAGTACTTAATATAAGTGGCATGTTTATAATCTCTTATCCCAACTATTGCACATTAAATATTGTAAAATGGGTTTTTATATAAAGGTAACATTTTAAAGAAATAGAGATAAAATTTCTTCAGAATCTCTTTTCCTGAGTTGAATTAAAATAAATGCCGAGCCTTCATTTTTTTTTTTTTGCACAATGACCGAGAAATTGCTAGATGTGGTCTATACCAATGAATGGACCTAGGGCTGGATCCAGACCTTGTTAAGTGCATGAACTTAGTTACACCTGGGCTAAACCATGTTGATTTCAGGGGAGTCATATTTCGTCTGAGGTGGCATTTCCTAGCCTACGTCTAAATAACAGTGTAAAAGTAAAGCTAGGCTGGATCCAGACCCTAGTTAAGTGCTTGAAATTAGTTATTCCTGGGATAAACCATGTTGATTGCAGGGGAGTCATATTTCATCTGTTGCAAACAGATTAGAGTTGAGAGGTGATGTTTCCTAAGTCTAAATAACAGTGCGATAGTAAAGCTGGTCAGTATCTGTGTGCAGTAAGCAATTCAAAAATAAATCCCTGCATGCAAAGAATACAATTAACTTGACACCCCCTGAAATCAACATGGT
>WWET01001761.1:70283-82401 GCA_011038615.1 Limnodynastes dumerilii | reverse complement strand
GTCAGCCCTGCCTGCAATTACCGTTTCTTAATTGCCACAGTTCAGTCCTGCCTGCAATTGCCTTGTGTCTCAATTGCCATAGTTGAGTCGTGCCTGCAATTGCCCTCTGTCTCAATTGCCTCTGTCCTGCAATCTGCTGGTTCTAACTTAGCTCATGAGCAAAGTCTACCTGAAACCACTAAGTCTCTGCTACAGACCTGACCACTCTACACGCCCCAAGGAACCTAGAATGGATTCCCAACCTGGTCATTCCGTGACACCAGGGAGGGGATGTTGGGTTTTAATGATATACATTGGGGTATATGGGCAAGTGGGTGGCTGTCAACATTAGTATACTGTATGTCCAAAATGAAAGTATAAGTTGTCAATGACAAAATTATCATCTCAAAGGCTTGCAATCTATTTAACCTGAGATTTGGCATTATGGTAGATCAACCTACATTAAAAGTAATGTGCCTGATGAATCTCCAAATGATTATTTATGACATCTAACCATCTGAAGGAGCAAATGCCAACATTGAATACATTTCCCCAGCATGTCTTTGACATGGGGTTATATTTTATTCATTCTGTATTGTCCTTAGACTATTAATGTGTCAGCATAATGTCAGTTGGGGATTCTGCCAATGGAGTTAAATATGGGAGTTAAAAGCAAAGATTAATTTCGTATTGTTCAAAGCCTATGCACAGATTACTGAACACTATATACCTAATGGTCTCTCCAATACAACCAGTGGATTGTAGATATTATGTGTCTACCCTCATAATTGATCTAAAAATGAATCAGACTACACACACACAGGGCCATTCTCTTGCTTTATGTGTTTGGCCTACAGCATTGGAAAATGTCCAACAGGTTCAACATTCAATGTTATATATATATATATATATATATATATATATATATATATAACACATTTGTGGACAATGGAGTAGATCCAGAGCAAAGTGCCTGTTACGTTTCATCGCGTAGCGTATTTACACTAGCGTATTTTCTATACACTGCCCTCGCTCATATGTACTTTGTCCGTTTTACGCTTCCCAAACCCTACCTTAACTTTTCAAAGCGTAAGTACTGACGTACGTAATGGATTCACGTTCGTAATGGCCTAACCCGGCCCATACTGTATGATTTAAATGTCGTATGGATGAACCCGCCCCTTTGTTCGTAGTTACGCTGATTGTTCGTACGTTCAGAGTTACGTGGCGTAACATCTGCCGTGCGCATGCGCAGTAAATACTAATGGGTGTAAAATCACTAGCGTACATAGGTCTGGATCTGGGCCAATGTAACTGTCATGTTCAAATTAAAAAAAACAATTATTCTCGTGCTGATTTTTCATTGTCATTCAGTCTGTACAGTTGTAACAATAGTAGTACAACTACCATAAATCAGTTTTATATGAGCTCTGCTTATAACAAAATATTAGTCAAAGACTTACAAAGATCGCTTGCAAGCTCAGAAGTCTACAATAACATTGACTACTTCAAAAACATCAAAAGATTCCTCTTGAATGCAAGTGAAGGTTGTAATTTGCAAGCTGAACTTGCAGCCCAAGAGATGCAAACACAAAGGAAAATAATAAAAGCTGAAGGGAAAAAATAGATAGCAAAGCGTCTTAGTAAGAAAAAAGAATAAAGGTAAAATGTGTGTAGAGAACATGGGGTCTTTTCAGAAATGTTAGTTGTATTTGAAGAACTAATCTGAAGAGAAGAGGGGTACTTTCTGCAACCCTATAGGGCAATGAGCAATTTGCTAAAAAAAAATGTCTATGTTCCCATAATGCATTACACAGAGCATTCAAAAATCAATCCATACAACAACACAGTGTTCCAGGGAAAACTACAATCCTATTGGGCTTTGATTAGTATCCCATAGAACCACTAGCCAGTATCTATTTTTCACCTTGTGGTTTGTATTAAAACAGCCCAGCCTAACTGCCTCTGGTACTGAAGGGGATTTGGAAGAACATTGAGCTATTGTGAGATTTACTGATAAACTATTTGTGTATAAGGCTTATAAAAAAAAACGTAAGTAAAAAAATGTGAAAATTATAAGCCTTGAATGTTTCTTATTATTTACCAAAATTATCAATCATTTACACTAATGTTATGTTATAGATAATGCATTTGTAACTAACCTACCAAAGAGAAACATTTCATTTAAGTACATACAAGAGGAAACAAAAGAAGACAATATATTCTAGACAATGCTTCCAACAGTTTTCTCTGATAACAGGGATGAAATCAGTCATGTGGGTTGCACTGAGGTGACAGACTCCTGCCAGCCCTCATCTCTTTCATGAGGTAAAGGTACTGGTGTTGGGATGTTAGCTGCAAGGGGAGTAATCTAAAACTCATTTATAGAAGCAGACGAACAAACACACCCCTAAGAAAACAAAAGAAAATCAATGCAACATGGAAATCAGAGCATTTCTCTATTAAATGGAAAATTTACTTTTATTGCATATGTCCTTTATCACAGTAACATCATGCGATATATAAGTCACAAGTTGACTTATTTAAAACAAACATCATTTAAGGATAATTTAGATTGTCACAGCTAAAGTGCACTAGCAGCTTACATTTAAAATGGAAGCAGGGTCAGATTATGTATTGTGGGGGCCCCTGCCATATATTACATTTGGTAAATAAATGTATAATAATACTTGTAAAAGATATATATATATATATATATATAAATATATACACATATATATGGATGTTTAACACTTATGCTCGGTTAGCCTTGATAAAGGAGCTATGATACAGCTCCGAAACGATCGTTGGTGGTCACGTGAGCTTTAATTAATATCATGGACTTTGCATACTGCCCGTTATTACATGGACTCTGTTTACCTATATGGATTTTTTCTATGTGGCAGTTATAAGCTCTACTTCCATAGGTCTTTATTGATCACTTTTTATGTGTGTATTTTCCACTTTGATTTTTTTTGTTTTATTTTGGATTGATATCCTGTGAATTTACAACTTGTGCACTTATTAAAACTGTGAAGATTTCTACTTTTTGAAACTACGTGGAGTGCTGGCTTCTTCCTTAAATGGTTTACATTGTATACTTCATATCTCAGCCCAGTGCAACCATTCTATGTACTTTTTTGAACTGAGTGCTTGTCACAGCCCCACCCACCACTGAGTTTGATTGTATATATATATATATATATATATATATATATATATATATACCTTTTTATAATAAAAATCTGAAAAAGGAAAATTAATTATTAACACAAAAAAATGTAAGCAACAAATAAATTCATAATGCTTTCAATAACATAATAATAAATAATAATATAGGAACCTCTATTGCATATCCTTTAGATTGAAACCTGAACTTCCCATTTTATCATGGGTTTATCATTGGTTTCTCTATTTTAAAACAAACCTGCTGCAATGAATAATAACAAACTTATTTTGCTCATAAAAACGCATGCACAAGCATGAACTGAACACGGATTGTCTAAGTACTCATAGAGAGTGTCCGGCATTCGACGTGACCCGCAAACACTCATAGGGCTTGATCCAGACCTACGCTTGGGTGCGTTTTTACGTTGTTCGTAAGCGTAAAAACGCCCATTTGTACTTACTGCGTATGCGCGGTGCTGATGTTACGCAACGAAACTCTGAGCGTATGGGCCTTGATCATGCCACCTGCGTAACAACGGTCGAGGGGGTGTGCCTGCCATACGAAATCCGTAAATACGCACCAAGGGCGGGGTGAGGCATTTAAATCGTACATTGTGGGCGTGCTAAGCATCATAACTACGCAAGTAGCTTACGGACGCCCACAGTTATGATCAGAAAAGTTAGGGTAGGGTTTGCTGGGTGTAAACTAAGTATGAACAAGGGGGCTGCCTAGGGGAGTGCATCATAGGTACGCTGGCGTAGACACGCTACACACATGAGCGTTTCATGAGCATAGGTCTGGATCAGGCCCATAGTGTATACTCTTCCCCTCACAATAGGGCGCTATATCATATAGAGCCCTGTAATGGGAGGATATAATGGCCTAATATTGGAGATAATCTGAAAACAATAAAGAATTAATATTATTTACTATTATATTATTATTATTATTATTATTATTATTATTATTATAGCATTACTATTACACTGTTATTTATCACCTCTCATCTATTTACTATTATATTATTATTATATTATAAGAATCTATATAATATAATGTTTGCAGGTTAAGAGAAAGAGGGTATAGGGTGCACTCTAGCTGTGTAATGATAAAAACTATTTTTAATTAATACCCATATACTTTAATACTTATACATTTATATAAGATTAATAACATTTACAAAATAGGAAGTTGAAAAGGCCATTTTTAAAATACAATTATTTTTCAGCATTGCATGGCTAGAGTGTATCTCTATAATCACCCTCTTTCTATTAAACTACAAATAAACTGCTTGGGTGAGGTATAGCACTGGGGTATATATGGTAAATATTTTTCATTTTTAAACTATTAATATTAACTGCTGTACTGATTGGATTCCCTGAATTGAAAAAACTTTTAGGGGTGATAAAATAACTTTGTAGATACTTTGTAGACACTATATATTATAAAAAAAACTGACCTTACCTTAAAGGATAATATTCTTCTATCTTCTTACTTTTTTCTTCTATGGTTTCACTTCCATCTTCATACTTGCGTCCATCTTCATACTTGCTACCATCTTCATACTTCTCACTTCATACTTGCTTCCATCTTCATACTTCCTTCCACCTTCATACTTGCTACCATCTTCATACTTCTCACTTCATACTTGCTTCCATTTTCATACTTCCTTGCACCTTTATAATTGCTTCCACCTTCATACTTGCTTCCATTTTCATACTTCCATCTTCATACTTCCTTCCACCTTCATATTTCCATCTTCATTCTTCCTTCCACCTTCATACTTGCTTCCATTTTCATACTTCCATCTTCATATTTCCTTTCACCTTCATACTTCCTTCCACCTTCATACTTGCTTCCACCTTCATACTTCCATCTTCATACTTCCTTCCACCTTCATACTTGCTTCCATCTTCATACTTCTATCTACCTTAATACTTGCTTCCATCTTCATACTTCCTTCAACCTTCATACTTGCTTCCATCTTCATACTTTATTCCACCATCATACTTCATACTGCCGCATTGGCTGCAGTAATATTTTTGACAAGAAAACTGATCCTGGTTATACTAATTTATAAGATGTAGCCTAATGATTCACTGGTACTTCTTGGCTATAAACTAGGCCTCATGAATATCAGGCAGTGCCTCAGTGACTTTCACTGGTTTCCAGCAAATACATATAGTTCATGCCTCAATACAGCATTTTAAGGTGACAAATTCTCTTCAAGTACACAATAAAGGAACATGGCTAAACCCACCATTAGTGATGGTTTTACCATTAGACAAATGTAGTCATTACTATTGCACCCTAATCTAGACCTGCACATCATAGATCAGTATTTTTTACATTTAGCTTAGGAAAATATATGACTGTGGAAGAAACCTTACATATCACCCTGTAATAGATTCATTTTACCAGATAGTTAACATAGTACAGATTTGATTAAACCTAGCTTATTAACAAATATTGACTTACTGCTCTAACTGTATACCTTTACAATACTATCTATACAGAAAATTAATATATAATGCAACAATCTCTACTTATTGACATTACCTAAGAAATGGCTGTAAGTCTACATGTCACTTATGTTGCGGCATTGCATTGTGAGACTGTTGCAGAATTGCCTACAAATGACCCTACATTTGTTCTACATGCCTTTAGAAGCATTAAGCTGGGTACACACTTGTCCAAGCCTCCTCAGACCCAACTCCTGGCCAGACTTATAAGACATTCCTACAGCAGACCAAGTTAGCAGATACAATACTCGATTCATGATACACCCTTTTTACAATGTTACAGAAGACCTTCAACCTACATCTGCTGAAAGGATCTCGTCCCTCTACACACTCTTCCAATCTTTGCCTATCACACACAAAGACGGTGCTGCATGACAGAATGTCACAATCGGAAGTAAAATAAGTTTAAGCTTAAGTGTTTTGTGATTGTATGTTTATGGCAAACTACAGTATAATCACTGCTGTTTATATGCTTTTGTGTTTCTTAATTTCTGTGTTAGTCCTTTTTGTACTCACTCTATGTTAGAACGCTACTTTCTTTTCCTGGTTCTACCTTTTCAGTCACAAAGAGTCATAAGTAACACGTACACACAAGTTTTCCTATAACAGTAGCAATGATTAAGGTGTAGGGATGAAGGTTGCAGGTTATCACTTGTATCAGTGACTTGTATGCGCTGTTAATGGTCACTGCTGCTTTGTCTAAGGGAACAGGGTTGGCAGATTCGACATGGGGTTTCTGTATACTTAGCCTAATTTGGAAGAACATAGAACGGTTTCCACTGCAGTGGGAGCTCCAAGGTCTGATGTTGGATCCCGGCTGCATCTTAATATTGCACGAGTGAAAGGAAGATACCAGGCCCCAGGCCTTAACATTCCTGCGTTGTCGCACAAAAAATAGGGGCAGTGCAGAAATGTGCATTGTACGATAGGGCTGAAGCCAGCACTTACTGTACAATTTACAACTCTTCCCCTGCCCGCAGGATGAAAGCACTTCTGCTTCTTGCTCTGTGCCGCCTCTCCGTCTTATGACATGTTGATAGATCAGAATCCCCTGGATCCAGAATTCCGTCCTCGTACATTCTGGTACTGTGAGACCCGCGCCTCTGTACCAGAAGCAGGGTTTCTAATCATAGTGATCAGAAAACACCCCCTAAGAGTAAATGAAGCCCATAATCTGATCACGTTCATGATGTCTTACATAAAAGGAAAAATATAGAATAATAATTAGTTATAGTTACCGACTCCTGTCCGGAGGACTCCTGAAATTTGGGCAATTTTGGGAGAATAGGTCTCCTGCATTTAATATAGATAACAACCTCAAGTCCCATCTTCCGATGCAATTTAGGATGGGTGGGGATTCATGATGTCTTTGTGACATTATGCCCCGTCCCGTCCTTAGTGATACTATGGATTGCAGAATTGCAAGGAGGGGGTGGACTACAGGCAGTGATTGGCACCATGACGCCTCACCCCTATAATGCTGTCTCTTTCTCCCCTCCGAGATCTCCTGGTAGGGGTAAAGAAAAAGTTGTCAAGTAATTAAGTAGTCTCCATCTATAGGAGGGAATCAGTAGGAAACCTAATCAAAGCTATGGTGCAAAGTGTAGAGATTGTAGTATAGTACAGTGCTGTGTCTCAATAGCTTCTTTCTTGTCCCTTATTTGGGTTTAAGGAAAATACTGGTGTAATGAATTCTGCACATAATTCTCCCCCAATTTCTTCTGTGTCTTATTGAAAGTGCTTGGAGTCAGTAGCAGATGTACTAATCTACTCTATATAAATGATATGTTTTCACATAATTAACACACTTTTTAAAATAGACAGTTTGTACTCCTTACATTAAAAAACAACAACAACTCTCCTGACAATCTATTGTTGGGTTACCCGATAAAACAATGGGCCGGATCCAGAACTACGTCCGTCTTCCATAGACAATATTCAAATTCAATATTGCGTATATGCGGTCTTTTAGACTGCATATACGCAATCTACGTATCGAAACGATACGCAGATTGCGTACAATAGCTACTACGCATGCGCAGTAGCTACTGTTTATTGAACTACGTCCGTCTATGGAAGACGGACGTAGTTCTGGATCCGGCCCAATGTCATTAATGTACCATATAGTACACTTAGGGCCTCATTTCCAAAAAACGATTTGTTTGAAATCGGCATAAATCGCGTGATTTGACCCTCTAAACCCACATCGCGGTATTCACAAAGGGTCAAATCACGTGATTTATGTGTTTAAAAAAATCGCCTTGGCAAACATCGCTGGACAGAAATCGTCCAGATGTTTGCCATTCAAAACATTGTAAAAAAAAAAAAATCGTTGTATTCACTAAAGGCAATTTGAAGAAATCGCCTTTAGTGCGACATGAAATCACAAAAAAAAAAATTGCAGCCTGAGAGGTACGATTTTAATGTGATCTCATGTCCCTGACCATCAAAAGACACATGTCAATATACTGGACGTGTTTTTGTGTGTGAAAAAACAAAGTGCTGCATGGATGAAAGCCTTAGCCATGCTGTGCAGATAGAACTACAAGGCGAAGCATTGCTTAGCCTTGTAGTAATATCAGCGTCAGCATGGTAAGGCTTCTAACCATGCCGCGCTGCGTGTGCTGTGTGTAAAAAAAAAGACAGTGTGCACCAAACATACATTAACACATTACAGTAAGTGTGCATGTAAAAAAGAAATTTACCCTAACTAATTATGTTCCCTAATGTGTGCACTTACCTCCGGTGGTCAGCGTCCCCTATCCTAAGTGTTTAAATGCAGTGTGTGTTGTTGTAAAAGAATAAAAATTTTGTGCACTCACCGTTTGCTGTCTTCTGTCTTGGGAAGCCTTGCTGGATGTGCAGAAACTTCTTCACTTGATTGGAGTCTCTTCCCCGCTGTTCTGCTCCTGTTCTCCGGGTGTTCTGTACTTGACACGACGCAGAGCATCTTTCTTCTCCCTAATGACTTTTGGGCGCTAGGGGGCAGTGTTTTATATAATAGATTACGTCAGTTACACTGGTGCTCTAGTTTTTCTAGGGGGCAATGTTTTATATAATAGATGACATCAGTTACACTGGTGCTCTAGTTTTTCTAGTTTGCCCTCTCAAAATCGCAGCAACTCGTGTGATTTGAATCGTGGTAAAATCGCATCTTTGTGAATACCGTGATTTAAAAAAAAAAATCACGGGTAAATCACCACGAGTTCAAACGATTTTAAATCACTGTCTAAAATCGTTTTTTGTAAATGAGGCCCTTAATACAGGTGATTGGTGGGTTTCAAAATTCGGCATAGACTTGGCCCTGCCTCAAACCATAAATTACATTTAAAATTATACAATGGCCATTCATCATAAAAGAAAACAAGATGATACATGTCTCAACCATTGGAATAACAGATTAATCATACACTAGGTCTGATCACTATCGCTCAACAACATTGTCATTACACTGGTTCGTTATAAAGTTAAATTGTTCTTGATGTTGTTGTTAATAATAATAATAATTATTATTATAATAATAATAGGAATGGACTAAAATCAGACCTCTGCAAAATGGGAGTTTTCTGATTGTTAGGATCATGTGACAAATTCCCAGTATAGATCTGGATCTATATGGTTCCATACTTGGAATGTTTCTGACAGTGGGACAGAATGAGGCAGAATATGGAAATTGATTCTGCTATGCAGGTGAAAGTACAGCATTTTCTACTGTGTTCACACTTCTGAGCCTCCCCCATTTATGAGAGGATGGTGCAGGAGTCTTAAGGTAGGGGTCAGAGATTGTAAGTCTTTGTGAGTGAGAGGAGTGGTCTTCCCCGGTCCTCATGGAAGGCTGAATTCTGTGGGGATCTGGCACCAGAGCTCTATGTGCAGTGGCATCAGAAGTCTGGATTAGGTCCAATAATAATAATAAATATGATTATTTGGAATATAAGTTCCATGTGAAGGGTTCCTTATAGCTTTTATCTTTTCACCTAATTGTACTGCACCAGACGAAATGCATTAATTGTGTGTCTGTAGCGGATCCAACCGCGTCTACCCAGATTCCATTGGATATACTGCAGTACTTAAAGGGTATTATATGAACGATTGATAGATAGGGCCAGACCTAAGTTCTTTTTACGTTCGTTGGCGTAGAGTATTTATGCTATCGTAAGTACTATGCACTCCTCTAGGCACTCCCTTTGCTCGTACGTAATTTACTCGTTTTATGGTTGCCAAACCCTACCTTAACTTTTCCAAGTGTAAGCACGGACATACGTACGTAATAGACAGACGTACATAACGGCCTAACCCGGCCCATACTGTGCAATTTAAATGCCTCCCTCCGCCTACAAAGCGTATTTCCGCGTGTCGTGTGATTGACCTGCCCCTTCGTTTGTATTTATGCCGAAGTTACATACGATCAGAGTTATGTCGCTTAACATCTGCCGCGCGCAGTATATACACATTGGCGGTTTTATGACAGCGGCTAGTGTAAATACGTTAGCATACGTAGCTCTGGATCTGGCCCATAGTCTTTAACAGGGTCCTGCGTATTGTATTGTAGCTGGTTTATGCTTTCACCTGCATCTACCAACGCTGACTTCTTGACCATGGGTTTTAACCCATCAACCACTATTATCTTTTCACTGTTGGATTCCATTCAGTTGCTAGTTTTAGAAAGTGTCTACAAAATCTACGAATTTGCTCTTTTTGATACAAACTTGGAAGAGCATTTATATTTGCTCAACATTATTGTTGCAGATATTTCCAATGAGTTAAGGGATTTTCTCATTTGTGACTGAGTTAAAAACTTAATATCATAGTATAATATAATATATATAATATATAGTATTATAATGGTCCGTTTAGTTCCTGCATTCACTTTGGGAATTTCCTTGTGCCCACTTCCCTACTGTCAAAATACTCATTGCTATCAAGTAAATTTGTTTTTAATTTGCTGGGAAAAAAATATTGTTTAGATTAATATTGTGAGTTGCAACAATTCATTTATCTGTTTCTGTAATCAGCGCAGCTGTTTTTGACCTAATTGCACTGGGTCATAATGTAATAAAGAAAATACATTGGGGAGCAATTCTTACATAAAATTAAACTATTTAACTGAGAGAACACCTGTGTACCAATAATATCTGGAGCGCTAAGGTTATTTCCATTGGTTACAACCATTGCTTTGTGTGTTGCTATCTGACCTGATACTTTTATGATTTAGGTCTCCACTGGGATGTATGTGGCAAAATCCACAAGTTAATGTTATTGGGCTGGATCCAGACTTCAGTAAGTGCTTGAAATTAGTTACTGCTGGGCTAAACCATGGTGATTGCAGGGGAGTCATATTTCATCTGTTGCAAACAGTATTAGAGTTGAGAGGTGATGTTTCCCAGCCCAAGTCTAAATAACAGTGTGATAGTAAAGCTGGTCAGTATCTGTGTGCAGTAAGCAATTCAAAGATATATCCCTGCATACAAAGAATACAATTAACTTGACTCCCCCTGTAATCAACATGGTTTAGCCCAGGATTAACTAATTTCAAGCACTTACTTAAGTCTGGATCCAGCCCATTGATTCTTAATTATTCCAGTTATTGTTTTGTTTATACCTTATCTATATATTTTTGAATAAACATCTGTAATGTTGTTAAAAGTTCCTGTACAATGCTATTGTTGGTTTATTGAGGGATTTGGTCAGTCCCTAGAGAGCAGCTACCTGGTTACTATTAATAATATTGGTCTTGGATAGGATTCTGAATAAACAAAGTGCTGACATAGGGTAACAACACCCAGTTTTTTTGTTTATCTTATGCTATCATGTTATCTGTGATTTTTTTTTACACATAGACTGCTGCACTATTAAAAGTGAAATAAGGACCATTTTCTAAGACGTTGTCAGTGTCCCTTATCATATTCACTATGTTGACGAGTGAATTACGAAACCCTAAAAGAACAAGGTAATTGCCATACTCAGAGATCACGGTGACAGGCATGTTAGCCCTAACAAATATATCCGCATTAATATGTCTATTTGACATTGGAAAGCAAATAAACACAAATGGTAGCTTGAAGGAGTGAACAGGGGGGAAAGAAATAAACATATGCACATCAATCATAAGAGACAAATACACAGCGACAGTACAGCAGCCCTGCAGAGTAGAGATATGGATAAAGCTTTATTTCTGGCTAACATTAATTGACATGGGTGGATATTAACCCTTTGAGGGCTTCCAGGAGTTTAAAACTGTTAAATCTTAGAAATACGGTCCTTTACCCTACATCTGTCCTACGGGACAGGAATTACACATGGTTTTCTTCAAGTTTGCCTTTGTTTCCAGATAAATGGGCCTGATCCAGAGCTACGCCGATGCACTGTGCTTACTAAAGCACAGCGTATCGGCGTTCACTTACCCTGGCACTCCCCCTGTGCGGGCGTATGGCCCCTTCCTTACGCC
>WWET01001761.1:54606-69555 GCA_011038615.1 Limnodynastes dumerilii | reverse complement strand
ATATATATATATATATATATATATATATATATATATATATATATATATATATATATATATATATATATATATATATATATATATATATATATATATATATATATATATATATATATATATATATATATATATATATATATATATATATATATATATATATATATATATATATATATATCTGCTTATATATATATATATATATATATATATATATATATATATATATATATTAAAGCCCAATGTAAACCGACACTCTCACCTTCAGCTTATACTGGCTCCTGGTGCTGCTCAGGATAAATTGTCATGTTATTCCCATAGTATGAGGCACTCTACGAGACTTGGAAAGCTTAGAGAAGAGCTAAGCTTTAATTCAATAGTGGCATATTTAAAAAAGTGCCGCGATTTTCATCAGGGTGCAAAAAGAAATGAAAATACTATATATAATATTATTTAGTCTTATATCTATATTTTACATTTAATTATTTTTACCATACAACCTGGCTGGCCCATTTGTATGATACATTATAAATAGCACTTGCCTTTGTATTAATCCCAATGTCCTATATATTGTAAGTCTGTTTGTTACTACCCAGTCTTGTTACAATGGTTGTAAAATTGTAAAGCGCTACGTAATCTGATAGCGCTATATAAAAACCTGTTAATAAATAAATAAAGCTATCATAATCCATTCACTTACACTAACCTCTAAACTTCCACTTTAACAGCTGCATCCAATGGCAGCATATCCATTAAAAAGATTGGGGTGAGGGTGGGGAATCAATAGGGCTTTTAAAAAGGAAAGTGTCCTATAGCAACCAATCACATTCAAGTATAATTTTTTTTACTATACACTAGATAAATTATACCAACAAATCACTTTTTCTATTATTAATTTACCCCTAACTATTCATTATTAATAGCTTAAAATATAAACAAAAAACAAACACAATAGAAGAATGCCTGATCATTAGGATTTTCTAGATTGGGTCCTTGACAAAAAAGGTAACTTATCTAAAAAACACATTAACACTCCGGTTACACAACGATATATGTGAATAACTAGGAACTTTTTATAATTATCTGCACCTCACCGTTATATGGTATTTTTGAGTGAATATACCCTGAAGCACTATATATCTACAAAGATCCCCGATATACCTGCACACCAAGTGGTGTAAAACAAATGGACTTTCTCTTTTTTTGACATGTAACCATACAACAATCCTATCAATATTTGAACGATCCGGGAACGTTCCCCCCTCTCCCCCTTTTTTTCTGGAATTATTGTCTTCATATATAAGTGATTTTTTCTGAGCTCAGAGGATCTTCATATATTCAATGGACTTTTTTTTGCAGGGTGTATACATTTAGTCCAGTAAATTGTTTTATGTGTAACTGTTATCATCTGATGTCTATCTTTTTTATATATATACTTTTTTATACATTTTTCTTAAAATGAATACTTAATAATTGGTGTATTAATAAAATATTAACTCTTATTACATTCACCTTGTGGCGCTTCCATATCTTTTTCTATATTATACTCTACTTGTAAATGGAATCAAAAAGTATTTCAAGAAACTTTGTTACGAGATTCATTCTTAGGAAATAACATGAAATAACAGGTCTGGGGCTCCTTATCAAAGAATATATAACACTATGTGTCCTGCAGCCCACCCTCATGCATACAAGACATGCATGGGGGGGTGAGCATAGGCATTTAGGACCTGATTCACACTTAAGAATCTTCTTAAAATAAGAACTTAAAGTCACTCTTGGGCTAAACCATTTTGATTGCAGGGGAGTCATATTTCATCTGTTGTAAACAGTTCTAGTGTTGAGAGGTGATATTTCCCAACCCAAGTCTAAATAACAGTGTGATAGTAAAGCTGGTCAGTATCTGTGTGCACTAAGCAATTCAAGGATGTATTCCTGCATGCAAAGAATTCAATTAACTTGACTCCCCCCGAAAACAACATGGTTTTGCCCAGGAGTGACTTTAAGTTCTTATTTTAAGAAGATTCTTAAGTGTGAATCAGGTCCTTAAATTTTACAGTAATGGATTGACTAAGCCCTTACGTATATACATGCTTTATGCTACTTAAGGTAGGTTCCTGTGCATGGATCCAGCCTCTACGTGTAGGAGAGCAGGGGGAGCGTATTAAATCAAGTATTAAGTCTGGACACGGATCTTACTTGTGATGTAATTGACATTTACAAGGGTTCTGAATAATTTCACTTTTAGAAAGTTAAAGAAAGTATCCGTTTCAAACAGCAAAAGATATTTGAAAAATATTTCAAAAAAGCAACATCTGCCACCTAAACAATATACGTAAAAATAACAGTAAAATACTGGTCAAAGTAGGTCTCTTTCTGAAAGACAATAGTACCCTCAATAAGAGAGGATTTCCATTGTTATAGTGTATCATTTATTATAATGTGCTTGTTGAAAGCATGTTGTCAGCAAACACCAACACCAACAAATATATTTACCATGACAAGCAGCTGCAATAATTTTCTGCTTTAATTACAGTCATCTAGAAAGAATTCAATTTCTAACATCACAAATGGAGGCACTTACCAAGAACCCACGGTAATATCATCCACTCAACCACAGTGGGGGGAGGTCCTTGCATGTGCAAGTCAGTCCTAACTATATGTTGTGATGCCAGCAACAGGAGGAAGAGAAAAGTCAGATATGAGGCTGTGTGGCAGATAAACTTGATGAATGGCTTTTTAATGAACAGTCCCAGCCTGCTCTTGGGTGCTATCAGATACGCCATAGAAAGCACAGGAAAAAGCAGTCCAATGGTGATACAGGTCAATAACTTCACTACCCAGTGCTTCCGGCGCCAACCTGGGAATCCATCGTACCACAGTGTAGCCAGTAACTGCTGACAGTTTGGCTGAGCCACAAACTACAAAAAAAAGAAGAAACAAATCATTAGTAGAAATACAATTATTTCATATTTTGCAAACATTCTTCTGCCACTATTTACATACTATTTACTGGACAATAGTGATATACGTATATACAGTGGAGGCTATTATTTTCTTGCCAATTCTAAAATATGAGATAGAGGCCCTGATTCAGAGATTGAAAATAAGAACTTAAAGTTACACCTGGGCTAAACCATGTTGATTTCAGGGGAGTCAAATTTCATTTGTTGCAACAGTATTATAGTTAAAAGGTGATGTTTCCCAGCTCAAGTCTAATTAGCAGTTTAAAAGTGAAGCTGATCAGGTATCTGTGTGCAATAAGTAAAAGCAAAGCATTCTCCCTGCATGCATAGAATAAAATTAACTTGACTCCCCCTGAAATAAACATGGTTTTGCCCAGGTGTAACTTTAAGTTCTTATTTTCAGCCTCTGAATCAGGCCCAGTAACTCTTAAATCTAAGCCAGGACTCATGCATTTTAGACAGAGCATATAAACTGCATATTGATCATCTGGTGTCAGCTTTCAAGCGAAGCCTTTTAAGCATTGTGGCAGTTTGGTAATAAAATGCACTTTTTTTTATTTCTGTGTTTGCTCAAATTGTAAAGCACTGCTATGTATATAAATATTAATAAAAAATGGCAAGGAAACGGAACGCAACAGAAACCACTTGAAGGTTACAGGCACACTTTCTTCTAGCTTCACAGACCACTATGGACAACAAGTGACCTGCGGCACTCTCATTATTCCCAAAACAGGGCTATTAAATATGTTTTTGCTGACATAATCTTTGTCCCATTCATATGTCAAAGCAAGAGCAATGAGTATGTAAAAGCTTGCCTGGCAAGAAACTGTGACTTGAAATCACACACTGACTCTGATATGTTCACACGTTCTCTCTCTCCTGTTTAAGCTTTTCACACCTTGTGGAGACGCAGACATTTTACTGTAGCGTAAGCCATTTACTGGGAATTAAGAGCGTGTTTCAAAATAATCATAAACAAGAACCACTTTGCAACTCAACGTGGAATGTTTGATGCTCGCTAGTTCTAAATATTAAATTACATTCTTGCTGTATTTTTTTTACATTTTATTAACAAACAATTCTCTAAATAAAGTTTCCAAACTTTCTCAGCTCCAGGCACCCCTGGGATCTCAGTATTTTTTTTCACTGTACCCTTAAGCCCAATAAATTTTGTAGAGGAGTTTTGGGTCAAATCAACTTAATAAGGATTTAGGTACATGTCTAGTATTGCCAAGTACATAAACTTCGTTTTTAAATCTGATAACGTATCTTTTTTTTTACTTTTTTCTGTTTTCTTTTCTTTGGCTGGATTCTGAAGCTCCTTGCGATATTCTGGCTTTTAAAACAATTACTGGTAGAGATTTTGTGCTATACTGACACGAAAAGTCACATCAGCCTGTCTCCAGTCTTCACACAGCAAGCTACATGGAACTACAGGGAGAGAGGATGCAGCATAGCAAAGCTTCTCTCCCTGCAGGGAAAGATTCCAGACTGGTCATAACATAAGAGCTGCAGGGAGAGAGGCTATGTTATTATTTATTTTATTTATTAACATGTTTGTGTATAGCACTGTCAGATTACATAGGTCTTTACAGAGAATATTTGTACGTTCACATCAGTCTCTGCCCAATTAGAGCTGCATTTTAAGTTCCCTAACACAGACATACATACATCCATACACACACGCGCACACACGCATGCTCTCTTTAATTTATTCCGCAGCCAAAAACCTAATATGTATTTTTTTTTGGTGTGGGAGGAAACCGAAGCACCTGGAGAAAACCCACACAGACATGGGGAGAATATGCAAACTCCACACAGATAAGGCCTAGTTCGGGAATCAAACTCATAACAGAGCTACTCACTGAGCCACCGTGCTGCCTTGTTATGTTATACTAAAATGCATATTGTTAGTTTTACAGTACGGTATATATTAAACATATATCTAGCTCATTGGAAGTTTGTAATGTTGGACATCACTTAATATCTGTTTGTGTCATGTGACTGAATATTGGGGGAATGTTATTCAGGACAGGAGTCTTGACCTATTAACTGTGATTAAAATGGCTATGTGCGTTACCCATTTAAAAATTGGAAGGAAATATTGTGCCTTTACCCCAATTAGGACAAAGTCTTCTGTTTTGGACAGATCTCAAAACATGGCTCTGTCCTAATAAAATTCAGCTGATTAGTTTACCAAAAACCCCTTAATGCTTGATTGGTTATGGGTGGTGTGACAAAGTTATAATGCTTGTGTGCATTGTCACATTGTAGGCATGCTCTTCAACTAAACTCCTTAAGGTGGGCGGAGAGGAGCAAGTAAATGCCGAAATGTGGGCACGGTTACACACCTGCAGATCAGCGGTCAAGCACACTGCGTATCCACGGGCTACGCTTAAGGTAGGACTATGGCAGTGTAAATGGTAGTTTACTCCAAGTCCGTGTAGACTTCAAGGGCCAGATTTACTAAGCTGCAGGAAAGAAAAAGTGGAGATGTTGCCATAGCAAACAATCAGAGTCTAGCTGACATTTTCTATTATTGAATAGAAAAGTGAGAGCCATGATTGGTTGCTATGGGCAACATCTCCACTTTTCCTTTCCTGCAGCTTAGTAAATCTGGCTCCAAGACTTCCATGCGTACAGAACATGCACTAACGTCTGCATCCAACCCGAAGTCTGTAATAATCTGTAATATGGCGAAATGATCTAGAGAATAGTTCTGCTCTTAAGATATTTACTTACTAAAATCAGAATTTAATTCAAAAAGCCATTAGCTATGAATAAGGTTATTTTACAGTGATCTTAGATTTCATGTAAATAGATGTGTTATGTAAGGGAGACAAAAAGGGGGATATGTAATGGATTTGGGGTAGGGAGAGAGATATGTAATGCAGAGGGATTGGAGGAAGATGGGTAACTGTAAGGGGGGCCCACGTGTATGAATGGAGTGCAGGGAAGTGTGTTGGAGAGGGGGCACAATAAGGCAGGTATGTTATTAGAGAAAGGCTAATGTGTAACAAAGAAGGGGAAATCTGGGGATGGGGGAGATGTGTAATGTCTGTATCTTCATGTTCTCCACAGATTTTCAGTGCAGTAAGAATCACTGTGAGACACGAAGAGGAAAACCCCAACAATCAATATTCATTTAAGTAAAATCAACACTTCCTTTTAGCCAGCAAATGTTAGGGAACATGCTCACCCGCTCCCTGGCCCACTACACTATGGGAGGATGGGCTAGAAGGGTGCCATAGCATTCACTTGCTCCAGGTGCCATTCATCCATGCTACACCTCTGCTCCAGGGTAACCACTGTATTAAGTCTGTTATAATTGCATGTATTTTGAATACTATAATATTCAAAGTTAGAAATTGTAGGAGTAATAAGCAAATCATCATGGGTTTCGCAAAAGCATGATGCAATATGAACGAACTTACACCCTTATCAGAGGCAGTTCGTGGTGCGCTGACCTCTGGATGTGGCTGCAATTGCTACTGTTTTCGGATGTCAGGTGGTGCACTAGAAATCCGTGTCATTGTTGGATTGCGGTGCAACAGTGATTATAGGTGAGACTGCATTCAAATATATACTTACAATCCAGGGTAAGGATGTTATTGAATTTAGAAGGGTGAGTGCTTTGCAATACATGTGATTGTAATGACTTCTTCATGTAAGGAAGTGAATAGCTGGGGCTGCCTCCTCCTTAAATCATTCCAGTGGTGCTTTAGCTGATCCACATTGTGTTCATTTTCCCAGAGTGCACAGAATCCTCTGCTAAGCCCTCTCATATGTGGCCCTGATGATCTGAATAAGAGCCTGGCCCAGGCATACACGGTTCTTACTAATATGCACAGCTCACACCATGAAAAGCTTGTAGAATGATGATTGCAAAATGATAGCTCTTGTCATTACCGCATCTTATGGAATGTCGAAAGACCGTATTTGGATGGTTGTATAAAATGTAAGAGGACCGGCTAGGCATAGCTAGCATCCCCCCCTCTGTGTGCATGTAGAACCTCATTGCACTGGATCCCCTCTCTGTGTGTATGTAGAACCTCATTGCACTGGATCCCCCTTCTGTGTGCATGTAGAACCTCATTGCACTGGATTGTTCTTCTGTCAGTACTTAAGTGAAAAGTCTAAACACTGTACAGAACCAAAAGCATATATATTAAAAATGTCATTTGTTGAATGTATGTTAAAAGCCTGTGAAAATGACAGAAAAAATAAGAGTAAGATTACAATTACTTACACCACGTCCAACAACTGACCCGCGTATTCCCAGGACGCCACACTCATTGGACCATTCCCCTATTGCCCATTTATAAAGGTGTTTTGTTGTGATATAAATCGACAGTTGTAGAACTGTTTTATTGTTTCAGACATATAGGCCCAGATCCAGACGCCCGCATGCTTTAAGTGCGTATGGGGGTCCGTAGTTACGCAGCTGTAGTTAAGCCCCCTTAACTCCCCACTGTCGGTAGCAAATCTGGACACTTACGTGTCCAGGTCTGTGGCCGTCTGCTAGTCATAATGGGGCTTCCCCCGCCCTGACACCTCATTTAATTGGCTATGCCCACCTATAATGCGGGGATACAGCCATCGTAAATGAAGGGTCTGCCCCATCATCTTAAATATTAAAGTACTTAACTTTGTTACATACGCTAGTACACACGCACAGGAAACATCTGCCATGCACAGACGTTCCCAGACAGGGGACTTACGCAAATGACTTGCATAAGTCCCCTGTCGGCCGGAGTTGTGGATCCGGCCCATATATATAAATAATTTATTTAAATAATAAAAAACTACTTTTAATCAGACCTAATTTATGGGTGTAAAATGATGAGATAATATGAAGTTTGTGTAACTGACATGAATTGCAAGCTTATTGCAATTAAAAAGGTAGTTTTTGTATGCTGTGTGGATATACCCTGGACTTAAACGTATCCTGTTCAATCTGAATTGGGTGCAATGGGGTCGCTCATTGACTGTGTGACACCTCCCCTTTCTGCTCATTAAATGCCCTTCAAAATGCAAGCAGCCTCCATTCTACAGTCCTTCCATTCACGCTGTTGGAGTATAGACCCAGTTACAGAGTAAGTATTACTTGAGTGACTATACTGGAAGGACAGTAGGTGGTGCTGTATCATATTTATTAAAGTATAAGTTGTTATTATGTAGATTCTCTCTGTTCTAATATACTTTCTTCAGTCTTCTTGCTGTTTCCTGTAATTGCCTTAGTAAATCACCCACAATCATTCCCAGCGTGTTGATGCTTGAGCATACAGTAAACAGTTATTTTTTATGTAATGCCAGCATATTGCATAGCACTTAAAAACAAATGTTGTAAAACAAGACTGGATAATAACTAGCAGACTGGTAAGTGTGCCCTGTACGCAAGCTTAAAATCTCACTCCCCCTCAATTGCGTCACTGCCACGATTGTGACACAAGCCATAGAGTATCTGTATGGGGGGTAAGAAGTAGGTTATGTAATATTTAAACAGCTTTAATTGTTTAACACAAAGACTAGTTATATGAATTATAGCTGCAAATCAATTGTCTTCACTACAGATTAGTGACACAATTTAAGAAATGTTATTAGTATAGTGTTTTAGAGACTCTAAATCATTTTTGGCTGCTAATAAAATAATTAGATAAAAAGATGAATAAAGATGAATGATTTCTGTTTTATTGCATACTTAAATCTGGGTGTAGGTCGCTACTGCGAATGGAAATCGATACACTGAAGAGAGAAGACTCTGAGTTGAAGGGTAAGTATAAATTTAACCCCAACCTTTACCCTAATCCTTTCCCTAACCCTTCCGTTCCCCGCAGCCCATTGCAAGTCCCTGCTGCAATGGCTATCATTGTGAAGTAGGTACAGGCGAAAGGTGCTGTCCCTATTTTGAATGAGAGCCCTTTCAGAATTTTTGTTTAATGAATCGGTGAGTTTGTGATTCGCATACTCACCCATTCATTTTCGGAAGCACCGCCACCGGGGATTTAGGGATAGGCTGCAGGGGTGGAAGAACTTAGGGTTAGGCTGTGGAGGGGACTTAAGGTTAGGGAGTCAGATTGTACCTTTCGGAGCACCATATTTGGTGCTCCAGGGATCGATTGCCTCATTGAGGCATAAGTAATCGATATCCCAGTCAGTTCGGAACTAGCTGGAAGCACAGGGCCCTATGTCCCTATTTTAAATACTTACCTGTTTATACTTGCGGGGTAGGGAGGGTTAGGGTCAGGCTGCAGAGGAGGGAGAGTTAGGGTCAGGCTGCGAGAGATGGAGGGTTAGGGTCAGGCTGTAGGGAAGGGACAATTAGGGTCAGGCTGCGGGAGATGGTGGGTTAGGGTCAGGCTGCCAGGAAGGGAGGGTTAGGGTTAGGGTAGGGAGAGGGGAGGGTTAGGGTTAGAATTAGGAAAGGAGTGGGGGACTTTTTTTAAATTACTTTTTGGAGCACCGAAAGCTCAGTGCTATGTGGATCAATTGCAATGCCTCCTTGAGGCATATGCAATCGAAATCCCAGCCAGTTCGAAACTGGAAACTGACTGGGAGGAAATTACCCTATCAAAATAGGGGCGTTCTAACTGGGGACCCACACCCCCCCAAGACTCCCATCCCCGCAGCCTAACCCTAAGACTACAATCCCCGCAGCCTAACCCTAAAAGACTCCCCTCCTCGCAGGCTGAACCTAACCCTCCCCTTCCATTACTCTAACCCTAGCCCTCCCCTTTCATTGCCCTAAGCCTCCCTTCCTCACAGTCTAATCCTAAAAGTCCCCGGAGAGTGTTACTTACCTCTCCGGTCAGGTCTGCAGCGGGTGCGATGGGTTTGGTGACTTCCAATGCGATGGATCTACTGGCTTCCAAAAAATGAATGGGTAAGTATGCGGATCGGCATACTTACCTATTCTAAAAAAACTACCTTTTCAAAATAGAGACCAGCGAAATTTAACATTCGCGACAGCAGCTTATACCACCTAAAACTAATGACTCACTTTATGTTCTGTTCATTGCTATAGTCCATAATACCTAAGCACAATAGTATACAGTCTATGTGTTCTCCCATCATCTTTGTTTAAAGCAAACCTAAATATAAGCATTGACATATATGCAAGGATCACCTCATACTAGCGGATTCCTGCCATGAAGGTACTTCTTATAGCTCTATCACTGACAGTTCAGATCCAACCATGCTGAGAAGGCTAGAAGTATAAATAATGGAAAATTGCCACCAGATAAAAGTACCGTTCCCTTTAAGCAAGTGGTCAATGAGAAATAACAATTGCCTTACAATATCTCAGAATCAAGAAATGTTTCTTCAAACAAACAGACTACGTGTGTGCATATTTACACAAAAACAATTGCATAATGATTTAAAAATGTCCTTCAGAGACTTATGTGTGCGCCAAGGCAGCCAAGAGCTGATTTGTCTGTGGAAGAACAGAAAAGGACAGTGGTCAGCACATATACATAACTTCACTTTCGCCCAGCCTCTTCATATGCAGCATATGCACTTCTTATCGGACCTTGAGAGCAATATCTGAAATCAGCAGTGTGGCAAGAATGCAGAGTGATGTAAGTTTTATTAATGTATTACGTGATTGTTATTCAATACACATTACTTTGAAGCTGTATTGCTATCAGCTTTGATGTGCTGCATCATCAGTTTGAAGCTAAGTATCTGCCAACACTGGGGACAGAAAGAGGCAGGTTCTGAAAATTAATTTTACAGGATATTAGAGATACAAAAAACCCTATAATTATGATTGTTCAGATTTCAATTTTCCGTGTTTGCTTCTGGAGCTATAACTCCTGATCTGCTATTTATATGGCCTTAATTTATTACTAGCAATAACGATCGGATGGTCTTACAAAACATATTATGCCGCTCTTCAATTAGAGATACTGTAGATGATTTATTATGGGAGAAGATAAATGTAATAATGTGTCATTTCGCTGTAAGGCACCCAGATGTACAACCACTTACAGTTTAAGATTATAAAGGGGGCCCAGGGCCCTTTTCTACCAATCTCCTTATAGTATAAGGTAAATAGTTGGTGACACAAGGGGCCAGATCCAGACGAGTATGATTTCGTAGCGTATTTACGCGATCGTAAGTATTATGCACTACCCCGGGCACTCCCCTTGGTCGCACGTAAGTTACTTGATTTACGATTACCAAACCCTACCTGAACTTTTCCTTGCGTAAGTACGGTCGTACGTAATGGATTGTCACACGTAACTGCCTAAGCCGGCCCAGACTGTACAATTTAAATGCCTCCCTCCGTCTACAATGCGTATTTCCGGCTGTTGTATGGATGATCCGCCCCTTCGTTCGTAGTTGCGAGGAAGGTACGTAAAATCAGAGTTACGACGACAAACATCTGCCGCGCGCATGCGCAGTACATACAAATACTCGAAAAGCAAGTGTAAATACGCTCTCATACTGAACGCAGGATCTGGCCCAAGGTCTTTATGACCAATCTGCTGCAGAAATTAAAAAAAATCGGTTTGACCGATTAAAAGTCCAAGTAGCACATTCAAATATAAATAACGTGTGTCCAATCTCTGCCAATGTAAATAGAGGGGCTGGATTCACCACTAAGACCAAAAGGGGAATTATGCAAACCGCTTGCGTATGTCCCCTTGCATGTAATATCTACGCTTGCGTTCACCAGATGTTATGCAACAGATCTCCATGGGGACTGAACTGAGTTCAAGGAAATCCATCTGATGGGGCTGAGTTTGCCTCCTGCATGGAAAAACCCTGCAATGGAAGTGGGGTTTGACATACTAATTAGGCATATGGGGGGGTTAGTGTTAAGCAGATCTGTGCAGTTAACTTAAGGATGGGGGATGGGAGGGCAGTTCACTCCCCCATTCCATGCGTAGTTGCAGAAAGCGTGACGGGGTCTAAAACCAGTCCATTCTGTCCTCTATATAATTTACAGTCTATAGTCTCTCTAGCACAAACAGCTATGGTTGGTGTTTTTTGGCAAAGAAGCCTAATTTGTGAGGGTCTCCAGATTGGCTTCCTATATTCTTCTGGAGGGACATATGTTTAGGACAGGGATGGTAAGCAGAGGGTTAATAAAATTTTACATGACGCAGATTAAACGCCCGGTGTGGGTGGGCTTAAGGGTTATCACTCACCTTAATCCTAATTGGTCCCCAGGGATGGGGGGGAGGTCTTTGGAGTTTAGCAGTGTGGCAAGAATGCAGAGTGATGTAAGTTTTATTAATGTATTACGTGATTGTTATTCAATACACATTACTTTGAAGCTGTATTGCTATCAGCTTTGATGTGCTGCATCATCAGTTTGAAGCTAAGTATCTGCCAACACTGGGGACAGAAAGAGGCAGGTTCTGAAAATTAATTTTACAGGATATTAGAGATACAAAAAACCCTATAATTATGATTGTTCAGATTTCAATTTTCCGTGTTTGCTTCTGGAGCTATAACTCCTGATCTGCTATTTATATGGCCTTAATTTATTACTAGCAATAACGATCGGATGGTCTTACAAAACATATTATGCCGCTCTTCAATTAGAGATACTGTAGATGATTTATTATGGGAGAAGATAAATGTAATAATGTGTCATTTTGCTGTAAGGCACCCAGATGTACAACCACTTACAGTTTAAGATGATAAAGGGGGCCCAGGGCCCTTTTCTACCAATCTCCTTATAATATAAGGTAAATAGTTGGTGACACAAGGGGCCAGATCCAGACGAGTACGATTTTGTAGCGTTAAGTTCCGCTTAGGAACATTAGTAGTGATAAATCCCCAATTTAAATTAATTAAACAATAAAATTTAAAATTCCCAAATACGGTGTCTGTGTATTTACTCATGGTATTAAATAAGAATGCTTGGGGTTAGAGGTAACACGGCAGCACACATCACACATGGGCAGTTTATAAGCTAAACTAAAAATGTTTGCAAAAGAGGCTTGTACCTTGATGAATGCTGGGCCTCTGAGATGCACCAAGGGAAAACAGAGAGGTGTTTTTGCAGGGCACCTTTTATGCACTTTATAAATATCCTCTACTCCTTTTTATTATAGCTGTGTAAAATTACATGGAGACAAATAAAGGCCATTATTGTAAATTCATTTTACTTTATGTGTATTTCAGTGATATCAGTAGTACATTCTTCAAAGGCTATGTTACAATAGCAATAATATAACGTATTTCACCATAAAAGTGGAGGAAGACAGGATGGGACAGAAGAGAAGAAGAGAGAGTGGAGAAAGAATGCATATAGGGACATAACAGGAGATAAGAAAAGAAGATAGGCCCATATTCAGAGTACCAGACGTATAATATATACGTCCGGTGTTTAGCGATTTTTACTACTGCGCATATGTAGTAATTTTTTAACGTAATCTACGTATCTTTTTCTTATGTAGATTGCGTAAATGTGGTTTTTCAGGGACAGATAGAGACAGATAGAGGATAGCAGCGGGGACATACACAACTGTAACTGAGCATAAATGAGGTCAAACAGAATTAAAAAACTATAAATGAAAGACGGCTAAAAATGTAAAAATATTGCACCCATTAATTCAGAGCTAAAAGTGGGGCCGTCTATGGGGGTATATGCCATACAGTCACTTCTCCCACTGGTTTATTGAAAAGCTATAACTCTGCCTTCACTATGTTTCCAGGCCACCTCTTCTAAATGTTCATACCACCACTTCCAAATTTCTGCTTTGACCATTGCTATACACCAGATTATACAGAAAAGGATATCTAACAGGGCAGAGGAGGGTGCACATTGCAATGCTTACTTTGGCAAGTCATAGTTCCAAAAAAGCCCAATTTGGGGAAACATTTTTGAAAGTACTGACATTAGAGTGGACTATTCATGGCGGATTAGCAGTGGTTTATGAAGCATTAAAAATCATTTATTTTATTACTGTATTTTTATTCTCAAAAATGAAAACTCTGTGTTAATTATACAGGAACCATTACACCCTTTCCCATAACCATGCTGCTTGTCCTTCCAGCATTACAGGAAACATGCCCAACAACAACTTTTCCCAGAGTCAGGATAAAGCTCTGGCTATATAAGGCAGTGGGGCAGAATCAGATCCATTTATTATGTCATTCATTTTCTCAGTGGCCATTCATTGATTTCCCACCCTATACTCTCATTGGTAACTCAATTATCACAGTTCCCTAAGCAATCAATTTCCTACTACAGATCATTGCCTGACATGCAGTTGTCATTTGTGGCAAGACTCCACCTGACTAGTATGAACATATTAAAGAGAATAATAGTGGGGATGACCCATGACCTGACAGGAAGCAATCCAATTTAGGGCTGACCTGGGAAGCAGATGCCAATGCTACCATATAACTTGTTTTATTTAGTTATACTGCATTATATACAATGAGCACTGCATGTCATGATAAATATGGATACATTTAGGCAACATATATTCTGTACTACTCCAAAGTGTATATAATGCAGTTTTATAAAAAGAAACGCTTAAAAGATCTATAGTGGTATTTGTTAGCACACACTTATCTAGACTTGAATGTAAAAATGAATGCATCTTGCAGTTGCAAAAACCTCATTTGCATCATGGGAGTTATAAGAGTGATCGAGGTATGAACAGAAGTGTGGCTCTGGATATATAAGCCAGAGTGATAGCTTGCGGATTACTGCATTACAGTCAAGCATATTGTAAATATGTTTTCTTCCCCAGCAGGGTTAGGTCACATCAATGAAAATGTTTGTAAGCTTCCTGTCTATGGGCCGGATCAAGACTTGCGTACGTCAGGCTACGTATGAATGCAAAGTCCTGATTTAACTGGAGGGCGCATGTGCCCTCCAGGTGTTACGCTAGTGTTACGTTAGTACTAACATAACACTAGCTTACCTTGCATCGTACAGAATTTAGTTCCGTACAATGCCATTTATGAAGAAATGGGCTGTGCTTCCCCTCCGCTCGTTAAGGTGGGCAGGGTG
>WWET01001761.1:35857-49841 GCA_011038615.1 Limnodynastes dumerilii | reverse complement strand
ACAAATGGCAGGGGGGGGGGGGGATTTCATGCATAGAGACAAGATTTTATGTGCTACTCAAAGTAAATGTAGGGTGCTGGTATTCTAGATCTGTGTAATGCACTGTGGATTTCTCTAGTCCTGGTCTAGTTAATATCTCTCTTCAGAAAACATTTTTCTTGCTAATCTCAAAGATTAGGATGCAGCTATGTTGGCTAAATCCATCTTTATCAGCTAAAACCATCGTTTATAAAACAGCTCGGAAAGCTTACTAAAAGCAATTCTGTTTATGTTAGGTCTCTTTATTTTCTTTGTAAAAGTGATAAATCTGGAATATGGAAATGGCAGAAGGTCTACACATGGTTTTCAGTGTAAGTGTCAGCTTCATCTTCCAATTAGTGCATAGGGCACTTTACAGTGTTTTTGTTATTTGTTATTAATGCTGTTTGTCTGACCTACCAAAGGCTTATGAAGGCTTGAACCAGGACCAAGGAAAGCCTTAGATGAATAGGTTTCCTCAGAAAGCATTTCAGGAGGTTGCAGATAAAAGATGTATTAATCAATGTCTAAAAGAGAGGTGCCAGGTATGAAAATTCAATTTAAAATAGTAGAACAAATATGGGGGCATCATAGCAATTCAGTCTCATGCTTCCTTATGCCACTTCACATTACAGTAATTGTCTTATATTTTATTATACCTGCTTGCAAATGGATATATCTAATCAGCCAATCACGTGACAGCAGCTCAATGGATTAAAGCGTTCATAAATGTAATATAAAATCCAAGGTTCACTTGTTGTTTAAACATGGGAAGGAAATGTGATTTAAGTATCTATGACGGCCTGGTGCCAGACTTTTTAGTTTAATTACTTTAGAAATGTCTGATCTCTGAGGATATACGCACACAACAGTTTGCAGAGAACATTACACAACAAATCTCATCCGGTAAGGGGCAGGTCTGTGGACAATATGCCTTGTTAACGAGAGGTCAGTGGTAAAAGACCCACCAAGCCATAGTAAATTCCATAGCCAACCTGAGAATTGCTGCAGGACATGTGCATCCCTTTATGGTCACTGGACCGGATTCACAGATCTGTATTTACTAAGTGCGGGTTTTTACGCACGCATGTAGCAAGGCAACACCCATGACACTCCTCGCACGGACGGGTTTTTGCCTCCGTAGGGCACCCTTATCTCTACATGTGTACTTACGTGCATATGTTACTTACGTACGTGCGTTTTTAACTAACCGCACCCTCAGGTGCCCATTTAAATCCCCCCCTGCCCACTTTCACGTAACTTCTAACGTACGGAAAACAACCACACCCCTCCGTACGTGTGTCCCTAAGTGCAATTCACAAATCTGTGCCTAAAGTACTTACGTGCGTAAACACTACGTAATTTGCGTTGAAAAAATTACTACGCATGCGCTGTTAATCCGCTCCTAAAAATACGCACGCAACCCCATGTAAAAATGTATCTGTGAATATGATCCACTGTCGTTCCATCTGGAAAGAGATTCCCAGAAGGAAAATATGTCATGTCACAAAGCCCACATCATTCCAGGTTGGGTACTTTAACCTATCAATGGGCTGACCCAGACCTACGCTCATGAAACTCTCATGTGCGTAGCGTATTTACGCCGGCGTACCTTCGATGCACTCCGCTCAGCACTCCCCTTGCTCGTGTTTACTTTTGGCTTCTTACGCTCAGCAAAACCTACCCTAACTTTTCTGAGCGCAACCGCGTGTGTCCGTAAGCTCATTGCGTAGTTACCATACTGCACGATTTAAATGCTTCACCCCGCCCTCGGTTCGTATTTACGGATTTCGTATGGCAGGCACGCCCCCACCGAGCGTAAATACGAAGCTGTTATGATCAAGGCCCATACGCTCAGTTTCTCAGACCGTAACATGAGCGTAACATCTGCCCCGCGCATGCGCAGTAAGTACAAAAGGCCGTTTTTACACTTACGCCCGCCGTAAAAACGCAAGCGGACCTAGGTCTGTATCAGGCCCAATGAGTTCAGTAAGTATTATATATATTACATTTCACACCACCCCCACTCATTATAGCAATACCAGCACATATTGAGCTTGGCGTGGGTAGGCCACTAATCCAAACGTGTAAAATAATGGTCAGACTTTTCCAGCATTGTAGCAAAAATTGTATTTTGATTCAGCATCTTTTTCCTTCCTGATTTTGTAATTACCATAAATATTCTTCAAGCACGATGCAGGTCCTAAACTATATATCAGATTGGCTAACACATACAACTTGCTTATTGTAACACTCTACATTGTCCAATGCTGTGCACTGTACCTAAACCATCATTTCCTTTCATTAAAGATCATATACAAAACAGCCAATATGGAATACATTGATATTTACACACATACATTTAATGACTTTCTTTGATTACTTCCCCTTCACCAAAATAATGATTAGTTCAGTGGTGTTTATTCCTTAACCCATGAAAATGAGTGGGCATTGGGACTGTATACTACACATTCCATGTTTGTTTGGTGTTATATTATAATTAATACTAAATTAGGTTGTGCCAAGAAATGAATAGAAAATATTTCCTGCTGCACTAATAAAAAGCTTCCAATAAAAGCTTTAGATAATGACAGAAACATCTGTGATACTTTATAGTCATATCATATAAGCTTCACCAGAGTTTTCTTATTCTCAGGGCAAACATACACAACCTCTACAGCCCTGGAACCATAACAAGTGTATGAGCAGCACACTGCCCACTAGTAGGGGGTATGTCAGTCACATGACTCCTTGGACAGTACCATGCCCCCCGCATATTATGACATGTCCCTGTTTGTTAGCTCACCGCCTGTTCACTAGTCCTCTGCTATGCCTCCAGCCTGGTCAGAGCAAAGCTCAGCCAGGACTCTCTCTTAAATGAAACATTTGGGCATCTGGTGTAAATGAGTAACATAGGCAACAGGTCCATAAAGTAAATATTAATTATAAGAAGACTTAATACAGGAAAAACTAATTTACTATTTTATAATAGGGAATGACCTACATAGAGGTGGTCAATGCAGACTGGTTGTGGTTCAGGATAATCTGGCATGTGATTTGGTACACCGTAACGCCATCATTGTATCTGGACTAGAGATAGGCTTGTTTCCACAGGTAAAAAGAAAATATCTTTATATTAATCTACAGGAGAAAGAAAAATAAGAAAAGTTGTCAGATTATCATATATTGAAGCTAGAGCTGAATTAAGAATTTGAATGTTGGTGTTTTTCTACTTTTAACATATAACTTTTATCCATTGAACCTTTATCAGTAGATTTTTGACAGGGTTCTATTTATAGCTATCGGATTTTAGAAATATATCTGGATGTAACATTGTCCAGGGATGAATTTGCCCCCTTGCTACCCAAGGCTACTGCCAAGTGTGCTTTAAGGTAAATATCGGCTTGTTGCCAGGTTACATCCTTGTAAGACGCACTCAGCTGGGAAGGAAATAATTGGATTTGTTCACTGTGTTGCAACGCTCTGTGGAGTCGTACTACACAAGCTTTAATTGTAACTGGGAACAGTTCAAATCAACTGACCATAGGACCTATGAAAACATCAAGTCCCTGATGTAAATACTGTATGTCATGAGCCAACACTTGTTGCAATCGTCACTGTCTGGTAAATCCATTTCTCTGCCTGGGACCCCTGAAAGCTGATCTGATTGCTTTGCTAATAAGCAGCTTTTGATTCTGTACTGTATTAAAATAAGTTCCATTTTATTGGGTGCAAACAAAGGTACAATATAATAAGATTAACACATACATACTATTTCATGTAAAACATTGAACACGTTCATTAATGGTTACAAAAAAATAATTGCAACACAACTTTATAAGTTAACCTAAAATATCTGAGGCATTTATATTAAGTATATTTATAATGAAAAATACCTGACATGTGAGAGGAATTAGCTATTGAACAGCACTGATTCTTTACAGTATACATTTATTGGATGGCCTTTTGCTACAGTACAGGATGTCCATTCCTGATTCCATTTGACATGAAATTCCCCAATGCTGATGTTAGTTTGACATACCAGACCTGAAATTTCCATGTGAATGTCAATAATCTAAATGGGAATAATCTAAGTGGAGTTTACTTATTTATAAAACAACAAATATTCACTGTGTTTATTTATTACAGGTTAATATAGTTAAGGTAAAGGGTAATATATATCATATATACAGCATGGAAATGTCCAGGAAATAAGCAACAATGAGCATACTTTGAGCACAGACACTCAGACACACATTTTCCCAGGTGCACACAAACCAGACTTGTGCTTATTTATAGAAAGTGCCCCTATACATGTGGAGATCTGAAGTCAGTAAAGTTTGATTTCATTGCTGAAACCTTCTTCATACTTTTCGACAATGATACAGCCGCCAGCTATATGGTAACTGTATAATTGGCAAAATGCTCAGCACATAGAAAATTGCTATTGGGAACAGGTGCTTATTTCAACCTGTTCCCAATAGCAACAGGCTGTGGCAACTGCGGCAGTCTACAGCTTAAAGGGAAGGTTAGGATTAGGCTGCAGGACATGGCCAGTTAGGGTGAGGGCTCAAGTAGGAGAAGGTTAGGACTTAAAGGGAAGTTTAGGGTTAGGATGCGGAAAAATGGGGGGTTAGGGTTAGGGGAGGGTTAAGGATACGGCTGGGAAAGAAGTGCTTACCTGTCAGTGGAAAATCTTTGCGACTCTGGGAGTTGCACCACCATCGCTGTCAGTGAATTGTCTGTTTTAAATGGCGAATTCCAGCTATTGCCATGATTATATCACACAGTAATGTCCCCTCTTCACATGATTATACCACATGGAAATGTCCTCTGTTCACATGATTATTTCACACAGTAATGTTCTCTGTTCACATGATTATATCACACAGTAATGTCCTCTGTTCATATGATTATATCACACAGTAATGTCTCCTCCTCACATGATTATACCACATGGATATGTCCTCTGTTCACATGATTATATCACACAGTAATGTCCTCTGTTCACGTGATTTACATGGAAATGTCCTCTGTTTACATGATTATAACACAAAGTAATGTCCCCTCTTCACATGATTATACCACATGGATATGTCCTCTGTTCACATGATTCTATCACACAGTAATGTCCTCTGTTCACATGATTATATCACACAGTAATGTCCCCTCTTCACCTGATTATACCACATGGATATGTCCTCTGTTCACATGCTTATAACACACAGTAATGTCCCCTCTTTACATGACTATATCTCACAGTAATGTCCTCTGTTCACATGATTATACCATACAGTAATGTCCCCTCTTCACATGATTATATCACACAGTAATGTCCCCTCGTCCCATTATTATACCACATGGAAATGTACTCAGTTCACATGATTATAACACATAGTAATGTCCCCTCTTCACATGACTATATCACACAGTAATGTCCTCTGTTCACATGATTATACCATACAGTAATGTCCCCTCTTCACATAATTATATCACACAGTAATGTGTCCCCTCTTCACATGATTATACCACATGGAAATGTCCTCTGTTCACATGATTATAACACACAGTAATGTCCCCTCGTCCCATTATTATACCACATGGAAATGTCCTCTGTTCACATGATTATAACACACAGTAATGTCCGATCTTCACATGACTATATCACACAGTAATGTCCTCTGTTCACATGATTATATCACATAGTAATGTCCCCTCTTTACATGATTATATCACACAGTAATGTCCCCTCTTTACATGATTACATCACACAGTAATCATGGGTGCTGTAGATTCTTTTATTTAGTGGGGTGTAATTATGGAGCGTAGTGTATGAGCACATAGCAGCTAAGCACAGTGCAGATATGTGTTCAAATTGTTCAAATACATTGTACAAGAAGGTAGAACAGTGTAATGTTGACTGTAAATGGAGATTGTGATAAAGACTGGATAGTAGTAGGATAATAAATGTCCCAAAATAATTGTAAAAAATATTTTTTTATAATAAAAAAAAACAAACATTAAATATTTTTTTTTACTGTATGATGTGAATCAACCGTGACTACGTGCTCTTCAGGGCTAAGCATGCACAGTAAAAAGTCACATAGAGAAACATCTTGTCCGCTGGTGTACACTCTCCTCTGGTTTAGTCAGAGTGTGTGCTAAAGGACCACCACTAATAGTGCTTTGCAGTGCGCCTGAGTGTAACAGTCACTGCAGACACACTGTCAGTGGAGAACTATAGCGTGAGGCAGCTTTAGGTCCAGATCCAATGTGCTCTTTTAAGTCCTGGGCTGTGGCTTGTTCAGCCAGGCCCTGGCAAAAACAGAACGTTGCGTCCTTCCATCTCTCCAAACTGTGAGGGCAGTGCGGGGGTGGGGGTGGAGGTGTAGGATAAAACAGTTTTAACAGTCAGGACTTATTTAAAAAAAAGGAGAAAGAAAAGAAACCTCAAAGCACATCAGCCCCGATTCACAGATAAGAATGAAATAAGTACGCGCGCCCTTAATGCCCCATTTAAATCCCTCCCCCACCCATTCTTCTTAACTTCCTTCTTACAGAGCACTGACACGCTCCTTCTTACTTATCTCACTAAGAACAGAGATAAAGTCAGTGTGAAATGGATTCCTGTGTGTAACATCTGGATCTCATGCGTAGCTTTGTGTTCTGGGCGTGTGCAGTTTATCTGTGCCTAAAAATACGCACAGAGATTCAGCTACTTCTTAAGTGTGAATCAGGGTCATGATCTGAAGCACTGCAATAATGTACTTTCATGTGATTTTTACCACTTATTGTTTTTCTTTTAATGTAACATAATGAACAAAGCAATTACAATCCTAAATAGGTCAATACATATCAACAGTAACATTATAAAAATCTGGACATTATATGGAAATTAGGAATACTTGGCAGCTATGTTCACATTACACTAACGTACAAATCCCCAATAGTCTCACAAATTGGTCCATCTGTATGCCCAAGCAGATTAAACATGAAATTTCACTTCAGGCATAAACTTACTGATATTTAATATGTTAAAATGAACTCAGCTACTCATAAAAATATGCTGCACCAAAATTAATAAGTGGAAATTAGGTCACCATTTCCCCTCATATGATCTGCAGCATTAAGACGTTTGTCAGATAAGGTAATGTTGTTATCATAATATATTGCATGTTACAATATGCATTGGAAGAGGGAGATGTCTTTATTAGAAAGAGTTTTGTGATAATCGTGTCTGAACAAAAAAAAAAACAGACAATATATCCACAGGCAGAAGAGCGAGTAGGCGTACAAGAAATGTAAATAGCAAACAAGTCCTGTTCGCACTCTTGCCTGCTCTCAGCTGAAAAAAAAAACCCCATTAATGCTTAGCAGTACTTCATTCATGTATTATCACAGAGGTTACATAATAACGTATTTGAGCCTGCCAATGAAGCTCCTCACACTGAAGATATGAATCTGTAACAATGCTGGGATACAAACATATTTGTTTTAATTTTTTTATCTACTGTCCCTAAATTGGAAGATGATATCTAAATGCTTACTTACAAATATTGCACAGGTGTATTTAAAGCTACACAATAATTTGTAAAATTAAGATTTTCCCAAAACTGCATAGATTCCGGGATTATTGCTAAGATCAGAATTCTTGACCTATGGACTGTAGGTTTTGCATTGAGCAAGACACACCTGTCCTTGTGTCAGCAGAGGTCCACGTTACCAAGGACCTTTAGAGATGGAGCTTAGAGCTGTCACTGAGGAAGTGGAACACTCAGGATCATCGGGGACAGGTAAACCCCACAGATTAAAGTAAAGATTGCCATCTTCAGAGTGAAGAGGAGGAGAAGGGCTGAGCCTTTCTCCCCTTTATGAATCTCACTGACACGTTCTCCCCATAGAAAATGATGAGGACAGAGCTGTCAGGAGAAGCGTCACAGAAATTCTTGATTTCTCCTACACTTGGGGCTTCTTACATTTTGAACTGGATAGAGAGAAAGTATAAAAGAAACCGCTGTTTGCTTACTATTTTCTATTGGAGTTCACAGTAACTTACAATAGACACACCATAGTGCCCCGGTGAAAAAAAACTCAGTAAGAAGGTGGGGAGAAAGATGTTAGTGCACAGGCCAATAAGAAGCACAGTCATGGACAATGGTGCTTCCTATTGGCTATCTCTCTCTCACAAGGAACAATGCAGAGGACAAAAGAGATTTCTTGAGCTCTCTACTACACAATCTAGGACATTTTTTTCCACAGCTACATTAACTGGGAAACATCTTAAAACTTAACCAACGTACCTTTTTAAGCCCTTACTTGGTCATTAGAGAAAATAGGGAGCTTTTCACTTTTGGAAAAGAGCCAAAGACCCAAAACTGCATCAGATGACTCCAAAACCAGCTTACTGAAAAGGTTTCTCCTGGTGGATCAATAATACTGATAAATATTATATATCTATTTTTTTAATAAATGAACCTATTCTTAATCAGTATCAGATCAAATAAAGGCCCTATTCTAAACATTAAGGAGTAGACTCAGCTGTCTGTAATGGGATATAATGTTTTAGGATCAGATCCAGACAGGATAAGATAGGGGTGTTTTACCATTGCTAACCCTGATTTCAGTACAGACCTGGATCCAGACTTCATTACTTTTTGGCATTACTAATATCCAAAAGCATGGCGAGCGCTAGTGGGAGGGGCAACATATGTTAATTTTACAGTAAAGGCATGCCCTAAATACGCAGAACTTCTGAATTGTCCCTTATTTTACCTTTTGTCCCTTAAGTGAGGACAGGTTGGAAATCTTAAGGTAGTGGTCAGGGCTCAGAAGGCCATGTGAGCCAGAGGAGGCCACTCACAGGGAAGACTGGATCCAGCAGCTATCTCCAGTATTAGACCATGGCTGACACTGCTTTCGGAGCAATGAATGCAATGGGATGCAGTTGCCGTTCCGGCCTACCCTATTTAAAAAACAATAAGTCGCCAGCAGCTATATCACTGTTCAAAACCATCTGGGAATAGAAAATTTGCTATTGGGAACGGGAACCTATTTCCTCTTTCCTAATAGCTACAGGCTGGTTTAAGGTTAGGGTTAGGCTGCAGCAGGTATGTGGCTAGGGTTAGGGCTTAAGGGGAAGGTTAGGGTTAGGCTGCAGCAGGTATGAGGTTAGGCTGCAGGGCATGAAGGGTTATGGTTAGGAAGTGGTTAAGGTTAGGGTTTGGTAAAAACACTTCCCTTTTGGCAGCCAGGAGTCTCATCAGCGCTGCTTTTTCCAAATGTAAACTGCCAGAAATAACTGCTGCTGTACAATGGCCTTTCAGAAAAAAGACCATTGTATCGGGAAGCCACATCCGAACACAAAGCCAGCTAAAGTGTGAATCCAGTCCTTACTTATTCATTGTGATGCAGTACAATGTTAGAACTTCACTATAATGTATCTTTAAAGTTCATATATCTCTAAATAGTAACATCGCTATTTACAAAGCTAAATAGCGATGTGACTAATCAATATGTGCCCCAATTAGAACATGTGTTTTTTCAATGTAACTAATCCATTGTATTCATTTGATACCAGAACTCTTTTAGCTGCCATTTTGTTTCCTCATTACCATGGTTGTCACAAATGTATTCTATACACATACTGTAGTTGTAATGGACCCTTATGAACGTTTACTGTGACCTTCAGTTGTCCTTGGTTATCATGACTCAGTCCTGAGCTACTACTCTTATTATGCAGTCAGCAGTCTACAGGTAGATGCAGGATGATGCAAGTGATTAACTGCTTATTATATGGCAGACCGTTCACCTGCTGCTTTCTTAATTGTCTTTATTACTTTACAACAATGAAGGGGTTAATTGTTATAACTAGTGAGAAAATTGGTATGCATTTTATGAAATAAGAGATTTTCTGTCGTCTGGATTAATGTTTTATGCGTGCCATGCATAAATGTATAACAATTATGTCCCTTCTGTCTGCTAAATAAATAATTAGCCACTGTTAGTGTTATGAAATTCATAGCATGCATTTATTTGACACATAACTGCTCCTAATTTCTTCTGAGGTTCAAGAGCTACCTGATCTTACACCAGAGAATTACACAGCCGGGGAAAGAGAAGAATGCAGCCTGGGTATAATGAACAGCGAACACGAAAATAATAAAAAAACAATTATTTTTGTTCATTCATAGATTACCTTTACTTAAAAAACACACAGCTTACCCTATGCAGAGCATAGCCAGGGTCTGCAGGTCTACTAATAGTAACAGACCAAATCCAAAGTTTGGAAATAAGAGAAAATTAGATGGAATGTTACACCTGAGGCAAAACCATGTTGAATTTCAGGGGGAAATTTGTTTTATTCCATAGTTGCTGACTCTCTCAGAATGTCTGGGAGACTCCTGTAATTCAGGCAGTTCTCCCGGTAACCCGGGACAGCCTGCAAATCTCCCGCAAGGGACTTGAGGCTAATGGTTTCCATTAAACCACGGCCTCAAGTCCTGCCCCCTGCCTGGCAACACCAGTTTACAAGTGTTGCTAGGGACAGGGAGGGACTTGATGACGCAAATTGTGTCATCAAGCCTCACCCCCACCCCTATGAAATCCTGAAAGGGGTAACTGATAGTCAAGGGGTGGGGCTTAATGAGGCGATTTGCATAAATCACACCGCTAAGCCCCACCCCCTACATGCATCTGTGGCTTCCCTCCGGGATGAAATTAGCCTCTCTTGCAATTCTCAGGGTTTTGCCCAAGTGTAACTTTCCACATGATTTCCTCTTATTTAGAGCTCTGAATTCAGTCCAAAATTACTGGTAATAATGGTGCGTGTGGTGAGAGACATATTAAGCTTGAACTCTCCCAGTATTAAAAGGAAATCAGCGCACTTAGGCATTTCTACAACACAGTTGTAAGTCCCAACCCCCTTCCCCCTACAGCTTACAAAATATTACACAGGTCTTACATCTCATTTTACTTTCTGATGGAGTAAGTTACACCAACTGAAATCAGTTACAACCTAAAATGCAGACATACATCAGTACAAATGTTATTCTTTGTATCTTTGGGGCTGATCCTGAATTACGTATTTACAGCGAGCGGATGCGTAAGATCCGCCTTTCTACAACATCTGCTCGGCATAGATAGGGAAACCCATTCCTCAGGATCGGGCGTCCCTAACTGTTGTGTAGTTACGGTGAGGGGGCGTTCCTCACCATAACTACGCAACAGTTAGGCAAGGAAGGCGGGGGAGGTAAGCTAATGAGGGCGGGTTTGGGCCGTTACACTCCTGTGGCCGGCGTAATTGCACACTGTTATGCTGGCAGAAGTTAGGGTAGCTTTCAGCCGGCGTAACAGTGTATAATTATGCCGGCCACAGGGGGGGTGTCAGGGGGAGTGCATGCAGATATGCTGTGCGTTAATACGCACAGCGCATCAGTGGAAGTTAGGATCAGGCCCTTTGTCACTGTTGCTTTAACTTTATAGGGCTTACTTACACTATTCTCAAAAAATCTTAAAAATTCCACACTTTGAACTGGTTATCTAGATACAATCATATACAAAGTGGAAACTATGACCATCTAATACAACATCCAAAATTATTAGGAACAAAGTCTTTGAACATCTCACCTCTTTTTGATGATACTTTATTGCTACCTTTAGCTTTGCCAGGTCATGACACTTCTGAGGATCCAGCTCCTCACTCTGGTCATCCCTGTGGTTGAGTATAATTTCCAGTTCTCGAGAGCTTCGTGCTTGGTCTAGAAGGTCCTTGGCAAATCTCTTGCATTGCTGAGACAGTTCTTCATATTCTGCTTTGAACTCATTCTCCACTTTACTGAGCTCTTTCAGTTCCCAGCCGAGGCGGAAAGCTGTCAGAATGGGGTCCTCGCTGGATAAGGCAATCAAAGATGGGCTGGCCAGAGCCTTGTAGATGTTGAGTCTCGACCTCGAGTGTCTGAGGCTATCAACTTCTGAGCTGGAGACACATTCCACACAGTTGCAACGTATCTGGTGCGGGCGAGGTATAGTCACCCTTCTTTGGACTAAAAGTTTTATAATTTCATAGTTATTAGTGTGAGCTGCCAACATAATTGGTGTAATGTCTGGTGTGAACTCTGAAAACTGGGTATCCATCATTAATGTTGGGACCTAGGTTAGAAAAAAAAAAAGCAAAAGTGTCATTAACTATCACATTTTTTTTATAGCGCCGTCTGTCTTAAACAATTAATATATAACACCCAACAATAAAACATGACCTATGAGCCCTGCCTTTATGAGCTGTTTGCAGCAAAGATTTGCAATGTGAGGGGTGTAAATTCATGACGCAGAGAAACATAGAACTCACACACTACATAGCTTTATGTTATGTTCACCTCTGAATTCTAATGCTGTCTGCTCAGGTCTACCCTTGCACCTGTATGGCCCTTACTCTCAAACATTGGATCAGCCTCAATGTGTTCACACATGAGTATGCTATGTAAAAGGGACCTCATCCAGGCCTCCATCTGGAGGTCTGGCAGTCTGCATGGAAGAGGGGAGTAAACTCCCCTCTCCCCTCTCTCGTGCGGACTGTACATTACTTATGCTGCCATCCGTACAACCATTGATTCACAAGGAACCACTAAAACCCACCCCTACTGTAAAATGTAAATGCTCCCCGCACTCCTTACAGAATTTAGGCTGGCAGAGGGGATGCGCTTCCCAGTAGTTCCTATATCTAAGAAGATAGACACAATTGCATATGCTTTTGGTTGTCTACATGATGCCTAAATATGCATATTTTAGAATCTATTTAATAACTCTAAATTGCATTAATGCAATAAGGTTTTATCCAGTATACTGTATGAGCAACCTGCTGAATGCTGACAAATTCACTTCATTATCATGTTCTTACAGCATAAACAAAAAACTTTAGACTTCTGTACATTATAAAACACCAAAATCTATGTATTGGTGAGAGAAATAACATACCTGCATGCGTTTATACATTCCAGCTTACTTACCCTATGCCCAGAAAAATATCCGTATAAACTATTTAACATATAAAAATAACATTTTGTACATTTTCACCAACACATGCGCTCTACTGACAATGGGACGGATCCAGAACTACGGCCGTCTTCCACAGGCGGCCGTAATTCAATGAACAATAGCTACTGCGCATGCGTAGTAGCTTTTGTACGTAATCTGCGTATCGTTTCACAAGATTGTTCATTGAATTACGGCCGTCTGTGGAAGACGGCCGTAGTTCTGGATCCGGGCCAACAATAGTAAAAATCCAGGTTCTGATTCCTATTTTCATATAAATGGTTTTCCAGGCAAAAAAAAATATGGATAGATCCTTTAGTGCTGGAATGCACTATGCAGACACCTGTTTGTTCCAGAGGTCTGGAAGTATGGATTAAGACGCAGAGAGAGATAACATCTATAACTTGTCAGTCCAAGAGGGAACGCTTATCTGGGAACTCAACGTAACCCAGAGTCCAAAGATGTTGGAAGTATCAGACTTAACTCTGAATGGGTCTTTATGCGTTCTGATTGGTTAGTACTATGTGCAATGTCGCTTAGTATCTGTAATCCTGCTGAGATGCACAGAAGTTTAGCATAATCTGGATCCATCCAATAGGGTACTTATTATTTTATTTGCTTTGTAAATATATGTGTAGTATAATCATATTTCCTATTTATTTTTAATAATGTGAACAAGATGTTTTTCATTTACATGATCACATGGAAACGTTAATCCTAAGAGTTTTGTAACATTTGTGTTTAATAGTACTGGCTACTGCCACATCACACATTTCCTAATCTAACCTGTAGCCTAATCACTTATGCATTCAACTTCTCACATTTTTTATTTGCTAAAATGAATGTGGTGGAAAATGGACATTGCCCAACATTGGAGGTCTGGGAACTTGGAAAAAAGAGCTGTGACTGAACTTGAAAGCTGCTATCAATCTCCTCTTTC
>WWET01001761.1:16700-30655 GCA_011038615.1 Limnodynastes dumerilii | reverse complement strand
GCTCCAAAGTTTAGAGTTAAGATTAGGGTTAGGACCATCCAGCAGAGAAGCCTTGGAAGTGGCGGATGGCTTATCACATATCTGCAGATATTTGTAACTAATTCTCTGACTTTTATTTTAAAGATTTGCGCCATGAAGCCCCGTCACGATCTCTATTTCAGCTAAAAACGGGTAAATATTAGTCAAGGGGCAGGGCTTAATGACGCGATTTGCATACATTGTGTCATTAAGCCCCGTCCCCTGCATGCATCTCTAGCTTCCCTCCGGGATCTCCTGGAGGTAAACTGGCAAAAGTCAGCAACCCTGAACTTACTATTGTCTTATCCTGTATGGTCCTGGAGAGGTATTTTATAATCTGAGGCAGCCTTGGTTTAGAAAAAAACTAATAAAAAACAAATAGAACCAATGTTTTTTTGTTTTGTTTTTGTTTGCTTTGGCTGCCTTGGATTATAAAAGACCTTTCCTGGCCTTTCTTAGTAAAAAAAAAGCTGGTGAATTTGAGATTTACAAACCACCATACATCGCCAGCAAAGGAGCCCTTGAAACCACCGAATAGTACATTCAGTGTTTATGGCTTTAAAATCGCCATCGATGTGCGGCAGTTTCAAAGTGCTGAAAATGTCATGTTTTGTTTTGTTTATAATTTCATACATTTTTGGTTCATATATTTGACTGTAATACAAAGCATTGAACCCTTACAACAATATTTGGCTTAATCTAACAGATCACTCTACAACTCCAGTTTTTGTTCAACATTCAGTCTATAGATACTAGAAGACCCTCTAATTGGCAATGTAGTCAAATGAAGATTGCACAGAATAAATGATTGATGCTTTGTAAGTAGTACTTTGTGTCAAAGACATTTTAAAGCAATTATCAATATTTTGTCAGTGGAATTTGAAATGACCTCTTGCAGTCACATGAGTTAAGAAAACTGAAATTACTCTGTAATGAATACAAATAACAGATTTATTAATCTGTGTTTTCACAGAGTGCCGGGTAATCTGCCAGAACAAAGATGTAGGACCGGATCTAGACTTAAGCACGAAGCCCTACCAACGCATACAAAGTGCGTAAGTGGGGTGTCTGAAGAGGAGGGCACATAGGATAAACATACAACGGTGCGGTTCTTCCCCAAGGTGAATCGGGGGAAGGTTAAAATTCACCATTTGTATGGACCGCTGATCCAAATGTCTGTGTTAAGGCTGCCTTATGGAAGCGTCTCTGCCATAAAGTCTGCACGAGAAAGGGCAGTGACGGGGAGTTCACTCCCCTTTTCCACGCAGACTTTAAGACCCGTATATGGAATGAGTGCGGAGGACTGGATCTGGTCCGTTATGAGAAGAAAGGAAGCTTTTGGTTTTAGTAAACTTGCTAGCCAGAAAAGGATACACAATTGACTTAACAATTTTTGGGACAATAATTATCATAAACTCATTTATGGTGTAAAGCTGACGAACTGTTAAAACTGAAAAGTGCTACATAATCTGATAGCGCTATATAAAAACTAACTACCTAACATACAGTATATAGAACTGAACTCTTCACCTGCTTAAATATTCAGCCCCCAATTTCTGGATAGTAAATAACCACTTGCCATATAACAAAAAAGTTTTCATGAATAATTCTAGCATCTTGTGTAGTATGCAGCATATTTGTAAGACAGTCTTTACTTTAATTCCATTCATTTACCTTCTGGCTCTTAGAGTTGCTGAAGCCAAGTGTTTTCTTGCTATATTTTATCCCATCTCTACTACCTGTTAACTTTTAACTTTTAAAAGGTGAAAAAAAAGCAGCAATGATAACCTGCAAGTAAATAGACCAGCTTGAAATCATTATCACACTAGTGAACTAAGCAATGGGGTGCTTTTATTAGATGGCGTTTCTAAGATCTCACACGTTTTCTTTCTCTGTGCTTGAAATGGCTGTGTATAGACACTGGTCTGACAAAAATTTTTATATTAAATAAAATTACAAATTCTAAGAAAATAATACAATATTCCTGGGTGTGCTCAGTGTGAAGCTAGTCAACTATCGCCAAATGAATCCCTTGCTTATGAAGTTAGGAGCACGGGGGTATAAGGACTGAATTTATCTTATGGCTTTTTAGAAACAATACGAGAACTCCACCATTAGATTGTAGTTTGGCTGCAGTCAGCTGAAGATACACCAATCAAACGGAGGCTGCCTAATTTTTACTCTATTCCATCTTCTATTTCCACAAAAACAGTGTTAATAACAGGGATTTGCAGAAATCTCAGGCTTACTATCCAATGTGTTAGCAAAAGAATCTTTAATATAATTGCTATTTTCAGCAAAACTCAGAATAATGAAGCTGGATAGCAAGTATCATATTTATGTTTAGTTGCAACTGCAGTTTAATGCCAAAAAATAAAAAATCATGCACTACACTACTACAAAAACCCAAAAGCTCAATGGGGCAGATCCTGAACTACGCATTTCCGCGAATTTACGTGTGGCGGACACGTAAATTCGCAGATTTGTACGCCCTGCGCATGCGCACCGCAGAAAATACGCACATTCACGTAGCGTATTTTCAAACGTATGGATAATTCACGTATTGCTAACGTAAATACTTACGTGTGGGCGTGCCAAATTTACGTTAGTGACCAATACGTGCGTTTTACGTGAAGTAGGCGGGGGGTGGTATTTAAAGTGTACAGTATGGGCGTGCTAAGCTGCGTACGTTCGCGTAGTCTGTACGCCCGTTAGCGGACGTATTCTGTTACGTTAGGAAAAGTTAAGGTAGGGTTTGGGTCGCGTAATTTGAGAAAATACGTCCGTGCAAGGGGTGTGCCGTGGGGAGTGTATTGACCTTACGTGTACGAAAATACGCACCGCTAAAATACATACGCACACACGTAGTTCAGGATCTACCCCAATGATCCTATCCCTTGATAGCAGCTATAGTAAAAACCAGATGCAGAAGCTCCAGATCATCTGTGAAAATTATTCTAAAGATAAAAGTACAAAGCAAGTGCCGAATCATATCGCAATCATTCAAATATTTTTAATCTATAATAAAAAAAAACAGCCAATTCTGATAGGTTGCTATCGTAGCTCTCACCACCAGCCAGGAGGAGTTACAGACAGTGCAATACTTTCAGCTGCTGGCAGGTTATTTATAGACAGCGCTTAATGTTCAGAGGTTCTGAGTACTAAGTGTGATTTTAAAACAACTTGACAGCAGTTGACTTTGCTGCCACTGTCCTCTGTGGTAGGTGGCGGCAGCTGGATCCAGGGCACTTGAACACTGCAGAACAGTTACGGTGCCAGCACCCTTGGTCGCTATGCACTGCTAAGAAGCTTTGCATCATCTTTGGCCTCATTTTGTGTCTCCTTTCCAGGAGATTCCAGAGGTGAGATGCCTGTAGCCACTGTATGGGGGGACAGGGCCATGGAAATTAGATCATTAAACCCAGTCAATGCTGTGGAAGGCCATAATTTTGCTGTATTAATCAGCTCAATAGTGGTTTTTGATGCAATTCATAAAAAATTGTAGACCGGATTCAGAGATCCATTTTTTGAAGGTACGCAATTATACGTACGCACGCCGCAAGGTAACACCCATAACTCGGCCGTGTTGTCGGTGACTTCAGACTGGATGGGCCATGTGGCTCTTATCTGCCGTCACTTTCTATATTTCAGTGTAGTAAATCTGGCCCATTGCCTTCTTTACATATGATGTGCTTACAAGTGTTTGGGGTTAAGCATTAAAATGTACAGTATGACAGGGGATTCATACAGCCGACCAATCCACCCTTCCTATCTGCCGCCATTTTACTTGCGAAGGGAACATACATTAACTGTGAGCATTGGGAGTTGTTTTCCAGGCGCTCACATGTATGCATGGGCACAGCAGGGATCACAGCGTGATCAGATCCTAGGATCTGGTCCATAACATATAAGACCAAGTATACCTCAGGACCCCCTTGCGTTTGCCTGTGTAGTAGCTGTTCTTTATCAGTAAGATATACCAGATTGTGTAAGCAGCAGGCATTTTATTTCCCGTAACCTGTCTCATGACATTTATATAATAATTGAAAATGTGCGTTTTAAAGCATCAATTTCACAGAGATCAAAGAACTGTAGCTGTCATTTGTCAACATGCAAGGCTGCCATGATAGCAAGCAATTCTCTATAGAGTAGGGGAGGGGTATGACAGCTTGTTATTTACTGACCTGTTTGCATCAGGCCTGTCACTCACATCATTATAAAAAAAAAAAGAATAATACAATTATATATCTTCAGTTTTCTTTCCCAAAAATGATACAGTAGGAGGACCACAGTGTACTAATGCCCTGACTATGCTGAAGGAAAGGAAATAGCATCGCAAATCACACTACAAACACGAGCACGGTAAATTCTGATGGGATCATCTGTGAACAGCTTTCAGTGAATTGCTGAATAAAATACGAAAGGGATTATTAATCAAATGTGTCAATGGCCATGATTGTGCACAAAATCAAACGTCAAAATATCATTACAAGAAATGTACTCTGTAATGATGCTATAGATGTTATTTTATATATGTTACTATTTACATTATATGCAGTACTATTATTTTGTGAGATATGCATGATCAGTAGATGACAGGTAGGCATGTACGGGTATCTCTTGTTACATTAGCTCTGGGACACCTTTTATTTATTTTTATTATTATTATTATTATTATTATTAATAATAATAATAATAATAATAATATTGTTTATTTTTAATATACCAGTGTAAGTTTTTTTTTTAAACAGATATTATAAAGATATTATAAACAGTAGGGTTATTTAAAACAATTAGGATTAAATTAATCTGAAACCCCACACCATAGGGGGATTACTATCTGGGATTCTACTGATAAAAAGATAGTAACCCTAATCATTAAGGATTTGTATAAAAAAAGACAGTTCCTGTATCTTTCGGCAATTGTATGAGTGGCAAAGTAGAATATATCCTGAATTACTGTTACTAGTCATGCCTCAGATGAGCTTAAAATCTCGGTTTGTAGGAGGAGTGTGAGAATGACAACATGGTGGGGTCGTTGGGCCAGATCCAGACTTAAGTTCCCTTTGAGTACGATCGAGTAGCGTAGTTACACACTAATAAGTATAATGCACCCCCCTTGAAGGCACGTAATTTAGCTGATTTACGGTTCCAAACCCTACCTTAGCTTTTCCTTGCGTATCTGGGGTCGTACGTATCGCCTTGTCATAACTGCATAACCCAGCCCATACTGTACAATTTAAATGCCTCCCTCCGCATACAATGCGTATTTTCTGGTTGCGTAGGGATGACACGCCCCTTCGTATATGTAGTTATGAACAGGTTACGCAGATCAGAGTTACAATGTGTAACATCTGCCGTGTGCATGCGCAGAACAAACAAACAGCCAAATTTATACACGCATGCGTAAAGTCAACGTTGTGCTTAAATCTGGATCTACTTGTCTCTAGAATGCTGCTGGAGTTGTTATAGGAGTGATCAGGTGGCCTTGTTGTGATACCTTTATAGTTTCTATTTCCTGCCTGGATTTTGCCCTCCTTAGCTTGGTTTCTTGAGATCATTGGCAGGTTGTGCTGTGTGTTATCTGGTTCTGGTCGGAAGCATGTCACAGTTATTAGTGTGTTTCTGGTGCAGGTGGTAGATGATGTGAGGTGGAATTCCCTTTTCTTTGTATTTTTCCATTTAACTAAATTTAAGGGTTTGGGATGCATCCGTTCATTCACAGAGGCAGCAGGAAAGCACTGTCTGAATTATGGATGACTATACTAAATGGCCCGGTGCTTAACGCATTACAGTCTTCAATATTCATATATATTGGTTACTCGGCTTTCCATGCCCCTTGTCAAGTGGTTATTGGCATTTGTTAAAATCAATTAATCAGGCATTGTGTCTGATGAAAGGGGTTGAAATATTTCATGGAGAACTATTTAGTATTAACACAATTTCTCTCTATACATCTGGAAGGGCTCTACTACTAATATGATACTTTGTAGCTAGTTCAAATAGATTATTACTATCAACTGTTTTTAATCTTACATTGCATAGGAGTGATGGACACTGTATCCAGATTTTAGACAGCAACCACTCTCACACCAGTCAGCCAGGCATTCATTAATGCAATAAACACAATAGCTGTGTTTAAAAAAGGGAACATGATTTCTTAATTGGACCTAATTGGAATTGATGAGTATTGATTGGTCATCCAGCTGTGCATAGCTAGCCCAAATAGCAGATGGAGGGGGGTTCAACTCTTAACGTAACACTATAAACTAACACTTATCTAAATATATACCATGGCGTCTACAAACCGGTCATACCAACACCCTGGAAGGTGGCATACCTCAAGACCCAACTGCTAGGGAAATGGTGACCTCGCATCCTCCTGGTGTTGGGTACCAATTACCGTTCTCTAACCTTACATTGCCCCTTTGCGCCAATACCAACTGTTGACCCCCCACTGCTACTGCCAACCATGCACTGTCTGAATTAAGAAAGAAAAGACACGTTAGAAATGCTTAAATACTTTATGGGAGGGAGGGAGATTTCAGATGAAAGAGGAAGCCGAGTCCACTTGAAATTTGTACTTCCTAGTTCCTGTTGGAACACCACTATTCTATCCCTTTTTCTTTTCCCTTTCTACTCTATTTCAATGTTCCTGTAGTAAACAGTTTCAGTCAATGAATGGGCACTAAATATTACTCTTCACCCCATATTATATATAATATATATAAAGAATCTATTTTACCTACAACCTATCACATTTTGACTATGTTTTCGATGGAACATAAGGTATCTTCTTACTTAGTGTTTAACTTTATTGTTAATATATGATTGATAACATTGTAAGAAATGTCTAATTGACTGCAGGGTATAAGTCCAGATCCTAACAACTAAAAATCGAAAGAAAATGACAAACAATTCCTGGATCTTTTTCAGGATAACCTTATTCCCCTGCCCCTGTCGTTTATTATATCTGCAGCCCTATTTATTATTTATTTATTAACTGATTTTTATATAGCGCCAGCAGATTACATTTTGTACCAATCAGTATAAACAAGCCTGGGTAGTAACAGACAGACTGGGTGGGTAAGAGGGCCCTGCTCACACATGCTTACACTAAACGCTTAATATCACACAATGGAACAGCCAGGTTGTATGGTAAAAGTTCTCAGTGATAGTAGCAGAGGTGAGGAAATAAGTATATGGATATGCATGTTGAATTACAGTATATTTGTCTACCAGTTCTATATGCTCTTTATTTCTGAAAGACTTTGGGATGTATGAATCAGTCTCCAGAACTACAAAAGAAGTGTTACTCCATTTTAAGCGGTGATGGTGCAAGAATCTTAAGGCAGGGTCCTGCTATTGTAAGCCTGTATATGCAGGGAGATTGGCTTCCCCTCGTCCCTATGGGAGTCAGGATACATTGGCAATCAACTTCAGATCTCTGTTCCCACTGTGCTTGGTGCTCCAGGTGTAGCAGAAGTGGAGGTCTACATATAGTCCTGTGTTATAACAGGTCAAGGCTCAAATGTGACACTTTTCTCTTTCATCTCCTTAATTTTCTTTTTTTTTTTACTTTTATGGCTTTTGGCTTAGAATGATTTCCTTAGCAAATATATAATACATCCTCAGCTATACAGTGACGTGGCTAGTTAGTTGAATGAATGTGGCATGCTGAGCTTCGCTAAGCCAGTTAATCCCCATTTACGCACATCACTTTATGAGTAAATTGGTAATGTAATTACAGTGGGAATAACAGCCATTGTGTACTCACAAGTCAAAACATCCAAACCCATGCAGCTCCTAAGTGCGCAGGAATTTCTTTTGCAGTTGAAACGATTTTTGTGTTCTATTACCTGGTGATGACTGATTCAATCTTTTTGTTGTTGGATTTTCTGATGTCATTTGTAAGCACAGTTGGAAACTTTTACAAAGTGATATTTTCTCTTTCACACAGTTTTGATGATATGCAGATGTAACCCTTTACTAGCTAATATGTACAGCTATTGCATTCTAAAATACAGTAGATACATCAATAGCTCTATATTTTGTAGCAATTTCAAGTAGAAGACAATTGTCTTTTATTTGATACATTATTGATCCTGTAAAATGACATTGCTTTGCTTATATCAATACCCCATTCAGCGAATCTGCATTTAACTCCTGATGCAGAAAACTATATGGTAGTGGTTCCCAAGGTGTGCACCAAGGCTCCATGGGGATCTGTAGGAAAGTCACAGGGGTGCCGCAGATCCAGCGACAGCTCACATCAGCATCATTACCCAGTAAGTCAGTGCACCAAAAAGAGTCAGCAAGAAGAAAGATAGGTAGAAGTATTATTAATTTACTTGGATGATACTTAGGGGCTTCTTCTATGTAGTTTAGTTCTCTCTGTTGCACTACATTCAGGATCGCCATAAATCAAGGTTTAGTTTACCTCTCTCTGGTGGCGAGGAAAGGCTTGGCTGCAGGCACCTAGCAGGTTGCAGACATTGGTAACAGCATTGTAGGTAGGGTTATATGGAGTTAAAGCTAGACTAACAGCTAGATGGGCGGTGCAAAAGGTACATCTGAGAGTACCCAGAAGACAAATGAGACTTACTATACAGAAAACAGGCACCACCAGAATGTGGTGAAGTACAAGCACCAACCAGATATGGAATACAGGTAAAACACATGCAGGCAGCACCACAACCCTGAAGAAGAGGAAAACCTATTCCATGTCAGTCCAGACAACTCTGTGCTGGTAAGTGTAAGTGAAGCACAGGTGTTGGTAAGTGGTAAATTCAGAGATATAGGGTCCAAAGGGAATGAGACCTAAGGTAAGACTGGGGTGGGGGTCAGGAAAGTTGAAACAGAAATTCAGGTCCACAGCAAAGGTATAGGGACAGACTGGCTAGAAAACAGTTAGAGTAGGCAAGGCAACAACTAAAACCAGAGCTGACAAATGTACAAATCCCAGCTACTAGGCAACAGCTGGAACCAGTAAGCTCAGCTCGCGTCTATTAAGAGTCAGCGATTTATCAGCGTCCTGGTTGCATAGCAACCCCAAAAATAGCAGTGTTTGTCTCAACTGTAAACAATAGCCAGGTCAATCTCTGTAAGCTGTTGCGGTGACTGTATCTTAACACTCTGTCTTTATTCCAATATTTAATATGCCTTCAGGGTGGCAGGAATCACTGTTTTGCATATGTTGGGCTGTCTTTCTCCTGTTAGGTATTGCACAGTATTTCTTTTGTCCTAGGGTTACACTAAGGGTGCCTTGAACTGAGAAAGTTTAAGAATCACTGCTATATGCTGATGCATCATTAGTATTTGTGCCATTATGCAAAAGCTAATTATCGGATTGCTCTATTTCGACAATAGCACTAATTAGAAGATTTTATTAATGCACGTGTAAGTATGCTGATTCTATTTCTTGGCATATTTACCCATTCATTAATTCAGAAACCACAGCCGCAGGCCCGTTGCACTGCCACAGACCCACTAGACAGGTGAGTATTACAGGGGAGTCTATGAGTCAGGCTGTGGTTAGGGGAGTCTTAGGGTCAGGCTGTGGGCAGAGGAGTATTAGAGTCAGGCTGTGGGTAGGGGAGTATTAGAGTCAGGCTGTGGGGAGGGAAGTCTTAGGGTGAGGCTGCGGGAAAGGAAGTGTTAGGGTCAGGCTGTGGGTAGGGGAGTATTAGAGTCAGGCTGTGGGCAGGGGAGTATTAGAGTCAGGCTCTGGTTAGGCGAGTCTTAGGGTCAAGCTGTGGGGAAGGAAGTCTTAGGGTGAGGCTGCGGGAAAGGAAGTGTTAGGGTCAGGCTGTGGGTAGGGGAGTATTAGAGTCAGGCTGTGGGCAGGGGTAGGGTCAGGCTGTGGGTAGGGAAGTGTTAGAGTCAGGCTGTGGGTAGGGGAGTATTAGGGTTAGGCTGTGGGTAGGGGAGTATTAGATTCAGGCTGTGGGTAGGGAAGTATTAGGGTCAGGCTGTGGGTAAGGGGAGTATTAGAGTCAGGCTATGGGTAGGGGAGTATTAGAGTCAGGCTGTGGGCAGGGGAGTATTAGAGTCAGGCTCTGGTTAGGCGAGTCTTAGGGTCAAGCTGTGGGGAAGGAAGTCTTAGGGTGAGGCTGCGGGAAAGGAAGTGTTAGGGTCAGGCTGTGGGTAGGGGAGTATTAGATTCAGGCTGTGGGTAGGGGAGTATTAGGGTCAGGCTGTGGGTAGGGGAGTATTAGAGTCAGGTTGTGGGTAGGTGAGTATTAGGGTCAGGCTGTGGGTAGGTGAGTATTAGGGTCAGGCTGTGGGGAAGGGTGTCTTAGGGTGAGGCTGCGGGAAAGGAAGTGTTAGGGTCAGGCTGTGGGAAAGAATTCTTAGGCACGATACACAATATCAAAAGATCCTTTCACCAGATATCTTACTAGTGTGTATGGTCTGTGGTCTTTTAATTTGATCTTTTGGAACTCCTAATATGCCAGATAAACCATGGAAATATATAGTTTAATTTTTGAAAGTGTGTACTATGTCTATACTGTCTTTGGACAGTACACGCTGGTAAGATATCTGGTGATATGGTTTTTGATTGGGCAATTAGAAAGATTATCTGCTGAAAAATCCCATTGTGTATCCTGCTTATGGGTCAGGCTGCGGGGAAATGAGTCTAAGGGCCAGATTTACTAAGCTGCAGGTTTGGAAAAGTGGAGATGTATGCCAATCAGATTCTAGCTCTCATTTTCTTTTTACATACTAGAGAATGTCAACTAAAATCTGATTGGTTGCTATGGACTACATCTCCACTTTTTCAAACCTGCAGCTTATTAAATCTGGCCCTATAGGTCAGGCTGCGGGGAAGGGTGGGTTAGGGTAATGGAAGGGGAGGGTTAGGGTTAGGGTACTGGAAGGGTAAGGATAAGGTTTTGCATAGGATAGATACTCACCCCTCACTACTGCACATTCATCTTCGGATCTTCAATTGCTTGTCCTCTGAGGGACAAAATTGAATGTAGAGCCAATGCCTTTGTTGGAAATGACAGATTTCATTACCAAGGTAGGCCACTGATTGTGAAGAAACTATAGATATACTGTATGATAGATGAATGAATGGATAGATTAATGACTTCTTAGACCTTTGTATTTCACCTAAGTTCTTATACAGTGTGCTGATATGTGTTTTAGGATATTTTAGTACCTGTGCTACACTCTACACAAATTATTTAGGAAGAAATCTCATTATACAGTACATTTATATATTTTTTTTTTTCCATATAATTTTCATATGCACTGTAATTTATTAACCCCTAAAAAAATCAAATATCCAAACACACATATATTATTAGTAAACGACAGCTGTTGTAGGTTGTACATAAGCTAACATCAATGAACCTGATCCAGACCTACACCAGATAGCATAGTGTATCTGTATTGGTTTTGCGTATCTGCCTGGATCAGATCCAATGTGTTTATCCATAGTAGCAATGTTTCTTTTTGCATGAAAATAACAGTGGACAGGATTCAGATTTAGGAGTATATTCTGTACAAAGGAGGCTAAGGTATGGAATTTAGTATTCTACGTACCGTACGTATTAGAGTAGTGCACTCCCCCTGTTCTGCTACATGCAGAGGAGATTTAAGGATGTGAAGGCACCTTTCAGTATTCTGCTGGCAAGACTGTGTGGAAAGCGACCTTAAGTCTGGATCAGGCCCATGGTGTGTGGGTCTGTCCCGTGTATGGATACTTAAATTCTGAATGGGACATAGCAATCCAATCTTGTGTTCTGTCTGGAATTTCATGTACTGTGCAAGTTGTTTCTTGTGATGCAAGGAAATCCCCTATCGTTAGAGTCTGGATACAGCCCAGTGCTATTCCTACTCCTAATGAGAAAAACTGTACCTAAGGGGGCCTTTATTTTCTCATTGCACATAATAAGCTTGTTTTCTTTCTAGTTTCTCATTAGCTCAGGGGGGGCTAATTATTTGGTCTGGCTCTTCGCAGGCTGGACTCACGTGTGTGTGTGTGTGTGGGGGGGGGGTGGCGTTTGTTTGGATTCCAGACATGCTCTACAGATCTCCAGTGCCCTAGACTGCAAAATCACTTTGCCTGCTTCCAGCACTCCAGGAGATGTGGGCTGCATCGCCCGGCGGGGTCCTGCAGGCTCCAGATCTTGATCTGCTCCTGGTTCCTGGTGGGAGCAGCTGGGTCCCTGAAACTCTCCATATTCCTGGTTCCTGATCAGAAAACCCTCTTTGGGGAGCAGCCTGCATGTGGTAGAAGCTGGATCTCCGAGACGCCACTGCCATTTTCTTCCAAAGCTCGCATTAGGGAGCAAATATAGCAGGCTCATTTTTAAGTTGATAATTTTGTATGGCCTGCGAATGAAGTTTTAAATATCCAAATGGCCCTTGGCAGAAATAAGGTCAGATTATTAACTACAATTATGTTCTATCATCTGTAAACAGTAAAATATGCCATTTAAACATAAAATACTGTACATTTTATATCTAAAACATCCTTGATGTTTTAGATATATATATTTTATACCAGAAAAATCCCAACCTTTCAGAAAGCCGATAGAAGTTTAGCTTTTCTGAGGAGCATAGCTTATTTTTATCCTATTAATTCCTTTTCCAACCTTAGAATGTAAAATTCTGTTACAATAATTTAATGGAAAGTGTTATACTAAATGCAAACAGATTTGTATAAAAGGAACCTCTCAAGTGCCGTTTAAAGGAATTAGACATGGCACAGACTGAAAAGCCAAGCAGTACAAAAATATTCAATCCCTTTTTCCTTTCATCCTGTAACGTACAGTGACGGTCCTGTTCAATACCCTATATCAAACACTGGTTAGAGTGTTTGCAACACAAATGCTATTTTTTTAAAAAAAATGCACTATAAAAATAGGATTAGCGTTCTATATTATTCTGCTGCTGTTTTATTGATCACATTGGCAGGACTACTGTCACCATACTTTCTGAAATGGTTTCCTTTAAGTTTACTAAACATAATAATTATACATATGTAAATAAAGTTAGCGGATTTTGGAATTTCATTTAACAACAGTGTGGGAGAGCCAAACACAAAACTGAATGTATCCTGTGTTCCAAAAATCCCACACACAGCTTATTAAAGGCTTAGATGGGATCTAGATACAAATGCAACTACAGCTCTGGATCATTAAGCAAATACAACAGGTTGTGTATGGACACAACACAGTGAAGCACACTACAGCTATGTTTCCAGACATTTACCCTTTACCCAGCAATCTAAAAGACAGGGCAGGTTACTACACTGTTTTCTATCATGGAAATGGTTATTTGTCTTTTGCGAGTGCTTCAATAACAATAGGCCTGACCCTAAACTACATGCAAATTCCGTATGTTAGCCCGTGCAATGGTTTCTACTGCATACAATATGCAGTCCTCCCTTCCGAATGCAGGATAACAGTGCACCCCCCTCCTTCTCTGCCTCCGGAAGGGATTTAAGAGTTCTGCACCCTGTAGTTCTGTACCATAACTCAGCTGTGCACATAGAATACTGAAATGTATGTAAGGGCTTAGCCAAGCCCTTACTATACAATGAAATACCTATGCCCACCCACCATGCATCTCTTATACGAATGGTGAGTGGCCCTACGGCCATTTTAACAGCATTGTAGGTCCTGGGCAAAGCAATGCACAGGGGCCCCTACAGGAATTTACAGGAATAAAAATGTAACCAATAAGCTTTGAAAAACGTATAATAATTCATCACATTGTGCCGTCATGCATCACACTGCCCCAAACATCACACTGCTGGCCCTCCTTCTGTGCCCCCTCCTTATGTACAGTCAGGTGCATAAATATTGGGACATTGACACAATTCTCATATTTTGGGCTCTATACACCACCCCAATGGATTTGAAATGAAACAAACAAGATGTGCTTTAACTGCAGACTTTCAGCTTTAATTTGAGGGTATT
>WWET01001760.1:291204-332798 GCA_011038615.1 Limnodynastes dumerilii | reverse complement strand
TGCCGATAAAATCGTATCTCTGAATCAGCCCCCAAGAGAGGATTGAAGAGCGTATTTTTATTTTTTATATTTATTTTATTTATTTTTATTTTTTGCTTCATCATTATTCATTTTTTCACTTATTCTTTAATCCCCCATTTTTTGATCATTTGATTTTGTTTTTTTATACTCAATCTTTTTATCTGATTCTTAAAATTTTCATTATATTTTCTCATTCTATTTTATTGAATTTTTTTTTATTTCCCCAAACATTCAAAATAGCATTTTAATATTTTTTCCAATATATATTATATCATATATAATTTTTCTTCAACACTGTGGGCCGTATTCAGAGCTTTAAGACACACACTGCGTGGAAAATACCGATTTCCATCGTGAGACTTTGCAAATTTCACAGGCTGGCAGAGGGTATATATATACCCCAATGCCAGCCGACCTGTTTTTTTTTTTTTAGCCAAGACCCTCCCTCCGGATTAAAAGCTTACAAGACTGGACCCCCTTCAGACCAGGTAAAGATTTTTTTATAACTTGAGGACCATTTTATGGGCATTTTTACCATCTTTTTTTTTTTTGAGGGGCACACAGGGCTTTTTTTAAAAAAGTATGTGGGCAATATATATTTTATTATTTACTCTGGGCACTATATATTTTAATATTTACTCTGGGCACTATATATTGCACGCACCAAACCAATTTAAAACTTGCGCATCCACTAAAACTCTGAATCAGGTCCACCGTGTAGAAAATGTTTAACTCTTTTATTAATACTCCTTTATATTTTGCTTTTTGTAATTTTTTAAAGTTTAAAACAATTAAGTTTTTTAATCTGATTTCTCTCCTATTTTGAAACCAATGTGTGTACATGGTAATTTCTCGTATGGTTCAATACAAATGAGCCAGTGAAGCTGCAAATACCCCCCACTTGAAGCACAGTACATCTTTTTTGTGGGGTCATCTGCAGACCCACAGGAATATTGCCAAAATTAAAAATGTTTGGAGGGCACGAGCAAATTTTAAGTTAATTATATCTCTGCTGTGTGGCCCTTGGTATCCCTTCCGTGAATGGGAATGTGGGCCTCGCAATTTCTATTGTTTAGAATCTGGTTGCTAGGGGCAACATCTCCATTTTTCCTTTCTCGCAGCTTAGTAAATCTGGCCCTTGGAGCCCTGTCGTTTGGTCATGATGGCTTCTGAATGCTAGTTTATATTTCAGCATGGTCTTGAAATGCTGCCTGTTGAAAATAAATCAAATCGTTTAAATATTTTCTAATTCTTAATCATATTGTATTTCATTTCATGAGCTTTAGAATATAAAAGAAGTTCTCTGAAACAGATTTTGAAGCCTACATACATGTTTAACAAATAGATTTACAAACTAATACAATTGGCCAGATTTACTAAGCTGCGATTTTGGAAAAGTGGAGATGTTGCCGATAGCAACCAATCAGATTCTAGCTCTTCCTTTCCTTTTACATACTAGAGAATGTCAGGTAAAATTTGATTGGTTGCTATGGGCAACATCTCCACTTTCACAAACCCGCAGCTTAGTAAATCTGGCCCAAAATGTTCAAACACATGAGGTTGCCATTGCTACATTGGTATCATAAAATATATGATAATATAACATGCATCTATAAAATATTCATCTGAGTATTCTGCTGGCTCACCCTTGTCCAGGGAATGGAATTTCTCCATTATGAGGGTTACCAGCTTTGATACCACCTGTGCAGAGAAATTCCGGTTTCTTGCCGGTGGCATTTTCACATCACGGTAAGAAATGTGTATACCTGTATTTGTCTAATCTATAAACGTATCACAGGTTACGAATGCTAATGTGCCCCAGAAAAGTTTAAAGAGGCACCAAGTTCCCAGCGCTGTTGAAACCGCCATCTCAAAATCTTGCGTTCCACTCACACGTTGCTATTGTGAAATGTGATCTAATTAAGTTTTTTTTTTATGTCCCAGAGATTTCAGCAGTTCCCAATGGCATTAGTTTATTTCAAAAACTTGTCTGTGAAATGGATACATGGTAGCCTACCCAGCAGAACACCAATGCTAAAATTCGGCAGGTGTCCCTGGGGGCACAGGACAGAATCTGCCACTACCTGAATATGGGCCAATTAAAGAACTAAAGAGGCGATGGATCTGCGGAGAAGACAGGCGCAGCTCCTAAAGGAGGTGTGTGAAGTGATTACACACCAGTGGGCCTGCAGTAAAAACATTTAAGTACATTATTATTATTATTATCGTTTATTTATAAGGCGCCACAAGGTGTCCGCAGCGCCATACAAAATACAACAAAATACAGTACAAACATACAGGGTAGGGATGAACAGCATAGTATATATTAAATACAATATGACTATAAAAATATCACAGAAAAACAATAAAGTGAAGCAAGCACAGATCGCAAGGCAAAATGCGAGGTGTCAAGCTTGGAAGATCAGGATTGGGCGCAGTGAGAGGTTGAGAGGGAGCCACCAGGTGGGGATTGGGTAAAAGGGTAGCAGAGAGGGACAAGAGGGTACAAAGTGAGGAGGGAGTGGTGGGGGAAAAAACAACACTGGGATGGAGTGCCCTGGTCGTGCGAGCTAACACACTATGTGGGAGGGAAGAACTTACAGAAGGCATAAGGAGAGGGAAGGAAGTGGACTGCTGGTGTGAGCGGAGGAGAGTGGGAAGGAAGAGAAGGGATAGATAAAGGATGCAGTGTGGATGTTTAGTGGAGGAGGGCTAGGCTAGCCTAAACAGGTGCGTTTTGAGTGAACGCTTGAAGACCTGCAATGTGGGGGAGAGTCTGACTGAAGAAGGAAGGTCATTCCAGTGCAGAGGTGCAGCACGGGAGAAGTCCTGGATACGGCGTCAGATGTGGTAATCAGTAAAGAGGTCAGACAGCGCTGGTTAGCAGAACGGAGAGGGCAGGAAGGGGTGTGCATGTTGATGAGGGAAGAAAAGTAGGGAGCAGTGGATGAAGAGATGGCCTTAAAGGTGAAGGTAAGGAGTTTAAAGAGAGGTCTGAAGCGGACAGGAAGCCAGCGGAGGGTTTGACATAAAGGAGAGGCCGAGGTAGAGCGGCATGAGAGGAAGATGAGCCAGGAAGCAGCATTGAGTATAGGTTGAAGGGGGGCAAGACGGGTAAGCGGGAGACGTATGAGTAGGAGGTTACAATAGTCGAGGCGTGATATGACTAAAAAGTGGATAAGGGTTTTAGTAGCTTCATTGGTGAGGAAGGGACAGATGCGTGCAATGTTGCGTAGGTGGCATGTTTGGTATAAGTACACACCAGTATATTCTAGACAAGGCAGCAACCCTTACTTATTTAGTAGTATGATTTTTGTTTTATATATATATATATATTGCTTTTGTTACCCAACAGTTTTGTAGAAATAATAATGAAAATGTTTTTCTTGGGTGACATTTCAGTATTAGGCATATTTGGATGTTCTGAGTAACACACAATTGGCTGCCTTGAGTAAAACACGATTTGTACATTATTCTGGTATATATCTAGTGCTTTTTTTTGTAATAGAATACACCAGAACGGAGTTCCGCCACCTTTTTTCTACGGATTTTCCAAGTTTTAAATGTTTTAAAAGTTTTGGCGGCAAAATCATTAAAACAGTGCATGCGGCTGCTTGTGAGTGATGCATCGTCCGCACTGGTTGTGATGGCACTACTTGGCTTGTACCACTGCTCGACTTGTGATTGGTTGTGTGGTCGTGCATGAGTTAATGTGAGTCCCGCCACTTTTTTCTTACAAAAAAAGCGCTGTATATATCTTTCCTGGAAAAAAAGAGAAAATCATTCCCAGCTGATTTAGTAGACTTGACCATTTAAGGGGAATACTATTACAAATGTGCAAGTTGCATAATGCAACAACATAAGTTATATAAATATATATAAGTTATAAAATGTAATAATATTAATGTTTAATAGAGTTCAAGCATTTTAGCCTAATAGTTTTCCTGCTAGCTGTGTATCACTTGCAGGTATAACTGCAACACCCATTAAATAAATGCTAAAAATGTTATAAACACTGCAGATAAAAACGTGCACATGTAGGAATAGTCAAAGACATGTATGTTTCAGTGAAAACTAACCGTAACTTATTAAAGACACAGAATGAGGAGGAATTAATTTTTACATTTATATATATATATATTTTATAAAACACATTTATTTCCTAAGTGACTGTTTTTTGTTTTATTTTAGTGTTGCCAGTTTTAAAGATGGCGAAGACGGCCTACTATCCCGTAGCCTCTGATTGTCCAGTACGGCTGCGCGCTGCACGTTCGTACGTGCCAGGGACAGGGCGGGGGTGGAGACAGCGTGCTTGTGTTACAAGTATCTCTCTAACTTTGGCGGGGGAAATCAGTGGCTGCGTCACCACAGGCTCTTTCCTTCCTCGCGCGGGAAGCGGCTCGGGTGACCGGCGTGGAGGTTTTTCAAAGCGGCCTGTGATTCTGCTGTTGCAGGCCTTTTGGAATAGGCAGGAAAATGGCGAATAAAGAAAGTAAGCGGGGCCTGGCCGTGTGCAGAAACCGCACTTACAGCAAGGGAATCGTGTTGTCATGTGACGCTACGGGTTTTAAAGCCGTTCCGTTGTCTGTATGGCTGCATTTTTCACTTGCGTTTACCTGGTCAGAATATGTGCCCCGATGCTAGTTCTCCATCTTCTCCTGCCATCCCCATGTGTCTATTGTGCTCACCGCCCTCATAACATGCGCCATTCATTTTCTCCGCAGTCTCAGCAGTGTGCGCATATTGCAGTTTGGTTTTTAGGACTGAGGGCCTTTGTTATTTTTGGCCACTTGAAATCGTGGATAGCATTGTGTTGAATTAGTTTTTGTAAATCTTATGACGAGTAATCATTTTAGTGTCTGGTATTTCACTGATAACACGTTATAGTCTCTTACACCCTGGGGATTACATTAAGCTATTTCAGCATTTGTAAAATATGGACAAATGCAGTGGTAAGGAGTGTTTGGGTAAAATACTGGTGCTGGTTGTGCTTGGTTCTGTTTGTTTTTCAGAAATGTACTTTTTCTTCCGGAATCTAGCAATGCCTACTGTGTATGTCCTCTAATTAGTATGCTGGTCTTATAGGTTTGTGCATAAGCAATACATCTGTTACAGGATACATGTAAGCCATTGAGTTATATTAGTTTCTCATTTTGACTACAAACCTATGTTTTATTAATGGGCAGATTATAGGTGGTGTACCATCTCCATAGGTAACAGTGAGACTATTGGAGAAATTCTTGCTTTTTCTGCAGGTGTGCAACTGTGCTGAACTACACAGTGAAAATAGATGTTTCATATCAGTTTGTTTGTATTGCATACTTTGTATTGCTGTTTGGGGTATTTGCTTTTAAATGTTAGGTTGTCTTGCTAATATACCTCTGATTTTTAGTGTTTGAAGATACGGTTGAGGAACGTGTTATCAATGAGGAGTACAAGATCTGGAAGAAGAATACTCCATTCCTCTATGACCTGGTGATGACACATGCCTTGGAATGGCCAAGTCTTACTGTACAGTGGCTCCCTGATGTTACTAGGTAAAAATTAACTAGATAATTATGGTTGTGCATTGGCCAATTACTGATCGGAAGCACAACTTCAATTTCAAAGGCTTGTTAGTAGTTTTTGCAGACAATGGAGCTGATGCAGACTTTGAGAGTAAGGGCAAAACCATTTTGCAAAGGGATGCTAATTAATTTTTTTTAAATCTTTTACACTCCTGGGAAATACTTTACTTTTGCACACAGAACTCAAGTACTACTAGCTTTATGTCTAATCTATAAAATAGTTAAGCTAAGAAACTTTACCCCCATTCTAATTCTGCTTTCACAATTTAAATTACCTCCCCTTGCACTTGAACCTGGTATTACTCAGGTCTACATTTGCACCTAAAAAAAGGTGTAAGTGCAGCTCTGAATCAGCCCCAGGGACCATACTTTTTATATTTTGATGGTGAAGTGAAAAAAATCTTAAACATGCTAACAGACCAGTAGAGAGAGGAGGAGGACAATTTTATTGCAAAAATATAGATTATCCGTCTCCTTTGCAGACCAGAAGGAAAGGATTATGCGTTGCACTGGTTGGTGCTTGGGACTCACACATCAGATGAACAGAATCATCTTGTGGTGGCACGAGTACAGATTCCCAATGATGATGCACAGTTTGATGCATCTCACTATGATAGTGAGAAAGGAGGTAAGTGCCAATGCAATACTATTCTTTAAGAAGTTTGTAATTATGCTTATTAAAGGAAATAAATGTCTCATATCACTTATTCTGTGTGTTTAGAATTTGGTGGTTTTGGTTCAGTTAGTGGCAAAATTGAAACTGAAATAAAGATTAACCATGAAGGTGAAGTGAATCGGGCAAGGTACATGCCTCAGAACCCGTGTATCATTGCGACCAAAACTCCCTCATCAGATGTGCTTGTCTTTGATTACACAAAGCACCCTTCCAAACCTGGTGAGTATAACAATTAACATAAGTCAACAAACCCTGAAGTTATTTTGAATGGTAATATATTCTATGTTTTTCTGTTGTAATGCATCTGTTTTCTTAGTTAATAGGCCTTTTCATTGGAATAAGTAATGGCTCATCTTGTATGTTAGTTTGTCACCAGATTCCTTAATTGTAATGCAATGTCATCTCTAAAGCACATTTTATACCGTATTTTTCGGACCATAAGACGCACCTTGTTTTTAGAGGAGGAAAACGGGGAAAAAATATTTTGAACCAAATAGTGTCCTGCACCCAGCATCACCCATCATGTCCAGCACCCATCAGCCCCCATCATATCCAGCACCCATCAGCCCCCATCATGTCCAGCACCCAGCTACAGTACAAAATACTTAAAAAATACTTACTTGCACTGTAGTCCCCGTTCTGCTGTCTCCTGCTTCTCCTCTGCGGGCTTCTCTGACGCTGATGTGACCTCAGGTCACTCCAGCGTCAGGGGGAGGAGCTGCTGCACTGCTCTGCCTGTCACTGTCTGCCTGTACTTTTTTGGGGGGGAAAAAGTGCGTCTCATGGTTCGAAAAATACGGTATGTGTGAGGAACTCCTGCAGGCATGTATGTGCCCAATACACATGTTTAGCACCCTAGTTCACATTGTACTGCAAACTACTATTAAATGTTATCTTTTCAATGTAAAATAGTTTGTTTCATGGAAAACATATTATACCTGAAAACAGTGCCTTGTGGACAGTCCTAATATTTCTAAGGATGTCCTGCTGATGTGGAACAAACCCATAGCTTACAGATAAATTAAATTCCCAAGAGTAAAGAGCAATCTTGAAAACATTTTCATTAAATTAATCAGTTTACTTTAATTTATTTTTTTTAAGATCCCAGTGGAGAGTGTAATCCTGATCTTAGGCTGAGGGGTCATCAGAAAGAGGGTTATGGTCTTTCTTGGAATTCCAACTTAAGTGGACACCTGCTAAGTGCGTCTGATGATCATGTAAGTGAGCAGATATGGTAAAATTTGTGGGTATTTATTACATTGTAGACAGGAGTACTAATACTTTTTTCTGTAGATTCTTATTTTTGTTTAATGAAATGTTTTCTGTTGCACATTACTGCTCATGTCATTGCGACCAAAGCTAATATATTCTTTCATGAAATGTGCATATGTAGTAGAAACTTTATAGTTCTTAAACTATTTACAGATTTCTTCAGAATAAGCGACTGTCTGGACCATCTTTCTTAACCCAAATGGTGAATAAGAACTAACCATTCTAACCTCAGGTCCTTCTGTCAGTGTCTGTTATATGGCACAGACAGCGCTAACTTAATTTATGAAGGATACAGTAGAAAGTCTTTTTCATATAGACTGGGGATGTATACTCTTACAAAATTAGTAAAACATTGGAATTTATTGGTCTAATTGTGTAGAACTACTGTACCAATATCTTTTGTGAAAATCACATATTTACGTTGCTCAATATAGAATAGCTTTTTCTGTTTTTATGCCAGCATGCTACTAAATGCCATACTACTACTTTAATTAACTCTATATGCAGTAGAGCTAGTTTGTGTTTGTTATGATTTCTCTTATGATCTAGATTCTGTAGTGTGTTTTAATGTTTTTCAGACTGTTTGCTTGTGGGATATAAGTGCTGGACCAAAAGAAGGCAAAGTAGTTGATGCAAAAGCCATTTTTACTGGGCACTCTGCAGTGGTTGAGGATGTAGCGTGGCACCTTCTGCATGAATCTTTGTTTGGCTCTGTTGCAGATGATCAGAAACTGATGATGTAAGTTCTGTTTATTTACTCAACGCTTAGAAGGCAATGCTGTCCTGCATGATGTGCTTCAAAAGCTACATCCCACATATTTTACAGCCCATAGAGGTGTGAGGGACAAAGGGACACCTAGAATTTTAGACCACTTCTATTCTTAATTGTTCTTTATTCACTGTCACCACATTACAACCACAGTTTTAAATACAACTTTAGCCACTGTGTACCAGTGCTTGACATTTGATCACAAGTGAATACATTTACAGCATACAGATAGAGGTGGAAAATTGTTCTAAAATGCAAAAATCTTGACACCTTTCCATACTTTGGTAGATGGGACACACGATCTAATACCACATCAAAACCAAGTCATTCAGTGGATGCCCATACAGCGGAAGTCAACTGCTTGTCCTTTAACCCATATAGTGAATTTATTCTGGCCACTGGATCTGCTGATAAGGTTTGTGGATTACTTTTTTCTGTCCCACATTATGCTCACTAGTTATCTGGTTTGCCAAATAACCTGTTTGTGACCATGTTAGTTGGATAAGCTTTCCTAATGTCCTGGAAACTTGGTTACATATGTTGTAATCATCATTACATGTCAGAATAACTTTCAGTTAGTGCCTCTTGCAACATTTGTGTAAACCCCTTTTTAGAGCTGTTCCATAAATCACAGCCTCTAATCCTCATGCATCAGCCATGTAGTCATGCTTTACAAATCCTGATCTTTTAGCCATGCTAGAGTACTTGTGAGTTCTTCCAGTGCTGAGAACGAAATATTGCCCCATCCCAGTTTTAACATAATGTTCATAGATAATGTTAAAAATATTAATGCTTAATATAAAGTAGGCCAGTATTTTAACTATTAGGGGTTTGATTTAGAAATTAGGTGCTTAATGCCCCTTAAGTTATGAATGGAAGCTGAATTCAACTTTATTTTTTAAATTGTTCCCAGAATTTGTATAGTTATGAAGTTAAAATCAACCATGCCAGAAAAGACATCTTATCTATTCTTTTTATTTTCAGACTGTAGCTCTGTGGGATCTAAGAAATCTAAAGCTCAAACTCCATTCTTTTGAATCCCATAAAGATGAAATTTTTCAGGTATGTGTAAGTAACAGTTAGTATCATCCCTTTTTCTCAAGCCACACTGTTTTTTTGTTGTGTTTTTTGTCTTAAGTAAGCTTAAAACTTCCATTAGGCTGAACTGATGGTATACATTCTTATTGCAACACTAAGGAAGATTTTGGACTCTTGCATCCAATTCTGAATTAGTCGGTGTACCCATAAAATGCCACATTGTCGAGTGTTAACATTTTAATCTGTTTTAGAATGGTAGCTGCTTAGGTTTATTTATTGCCATTTTAAAATAAAACTGACTGCCTTAGTACATAGACCAGAAAATATTGCTTTGTAAAATGTTTCACAAGCAGACTTTTTCTTCCGCCTCATTTGCTCAAAAATCTGAATTAGTCTCAGCTTAGTTTGATTTTTGCATGATTATTGAGGAAAATACTGTAGGTGGCTGCAAGTGTTGAAGGTTGGCAAAACAAAAAAAAATGATTTTTTTCTTTTTTCTTTGCAAGGTTCATTGGTCTCCTCATAATGAAACCATTCTTGCTTCTAGTGGGACTGATCGCAGGCTTAATGTTTGGGATTTGAGGTGGGTAAAAATGTTGTGATGTTTAATTGGTCACATCTTTTCTTTGAGTGACAGTTGTATTTGTCTACATTATGATTCCACATGGGTGCATCTACAGGCTTATAAGGCCTTCAACTTTACTCCTACTGTGTAATAGTTGGTTAAATAGACAATTAGGAGAGATCTGTAAATGTGAGTGTCTTTATTTTTGCAGTAAAATTGGTGAGGAGCAGTCTGCAGAAGATGCTGAAGATGGACCTCCTGAACTTTTGGTATGATTCCATGTTTTGTGACTTAAACTCCAGTTGCAATAAAATATCTAATATATATTTTATTTATTGCTATATTTAGAAGATTATTCTGCTAGTAAAAATAGCTTTTGCCGTATGCACTAGAGCCTAATTTTATACCTTCACTTTTTTTAATGGATAGATATCTATCTAATCTTCCATTTGTGTTTATATTGATTTGGAAAGAAATTAACCTTGTGTACCTTTAACAGTTTATTCATGGTGGACACACTGCAAAGATCTCTGATTTTAGCTGGAACCCCAATGAACCCTGGGTAATCTGTTCAGTGTCTGAAGATAACATTATGCAGATTTGGCAGATGGTAAGTTCCATAAAAAAATTTTGTGTACATTTGAAATTTGGGAGCTTGTTTAGATTTTGTACTGTTATAAATCAATTTCATGACACAAAAAAAGTTTAAAATGGCTTTAAAGACTTTAAAAATGAAGAAAAAAAAATCTCCATACAATGGTGTCAGCTTACTGTTACAACATATATGTTGCAAAGATCTACAAATATTAATTTCAGGATTATTTTTGTCCATTTCAGGCTGAAAATATTTACAATGATGAAGAGCCAGACATACAACCTTCTGAGTTGGAAGCACAAGGATCCTAGATCTTGTTGGCTGTAATTGTGTTCTTTGTTTGTTATTTTTTTCCCTGTTTAAAATGGTAGATGTTGCCACATGTTGTGACGTGGTTGTTATTCAATTAAGTTATCTTTTTTTTGATTATCTTGAATACAACATGCTGCCAGCTTACCTATTGTATTTGTACTTGACACAAGGCTTATGAAATGGTGAAAGTTAAAATAAATATTTCCTGTTCTGTATTTGTGTGTTTACTTTTTATTTTAAGACCTATAATGTGTATTTTTTTTGGGGTGGGGGGGGGATAAACCAGGTCGGTGGAAAGTGACACAAAACTTGAGATTTTAATAAGGGTTAATCTTGAATTTGAAGGGTTTTGGTAAGCACATTAATATGCATATTTTCCGTCACTTGCTGAAGGATGTATATTTATCTGGGGAAAGTAGCTGTGTCTTAATTCAAGGCATCCTAAATTTTACCTGTGGAAATCTTCCTCTTAATCAGTAGATATGCAAAAGTCTTCCTTTTATACCCAGTGAAGTGTTAATATTGTCAAGAGCCTTATAATAACTTGCTAGTATGGAATATATATACTTTTTTTTGGTGTATGATTTGCACACTATGGAATGGGGTGAAGTACCACTGTCCAATCCTTTAATTGCTTCCTTCACCTACCCTCCAACCTGCTATGGTCTTGTAGATCAACTCCTTAATTCCTTTTACATATTTTTAGACTTATGCCCTTCATGTATAATACATAAGTTTAATTTTGTTCAGATCTATTTTTTACATATCCTATTTATTACCCAACATATTTTTATTAAATTCACCCTCCAGTACTTGGTATTGCTCATGGTTTGAATATACTTTTTGTATGCTGTAATTCCTTACAAGCCTGCCCTTGTGCTCCACGTACTACTGGTAGAAAACCCCTAATTTATATCATGACCATTTAAAATTGACAGCTACAGACTATAGTTTATTTTTAAGCCAGATAAACTTAACTTTAAGCAAGGATACAGGGACACTATCTGAGACTGTATTAAACAAGTCCTATAAAGCATAAGCAAGCTGCGGAGACCTTTTTATTTAAAACAGTGTTTGTTTAATCCAGTGTTGGCTAACCTGTGACGCTCCAGATGTTGTGAAACTACGAGTCCCAGCATGCCTTAACTGCAAAAGCATAGCAGATACCTTGACAAAGCATCATGGGAATTGTAGTTTCACACCACCTGGAGTGTCACAGGTTAGCCAACACTGGTTTAATCTATCTTGTGATAGGGAAATAACCCACATTAAGCATAAGGCACTTAATTTCAGAAATATGGAACTGTTTAATACAACATGGCAAGGGACCTAAAAGCAAACTTCACTTAAGAGTAGACTTTTTGTTCAGCCTAGGCATGACTTAGCTCCATTCTGAAAGGCTCTGTGTATAGTGCTTCCCAAAATACACTACTTAAATATTGTAATACAGTATTCTCAGATGGTATGTTGCCATCATAACAGAAGTGAATAACTTCCCACTTAGAATATGAACCTTATTGTGACTACTGGGACCCCTTCTAATTGTTTGAGGCCATGTGATCAGAGAAATTCTAGCCTGTACAACTTATATCTGTATTTATAGTGTAGGAGTAAAATATTTTAATCTATATGTTGCTGACACTGGCTAACAGTTTATGCTGACAGTGTCTGTAAAGTACAGTCCTGGCTGGGTCAAATGGAATTTTTTTTTTTTTTTATCGTCACCTGACCAATTTGCTCTTGTTGACATGCAGCACTACCATGTGTGTGTGTGACAGGTAGTCAGGTGAAGCCTGCAAGAATTTATGCGATGACAGGACCCTTTCCACAGATTGTTTAACCAAATGCAGGTTGGAGGTCTCTTAAATTGGACTCATTTGTATCATGGCCAGGATGTTCTGTGACCTTGGTCTGCTGTTAGTGTGTGTAAACTATCTGGTTGGATTTGACAAATTAACAAGCTTCAGTCAATATTAATAGACTACTGTGCAGAAACCCAGAATCTTATGTAAGAAACAGGACAGAGACTCATCATTTAGCATACATATTTACTTAGTCTAGATATGAATTTTAAAAAATCCCAAATTTACATTTGTGGAAAAAAAAAAAAAAAACACTTCAGTAAGCAAAAACACCCCAACAAAATGCCCATTTTTCTGTTTTAATAGCAGGAAACAAAAATTGTGTAGTAAAAAAAAAAAGCAGCATATTTTCAGAAACAAGCTATAAGCCATTTTTTCACAGTTACTTTGCAACAGACTGAAGAGGTAGATTTTCTTAAGAACACCTGAACAAATGGAATGTACCAACCAGATGCAAAACAGGCAATGAGTAGGAAAATTAGGTATTAAGAATCAGCTGAGATACTGTAGATAAGTCAATATGTCAACATAAAACTTCAAGCAAAATGCTGTTTCACATGCTTCAACCTTATTTAGGGAATAGGGTATTTGCTTCAATATTTTTCTCTTTTTCTCTTTTATTGTTGAATAAAAAATGAAATCTTAAGAAATGTAAGTAATTTTATGACCATCCCACATTAAAACAAGTTGGCAATAGGCATCAAAGCTGCCACTTCAGACCTTTAGCCTTAGTTACATCAAAATGTATATGACTGTCTGATATCTGCCACACAGTGGATGCAGTTGTTAAAAGAAAAAAAAAAAGAAAAAGACCAATTTCAGCACTGATACCGGTCATGCCAGCAACCCACACCACTTATACAGGATTGTAAAAATTCTGGTTACCGATCAGTTACAGATACTGAATAATTTTTTATTTTTTATTTTTTTTGTGTGCCAAGAAATAATCAGTAATGAGGATTAACATGTATTACAGTTTCTGGAACAATTAATGTTTACGATAGTCTATGCAGAACGTTAACGTCAGCTGCTGCAAAGAATAAGCTGTAGCAGAGGCATGAAACCATAATGGAGACATCTACACTTCCATTTTCAGCAGGTGGTAGGCAAAAGTTCCACAAATACCAAATCTCATTTAACAGCAATACATTAATATAGAGACACCAGTACAATGTCAGAAGTACCTAACCTAAAACAAGGAAAAGCAAAGACAAAACTGGTATTATTACATTATGGGCCATATAATAAATGCTTGTTCGTCTCAACCTCATATTTGTCAATAAACCACTGTCAACTGTCATTTGGAAATTTTGCTCCTTAAAAATATATTAAAATGTCCAACACAGTAGTTTGAAAGTTGAGAAATTTAACTCATGAACAACTTTCCCTAATAGTTGTTTTACTTTTCTGAACATATGTTTAAAAAATTTGGTACAATGGACAGCTCCTTACCACTGAAGCAATGTGTGGTTTTTATACTGCACAACATCATCTTCATAACTACACAGGGCTGAATCCAGACTTAAGTGCTTGAAATAAGTTACTCCATGTTGACTGCAGCGGAGTCATATTATCTGCTACAAACAATTTAAGAGTTGAAAGGTGATGTTTCCTATCCCAAGTCTAAATAACAGTGTGATAGTAAAGCTGGTCAGTATCTGTGTGCAGTAAGCAATTCAAAGATATAGCTCTGCATGCAAAGAATACGATGAACAAAACTCACCCTGCAATCAACATGGTTGCAGTAGCAAGTGGAAGAGGTTTAGTACTACAATAGACTTTAAGTGGGGACAGATTGAAAATATTAAGGTGGGGAAGATCTCATAACACTGTGCAAGTGATTGACATTTTGTAGGGGTTTGGAACAAAAGGAATGTATTTGTTGTTAAAATGTTCAATGCTGGAAAAAGCAGTATTACATGGTACTGCTATACCAAGGCAGATAACATCTTAATGTAAAAAGTTTTGTTTTGCACTGAATGGGTGAAATTAATTATCCTAAAATCTCCAAACTGATTGAACCTGCAATGAACACCCACTTTGTGGCAGAACTTCATTGGTGTGATAAATGTGTCCATTGGAAAGTCATTTCAGGGTCATTACTAAACAATTGATGTGTATATTACTTTTGAAGGATGTTATGTTATTAAAACATTTTTTGGGAAAAAATGTGATACTTTAGATTCCAGTGCAGGCCAGTACCACTGTTTTGGGTTTATACCTTTTCAGAAAGTGCCCTTTCACGATTCACGGAAGCTTTAGCTTTCAAAAACATTATAAAGTCCTAGATTGTACATATTTTTTTCTATCCTGTCATAAAAGCAGTATTATAATGATATTAACGGGCCAGTTACAGGCTTCCGAAAAAAGGGGTGTTTTTCTTATAAAGAGCGGTAAAGACTGCTTTTGCACGCTACGTGTTTCCTTTACTGAACTAGATCAGACAGCTCCGGCTGCCTGCAATAGAACGCTGCCTAATGGTGGGGTGTGACAGGGTACCTGAGGGACACTTGGTGAGAGGGGGATGCAGATTTCACAATAAGGGCCCTTAAATGCAATCCTAATTTCTACCCCATAGAAAGGTAGGGTCCTGCTGGGGGAGTCATTTGCACGCACAGGACCTCGCATGCACAACTTGCACCTGACCAACAGAACAAATTTTTTTTTAAATGTACAAAATCATGACATGAGCTTTTATGCTCTCATCTGTCGCCCTTCTTCCATGAAAGGAAAAAAAAACAAGAAAAAAAAAAACCTTGTAAGTTTGATGTTAAAATCTTGTAGACAGAATTCATCTAAGAGCCTATGGGCCTCATTTCCAAAAGGTCTATTTTTGACAGCGAATCTAAATCGATAGATATCGCTGTGATCTTGCAGCAATTGTTTCCCCAAAAATCGCTTTATTTACTATGCCTGTATTTTTGGCATCGATTTAAATCCGCCGGTTGAAAACAGCATTACACATTGGGAGCTTGCTGAGAATCTAATTGATGTCATGATGCCTTGATGGATAGTCCTCACCCCCAGCAATGCTGCCTGACTTTTCAGAGATGCTCAAGTGAGTTTGCAAGTATGCTGTATTACCCTATAGAGTAAAAAGCAGATCTAGAAACAAACACTGCCTGTTATATTTTAGGTTTTCTGGTTCCTACATGCATTTCTAAAATGTAATCCATAAAAAATGGTAGGCGGCAGAGCTATAGAAAACATTGAAACGTACACAAAATTACCATTTCAGAACAGATTGGAGATGTTAAGACTGATTTCTAAACATTCATGCAAGTACAGGAATGCAAGTAAATAGATCATGATCCCATGTACAGTTAAAATAGTTCTAAACAGAAGCCTCTCCTACTGTTATAATAAGGGATTTAAGTTTCATGGGCATTGAATAACTTTTATAACTGTTCTTTCAACAAGAGTAGAAAGCAAAACAACATGTACCAACATTATAGCCATCCTCAAATGTGTTATTCGATTTGACACCTACATCAGAATGATATTCTTGAGATCGGGGCCTAGAACATGCAATCCCCTCTTATTAAAAGAATGGACAACGAAGCGGAGACAGCTGTGAAATTGGAATGTGACAATATCTATTAAACTGTATGAAGTTTCTAGCAAGGTTTATGTACTACATGTACTCCGGTAGTCCTAAGAAAATACAGATATGGTAGAAAAAGTAAGAAAATTTGTCACCACAAAACAAAATTACCACCAACAAAATTATACACAAAATATATATATGTATATGTTATATATATATACATATGTTTGTGTATCTAGATTATTTTAATTGCCTTGCTTTAGTCAACTGAATCAATGCTAGAAGGTAGCCCTGTTGAGAGAGTCTTTTGCGCAAGAATCTGTCCCTCTGATAACAGCAGCTCAGTACTGGGCTGGATTCCAGATTCTGTTTTACTCCTGATTACATTCAGATCTTCTGAAGATTCAACTGTATTTGTCTCTACAGAGTTTCCGTTTTCTGCTGCATCTTCATCATCTATAACAGAAACCTGATCTTGAAGAACTTCGACCTTTTTGTTGAGCTCATTGCGCTCATTTTGGAGGGCCCTGCAGAGCTTCTCCAGCCGCTCCACCTTCACGTGCATTCCTTTATGTTCCTTATCCCGAATCGTTTTCTGAAAAGGGGGAAAAGCAAGAAGCATTACACAATGTAGTGCTGTTCTAATCTATTTGTAAAGTAATACATGGAAAAGAAACAATGCACGTTATGAAACATTTATTTAAACCAATCTGGTCCCTGACACTATACGACCCTCAATTTAGTTTAAGGATTCAGGATACTCCTATATTTATCCATATCATGTTAAAATTGTTGTACTGTGTTAGCCTTTACCACCTCAGATGGGAGGCTATTCCAATTAACAACTACCTTTTCAGTAAAGTCATTTTTACACACATTAAGCCGGATCCAGACCCCCGCACGCTTTCCATACGTGCAGAGGTCTCCAAGTCCGAGAGAGCGTCACTTCCATTTCTCGTGTGTGCTTTATGGCAGGTTACGATGTCATAAGATATCATACCTTAATGTAATCGTGCGAATCAGCGGTCCGTAGGACCCCTGATCCGCACAAGTGTGCTTCCCCCTGCCCACTTTAGCGGATGGAGGGGAAGCACAGCCCATTTGTACGCAAATATTCCGTACGATTTTTGCAAGGCTAGGGTTACTATGTGCCCTCCAGTCAAAGCAGGCCACTTGCGCACCTTGCGTGTGTAAGTGACCTGGCCCATTATCTTTAAACATTCCTCTCACCTGTTTATACATATGCCCTTGTGGTCGACTACATCTCTTCCTTTTAAAAATGCCACCCTCCTCAACCACCTGCTTATACTCCTTGATATATATTTGAAAGCTGCGCTCGTATGCCCCTGTCTCTTCTATGCTGTAAGCTATACATGTTTAGTTTCTTGTCTTTCTTCATATGTTTTGTGACCCATGCCCTACACCATTTTAATTGCCCTTCTTTGCAGTCAGTCAGACTATAATGTATTGATGTCCTTCTGCAGAAAAGACATCCAGAACTCAAGACAGTATTCTAAGTCAGAGGAGATCCTAACTCCAACTCTCCCCTCACAGGTATAGGACTTCTGACACCAGGACCCTGCCTTAAAATTTCCACCACCAAATGGGGACAGTGAGGAAATCCAGATTGTATGTAAGGGCTCAACCAAGCCATATGAATGCCACCATGTTGATGAAGAGGCTTACAGGAAGAACAGAAGCCTTCTGCCAGGTCAAACAGTCTATATTTATCAACTTACCTCCTCAGCCATTTGTATTAGAGCTTTGTTATTATTTTCCCACTTGGTACGCCAGATAACGGTTTCTTTTTCTAGTTTCTTAATTTTCTTAGTCATCTAGGGTAAAAATAAATTAAAGAGAGAGCTCTGACCAAATAAGGCATTGTTTCACTTATTATAAACATGGTGTCCCATACCACCACCAACGGCACGACATGCAAAGAGTTTGTCAAGAGTGAATTTCCAGCTCTGTATATTGACAAAGAATATTATGAAAAGAAAAAAAGCAAATAAACCAACCTTCTCCATTTCTTGACGAAAAGTTGTAAAAAGCTCATTGCTCTTTGCCATTGTGGTCTGAAATTCTTCAAACTTATCCATATAAAGAGACAGCTGGAAAAGGAACAGTGGTTTAGTTCCAAAAAGCAAAAACACAATCCTAACAAAAAAATTCTGGCAAATTGTACAGTCACTACTGCAAGCTCTACTGTATTGAACAGCCAAAAATAGAAACCCCCATCATGATAAGAAATTAGTGGGGCAATATCTAAAAAAAACAAACAAAAAAAAAACAAGGACTTTCGGCTAACAGGTACACAATTAATGGTGCTTGCTATAAAATGACCTTTGCATAGAATGAAATGAATGCTATAACTATCTTTAAAACATGTTAATCTGTAAAAATAAAAAATAAACCCCACAAACACTGCATGTGCTCATTATTACCTGCTGCTTTAGTTGGCTTTCTTGTTGCTTCAATTCCTCAAATTTTTGTCTGGTTTCTGTAGCCTCATTCAACAACTAGAAAGACAACAATTACCATGAACATTTCCTGTATATTCCCCGAAGTATATTATCCCAGCTGAAAAATATAAAACTATGCAAATATGAGGGGAAAGAGCGGGTAGGAGTGTCAGCTCACTTCTAAGTAAACAAGAGGGAAAGAAAACACTACATTACAGTAAATTTTATACAAGTCAAAGTGCAGGGTTTTTATTTTGTTTCACTTAAATAGAATCCGAAACATTGTTTATATTCCTGCTTACTCAGGAGAAATAAGGTAAAATTTCTCTTAATTGGTAAACACATTACTTTAAACTATTTACAGTATGGACATGATATGTAATACATATTGACAGTACAATCATTTGCATACAATTATGCAATAACCTAACTTACACAGCTATTCATATTTTATTTATCCAAATTATATAACCTTTTTTGGGTTAGAACAGACATGCCAAACTCATGGCCCGAACACTTTAATTTTGCAGCCCCATCTCACACAGGGAGGTCTGGCAATTGTTGGTGAAAGGGCCTGCCGCAGCAGTTCATCAGGGCAGCTGATTGCAAAGCCCTTATCAACTGCCCTGTATAACTACTGCATCGGCCGACAGCAGGAAACAGATTGCTTTGTGGCTAGTGTCACACATAAGAGCTGGGTGACGGCGCAAACCATGGAGGAGAGACATGGACAGAAGGCAGTCAAGGTATAAACGGGAGGCTGGAGACTAAATGGGGAAATACTGGGGAGCTGGAGCCATATGAATGGGGAATACTGGGGAGGCTGGAGACACATGATGGGTAATTACTGGGAGCTGAAGAAAAATTGCATATAAGATTATTTAAATTTTCTTGCGGCTCACACAATCGTAGACTGATTTTTCTGGCTCAATTGGGGTGTTGAATTTGACATGCTTGGGTTAGAACTTAGACCGATTATGTCCATACAGATACATTGAGCTGGATCTAGACCTATATTCCTTTTACGTTTCAACGCGTAGCGTATTTACGCTAACGTAATCACTATGCACTCCCCTCCCTCGTACGAACTTTGGCCGTTTTACGCTTTCCAAACCTACCTTAAGCGCAACTACTGTCGGCTGTAATGGCTGCACGTACTTATGCACCTAAGCACTCCCATACTGTATGATTTAAATGCCTCACCCCGCCTCCGAAGCGTAATTACGGGTGTCGTATGGCTGGCACGCCCCTTCGTCCTTAGTTACGCTGTTGATACTAAGCTGGTATGTACGTTCAGACTTATGGGTCATAACATCTGCCGCACGCATGCGCAGTACATACAAAATAGTGTTTTTACGTCTCCGGCTAGCGGAAATACACTACCGGACATAGCTCTGGATCTGGCCCATTAATTCACGCACTCTAACGATCAATATTATTGACATAACTTCCAAAAGCAAACCATGTCATGGTCACTTGAGTGCGATAGTCCCACTATCAGAAGTGTCATCTATCTTAAGTATGAGTATAGGGCAGAATGCATTACGATTTGGTAGCATAAACGTATGCACATGTACAGAACATAAAAAGGAGCATATATGTGAACCGTGAAATGCAGTCATAAATCGCTAAATAAAACAAATAAACGAGAAATGCAACATACAGATATTTATAGTCTCCAGCACTTACAAACTCTCTTTCCCGCTGGTGTCGTTCCTCAGCTTCTTTCATAAGCTCAGTGGTTTGCTGAAGTTTTGCATCAATTAGTTGCTGCTGTAGCTCTTTATGCTTGAAAACCTTGTCAATGTGCTAAAAAACAGAACACACCTGAACATAAGATTTAACCCAGACATAAGCCATTTATTAAATACCAAATACTAAAATTTGTCTATGTTGGCAGCAGACAGGTCATACCATTGGCAGAGCAAGAAAAGGGAATATATGATTGAGCAGTCAGAATAGGATGGACTGCACATGCTCATTAATTCTACCTTAATACAGATTAAATCCCTAGTTTTTAGAGGCTATATAATAATCATTAGAATAATAATGCTTTATAGAGCATAATCATCAACACATCAATGGTCAACTAATTAAAGGAAAATCCATGTGACAATCATCTTTAAATTAAGTTTTTTACAGAAAATATAGATATCTTACTTCTTCTCTAAGTGCATATTGCTCAATAAGTTTCTTCAACTTATCACCCAGTTCAACGTTCTCCTGACGGAGTTTTGCATTGTAGACATCGTGTTGCTCCATCTGTGCTTGGATTTCATTCAGTGTCATCTGGAAATGTGCAGTGGCTTCTTTACGCTCTTCTTCATATTCACGTGCCTGGTGCAGGTTATCTTCCTGTGTTAGAGAGACAATTTGTTGTCAGGTATTGTTTCCATACCATATTTAATATTCTTATTAATCATTAAGGCACCGCACAGAGGCAAAATGAAAGACAAATACATATACAATAATTAACAGACAGGTTACAAATTAGTAAAATAGGGAATATGATATCATTACAATGCAGAAATACAGTACAAAGATAGCAGAATAATATTTAGGGACTAAAAAGAAGCAAAATGTGTAGGAGCGGATAAATAAGGGGAGATATAGCCCCGTAGAGAGAGGATGGGAAGTAATGAGGGACAAGGTAGAGGGGTGACAACAGGAGGGACCTGCTCATAAGAGTTAACATGCGAAGTGTGAGTGAGTAAACAAAACAGGGAAGAAGATGGAGAGGGTAGGTAAGCCTAGCCTGAAGAAGCGAGTTTTGAGTGAGCCTTTGAAGGTAATTGGGGGGTGTTGGTTTAAGGTTGTGGTAAGTCAATCCAATTCAGAGGGGTGGCCCGTTAGAAGTCTCGGATGCGGGACTGAGCAAAGCAAAGGGATTAGGAGTGAGTATGGATGGAAATAAGGAAGGAGAGGTAGGGAGCGGTGGAGGAGAGAGCCTTATAGGTTGTGGTAAGGAGATAGATAATGAAGTGAGGTGGAGGTACAACGGTAGGAGTAGAAGATGAGTCTGTTTGCAGTGTTTAGTACTGATCGTAGGGGAGCGAGACAGTCCAGAGGAGGTTGCAGCAGTTGAGACGGGAGATAACAAGAGTGTGTGAATGATGTGAGCTATATTCCAGAGGTTAAAGTGGGAGGATAGTTAGAGGGCGTGGGTGTGAAGGGGGTTGGTAATGGAGAGTGAGGAGTTAAAGCAGCGGGTGTGAAGTAGAAGAGGGTGATCAACAGTATCAGAGGCTGCTGAGAGAACCAGGAGGATGAGAAGAGAGACGTGGTCCTTAGATTTCGCAGAAAGGAGATTGTTTGTAGTACAGATATAGTAGTCATGTGGAGTGTAAATGGATTAAATATGCTATTCCCATGCCTTAATTTACTATGGTTCATATAAAAAAAAAACAAAAACAAACACCCCACCTCACAATTTTATGGGCTTGATTCAATTAGCGCGATAACAGGAAAAATCTTGAAGTGCGCTTTTTCCCGTCATATATGGTATGAAATGTATTTTTATGCGCACCTCTATGGGGTGTGCATAAAAGTCTCCCAAAAAAATTCACGAAATTAGCTTTGCACCGCAAATAACGCCGAAGCAAAGCGACAGGCCCTATGTGTAAACTGGACATGGTTTTAACCAATTCTAACTTCCCACCCGTTTTCCAAACTCTGGACCAATATCATTAACGCAGATAAAATCTCTGATAGAGTATGCAGGAAAGGTAAAATAAATAAATAAAAGTGCTCCAGTTGCAGCTTACCTTTAATGTTTTGTTGTGTTTCTGGAGCTCTCGGCAGAGGGACTCAAGCTTGCTCCGTGCAAGGATAGCTTTGCTGTGCTCACTCTGTAAATGGACCTTCTCTTTTACCACTTGTGTCTGCTTTTTCTGCAGAACCTTCATCTGTTTTTGGAAGTTACGACTCTCTTCCAACTAAATAAAATGTTGTAACATAAGTGCTTCTTAATAGTAGATCATATATCTAATCTGTAGCTAAATTAATACAGCAACATTAAAAACCTGTATCCGTAATGCACAAGCATCAACTATCAAAGGCCGATAGTAGATGTCATTTATAGCCAATGGCTCCATAACCAACAATGTTAACAATAAATAAGAATTTCTAGCAACAAGTCAAAAATTCAACTGCTTGCATTTACAATTATGAGCTTAATAAACAATAATACCAACAACCAAAACAAATACCATATTGCCCATTATGGAGAAGACACCTGTATAATTGTATACGTACAAGATCTGCATATTTCTTGCACAATGCTGCCAGCTTTTCTTCTGGAGACCTAAGTGTGTTCAAAGCCTGCATCAAAAGCAGAACTTCTTTACCTGTGGGTCAAATAACCTGCAATAAGTCATACCATGTATACTTCCATTAGGTAAATGTTATAAACTTAGACAGCCTTGTCATAACCAAAGGTTATTTTAGGAAGACCAACAGTAAACTGCGTAAGGATATTCAGTCAAAAAGTCAGCTACAAATGCATTACCATTAGACAATATTCATTTTTAGCATATATACTGTTTACAAGCACATTTTTACAGTTCTCACAGAAGTTCTAACATACATAGCATGCTATTTGCATTCATTATGCTCTATACACGATTTCCTGGAACAAACACGCATACTTCAGAGTTTAACAACAATAGTTATTATGTGAAAACCACAATGTTGAACAATACTATGACTACTCAACATGGTCTCTGAGGATCTGAGCATAGACCATCTCCTGAACACAGAGTATCTGTAAAAGGCTTCAAGCAATTACATCTACAAGTCAAAGGGTTACATTATGCTGGCAGACTATTTTAGCTGTGCTTTGTTTCGCAGCAGAGGTAAAAGTCAAATATCATTTAATCAATTAAAAAGAAAATTAGATAATTTTATAGCATGATACTATATAATTCTAGTATATTAACCCTTAGTAATCAATAGCAGTGAAAAATGTACTAAAAAAAATATCTAATTCACTCACACTTGAAGATCTGTCCAGACTTGATTTAAAAAGTGAAACCAACGCAGGGACTGATGCTGGGCAAGTGAGCTTAACCCCAGTGTATATATTTTGAAAAAAACATTTATATGCATTTATCCCATAACCCGACATGAGTAACTGACTTTGGACTTTTAGGGGCAGATTCAATTGAGTGCGATGATGGGATTAGGCGCAAAGTGCGCCTATTCCCATATTTTCCGGTAGCTGATCACAGGGTTTATCTCGCATCTCTATGGGGTGCAAGAAAAATTCAGTGATTTAGATTCAAGCAATGTGCCGTTCCAGAGGCACATTGAGCTCAATTGAATCTGCCCCTTAGTTACATATGTACTAATAGGGCTGTGAACATATAGCCTAATAAAAACAAGTCAAATGCCTTGAGAGTTAGAAGGCACTGTATATTACAGATAAACTAATAAACGGTGTTAAATAAAAAAAATAAAAAAACAAAAGCCATATTAACAAGATTTAAACTGCTTCTTTAAAAGTCTATACTTACCATCTGCCTGTGCAGTACAGATGATAGAGAACTACCCTTGCAACCAAGGATTTCAGAGTTAACATGAGGAGGAATGAAAAGGACTAAACAGGAAGTGGGTGTCTAGTCAGCTGCAGGGTTGTAAACAAATCCAATGCGTATACATACATGTGACTAATGCAGAGTCGTTTGCTTAGGCAGGCCTTAACGCATTTGTCCCCACCACCACCTGACAATAATAAATTTATACACAATTACTGCCAAATACTATGCCATACATCTCAGGGCCAGATCCTAAATCATAAATATCACTAATATTTTGCATTTGGACTGCTGTCTATGTTGCATTCTGTGCATGCATTCACACTACCCAATCAGAATGCACAGAAGATCCATAAGAGCAATGACACATCTGATAATCATAATCATGCGTTTGACTTTTACATTTTTAGTCAACTAATGCACCAATACTAGAAAAAATAAATAAAAAAAATAAAACAAAGTTTGATTTTTTTTTAACAAAACATTTAGTATTTATACCCAAAGTCTTCTCTTTATTATTCTCACTTCCTGGGTCTTGTTGACCATCAGGTGGTCCCAGTCTGGTATCTTCTCTTCCTGGTGTTTCCTCACGTGACTCTTTTACCAAAAAGTTTGGCACCATATTATCCTCAATACTCTTGCGTTGCACTACCTCCAGACACTCTGAAGCGGGCAGTTCTTTGCCATTTTCCACAGATACGGACAACCTGTCACTTGAGTCAGTATTATTCAAAGCAGAGTTTGAATCGTTTTCACCCATCACAATCTAGAAAAGAAAACAAAAAGTTAAGTAAAGAACTAGAACATATAAAAGGGATATTAAAATTTTCCAAGCGCAGTATTCAAGAAATCAGTGTGATGTCCAGTGTTTATTTTGAAGGAGTTGAGTGGAGATGTGGAGTAGTTTTTATTTACCAAGAACCGGCTGTGTAGAAATTGAAAAAAATACTTCATCAGGGGGACTCCCTGACGAAGTTGAATGAAGAAACGCGTAGGACCACAGCAAGATAACCCCAGGACAGTGAGCACTTGCTATCAGCTGGAGGAGTCTCTAACTTTCTAACTTGATCACAGCTGCTACCAGGACACTGCAAACAGCACCCGCTGACCCCCGCTCGAGCGGTAAACTGTCTAATGCTTTATGCTTTGATAGAATCAATGTACTATTGATTCAATTCATTTTGGTAAGCAATAATTTAATTGGTTTTACTGTGGTTTTTATTCCTTAATAAAATGATATTGCACCTTTGTCTATGCGTTGATTCTCTAGATTTTGGTGGACTGGATGAGGACCGGTTCAAGAAAAGAGTAGCTGCGGTTGTTATTTGAACATTGAACAATCTGATGCTAAAAAAAAACCAGACATCTTCAAAGACTAAGTGGACTTTGATTGTTGGATCTTAACATGTTATGAAACTTGTGAGTTTATAAATATGTTGAAGTAGCACTATATTACGATTGAACACAACCTATTTTGTGTGATACACACACACAAACTCCAAAATACAAAAAAGGCACACTGGCACTCTTGCAATTAACCAGCATCAAACCATAACATTCTATCATTAAAATGAAAGTCAGAAAATTTGTTACATACATTTGTAAATATTTAATAAGCCACCTGCCACAAGGCTTCTTTGTTTTGTTGGTCCTAACTCTAAAACTGTTCCAACTTTGGGTCATATATCATATATTTTTTTAATTCAGAGCTCACCCCCGGCAGAGGTCCCCAAGTATCCAAAACAGCTGCTCTGAAACAGCACTCACAAGTGGAAATGTTGCCCATAGCAACCAATCACAATCTAGCTCTCAATTTGCTATTATATACTATAGAATGTCAGCTAGAATCTGATTGGTTACTATGGGCAACATCCCCACTTTTCCTTTGGTGCAGTTTAGTTAATCTAGCCCTTGGTGTTCAGTGCAGAGGTCCTTGAGACATTGAGTTACATTAAAGACCATGCCTGATCAGGAGCTGTGGCTATAAAGAGATTGAGTTTCCCTCCACTGCCAAAACTACACAATTTGCTATTTTACTTGGTGCCTAGAAGTTACACCAACACAGTGCTCCGTAGCAGCTTCCCAGGGAGTCTATCCAATCCTGCTCCTGGTGACCCTACTGAGAGGACTCTGGAGAGAACAACCATCGGTGACTTCTTCCAGGAGAGATGGAGAGAGACCACCTCTTTCTGGGATTCTTCATCTTCCTGGAGGGATGAATGAAGAGAGACCACTCCTTTCTGGGATGGGATCCTTCATCTTCCTGGAAGGATGGAGAGAGACCACTCCTTTCTGGGATACTTCTTCTTCCTGGAGAGATGGAGAGAGACCACTCCTTTCTGGGATCCTTCTTCTTCCTGGAGAGATGGAGAGAGACCACTCCTTTCTGGGATCCTTCTTCTTCCTGGAAGGATGCAGAGAGACCACTCCTTTCTGGGATCCTTCTTCTTCTTCCTGGAAGGATGCAGAGAGACCACTCCTCTCTGGGATCCTTCTAGCAGCAAACCAGTGACAGTTAAAATAATGTGGCAGACCCCATCTGCTTCATTTAAGGGGATTGCTGGGCTGGCTAGCTCTTCATTTCTTTTGCCAACTGGAAACATGCTGTGACCACTAGATCCAAGGCAAAACTGTGTAAATATTACAGGCTTCTCTATACACCAGACAACCTTGCCCATGTAAGCGGATAAATACATGGGCACCAGTAACCTCTTCTCATGATAGGGTACCCCCATACAAACTGAGGTTATAAAGAAAACTTTTACCCGAGGCTGTTCTCAAGCTGTCTTCTCCTTACAAGCTATTAACTCTGGCAGCTGGTTCATTCTGAGGGTTAGGATTCTTGTAGTAGCATTCGCTATCAACAGCATTTAACAAAACTGAAAGAAGAGATTGTCTGTACTTTCTTTGACAGAACCAGATATTTGCCAACTTAAGTCCCTTTCCTACTACAGACTAAAGCAGTGCAGAATGTCTTTAGGGAAACTTCTATGTCTATAGTATTGCTAGAATAATTGTTTTAATGATTTGATCAAAGGTTTCACCAATACACTGCAAATACAAAGTAATATCTAGCATTTTTTCCCTTGTACATTCAATCAACCTTTCTTGGTAAAGTATTCGGCTGATTGTCTGTGTTTCTAGCTATCCTTATCATGAGGTAAAGGACACTGGAATGAATCTAGTGCTTGAAAATAAAAGGAAATAAGGTGGAAATTTACACCTGAAGATGAGGTTGAATTGCAGGAAAGGAAAATTTCATCTGTAGCAAACAGTATTGGGCTAGGAAACATCAAACTCCTAAGTCTAAACATTAATTTAAAAGTAAAACTGATCACTATATGCGGTCAATAAGCAAAGTATTCTACCTGCCTGTAGTGAATATAATTAATTTAACTTCCCCTAAAATAAAAAATAATCAATTTCCCCAAGGTGTAAACAGAAACGATATAAAACCATAAACATAACAGTAACTGAGTATGTCGGAACATAATCTTTTAACATTATTAGGACATGTAAACCACGGCTGGACAAATTCTGTGCAAATATAAATTAGGGTGGGATTATTCAGAAGTGACCCACGATTAGGTCAGTGTCACCTAGTAACAGACCATATATTTATATTACACACAATCTTCCATGTTAAATTGTTTGTCAAAGAACCTGGTTTCAAAATGATTGGACTAATTCACAGAAGTAGAGTAGAATACAATCTAAATCAATAGGTAGAATTATTCCTGCCCTAATGACCTTGATTCATTAAACATGTAGTTTCATATACTGCTATACACACATCATTTAGTGTAAGGAACATCAACTATTATGCCATTATTGTAAATGCATATTTATTTTCTAGTTACAAAGGTGTTGCCAACTTAAACTGTGCTAAAATTAACAGTTCAAAAGGCCAGATCTACAGAGTTGGGCCATGTTTATAACCAGTTGAACAAAAAAAACCAACATTCAGTTCCATGAAAGAAAGTCAGCCAATTGAGGATTAATCATCTACACTGTAACCTGGTAAAGGTTCTCAGGTGATCGTAAACTGCAATAATTTTATCTAGAAAACAGCATGGCTTCATTTAAGTAGCGACAGCATATCTCAATGAGCAGTGAATATGTATAATCTGCAAGAGCCAGGTGGCTCAACAAATTAGGATTATATGAAGTAATCCAACAAACACAGATCTGTATTATAAGGTCATCTCTTCAATTGGCACTAATATGCATATTGTTGAAATTAAAAATGCAAAGCTGTACTACAAATCTCACTCCCTTCATCCCAGTGTCTCCTATCTGCCCTAACCTTATACCCATTTTAGCCTGTGGCTAATCGAGAATGGGAAAACAGGTGCCTGTACCCAATAGCAATTTTCTATTTGCAGATGTTTTCAAACAATCATAAAGCTCTCTGGCCATATGCAAACATTTTTTTTGTTTTTTTTGTTTAGGGTCAAAGCAAGAATTAAGAATAAGCAGGGCCAAATCTAAAACACTCAAGGGGCACCTCCTACAAATGAGATGCTTAGAACGGTGCAAGTCGCTGCCGCGACTAATGTCTTTTAGAAGTAGAGACATCCGAAAGCTAATTTTCAGCTGTCTCTATTTCGAAAAGACAGGCAATTAAGTTTTTTTTCTTTTTAGAATGGGCAAGTATGCCTATCATTTTTCTGAAACTGTTGGACCCGTCGTACTCACCGCAGACCCGACCGAAGGTGAGAAACATCTCTGAGGACTTTTAGGCTCTGGGAAAGGCAGTGATAAAAGGGGTCGGTTAGGGTCACGCTGCACGGACGGGAGACTTCGGGTTATGGAAGGGGAGAGTTACGATTAGGGAAAGGGGTTGGGGTTATATTTATACTTAACCTTCAGCATTGCGTTTTCTTTCTTCAGTGTACTGATTGCTTTGGAACTGGCTGGAAGAGAAAGGTCCTTTCGACAGTGGCAACCCACACCCGCTTAGATATAAGTTACCAACCCTTAAAGTGGATATTATTGATAGTCTACCGTAAGTGCCAGCAGCCACGATACAGGGAACCTAGGAGGATATTATTCATTGACATACTCCTCTGACGGGCGCATGTGTCAGTACTGTCCGATGAGCCTGTCCACCTGAAATGTCGGATGTCTGTCCCAAACACAGCAGTACCGTTGGCGCATCATCCTATTGATGACAGCTGATGTGGTCAGTGAGAGGAGCAATAATACCGATTTGTCTGAGTGTGAGCAGGAGTGAACAAGAGAAGCAGAAATAAAAGGGAGTTCTGGCGAGTAATTAAGAGGTGACAGGTTAGTCAAAAAAATAGGAGGGATTGGGAAGGGAATTTACGAAGAAATTAGAGAGGGGGTTAGGGAATGAAGGATGGGCTCAAGAGAAGTGGCAAGAGAGGTAGAACTACAATGGAGAAAACAGTGGGGAGACTATAGGCAATAAAAAGAACAGTGGCAAGGACTTCTCAAATGACAGTGAAAAACACACTTTTTACTTTATTTAAATGTGGCAAAACTAAAAATTGTTTTTAGCAGACTTGCATCGGGAAAAAGAAAGCACTATACAGTGGTACCTTGACTACCGAGCAACCCGACATACGAGTGTTCCGATATACGAGGTGGCACTCGTTAGGGTTTTAGATTTGACTACCGACTAGAAATTTGAGGTACGAGCGGGTCCGGCGGGACCCACTCCGCGGGGGGGACGCGGTGCATCCAGGCGCTCATCCCCCCGCTCCCTGCCTGTCAGCAGTGAAATGAACGCTGCTGTAAAAAAAAATGTAAGGTGCTCTCATTACTCTGATGAAAGCGACTTACACAGCTTCACAGCAGCGTCCATTACTGTCATTTCTGCTCTGCCTGTCCTGTGTGTCAGGCAGATGCAGTGCAGCAGCTCCTCCCCGACACTGGAGTGACCTGAGGTCACATCAGCGTCAATCAAGCCCGCATAGGAGAAGCAGGAGATGGCAGAACGGAAGACTACAGTGCAGTACAAAAGTAAGAATTCAAATGTAAGTACAGTACAGTAAGTAGTAGCTGGGCGCTGGACATGATGGGGGGATGCTGGGCGCTGGTTATTGGTTACTTATACATTTTCTTATTTAAAAACACGTTAACAAAAAAATACTGGGGTGCACGGATTAATGGTATTTCAATTAATTTCAATGGGGAAATTTGATTTGATATAAGAGCAACTTGAGTTACAAGCTCAGTAACGGAACAAATTAAACTCATAAGTCAAGGTACCACTGTACTGTGAGACAAAAAATGACAATTTTTTATTACTAACAGTAAAAATACACAAAACCTATTTATACATTTTTTATAACTTACTAATACAAGTGTCATGTATCCTTTGGAATGGGAAAGTGAGCTTGACTAAAACACAATAAAATGAGTTCAGGTTTAAATTGAAAAGGATAGTTAGCAAAGGCTCCCTTTTGTATTAGTCTGTTATTTATTCTGTTATTACATATGTTGCTTGCTTGATTTCATTTTTTACTTTCTGTATAATAAAAAAGAATTTAGGGTATCAGAATACAGTGCTTCTCTCACTTTACAAGTTGAGGCCTTGTTGTCAAATGCGTAGCGAGGGTGGAGTCAGTGGAGCTTGAGCTCCGGGCAGCAGCTGAGCACAGTGTCACTGCTGAGAACTATGGCCCTGCCCACTTGACTTTACTGTTCAGCCTCATGATCCCCCATGGCTTTCCTAACTGTATGTGAGGCTGAAGTGCTGCTAAACTGTCACCCAAAGCCTGGATTTCAGTCAGCAGCAGCACTAGATAAACTAGTCAGCTGAAACTCCTCCCCCTTCCCTCATGTCTCACATTGGTGCTGCCCTCGGAGCTCGTGTCTATCTCCTGTAACCCAATCACAGCACTCAGGACTGCAGGAGACAGTGACACAGAGGGTGGCAGTGTGAGTACACAGCAGGGGGGCGTGTCTATCTCCTGTAACCCAATCACAGCACTCAGGACTGCAGGAGACAGTTACACGGAGGGTCGCAGTGTGAGTACACAGGGTGCTCTGCTTATATATGCCACAAGATAATGTAACATCTGTGTGGAAAGACTTACATGTTTTCTCATAGGGAGCTGAGGTTTATGTTTTGTTTCTTTTCCTGCATCTAACTGAAGAAAGTGTTATAATAGCTAGAAGGCAAAATATACATGTCTTATCTACTTGCTTGTAAATTCATAAATTCATAATTGATCTTTCTAGTGTGACATTCTTTTGTCTTACATACAGTACACACTTTAAGCTTTTTTTTTAAATTAAGATAAAATGTGATAAATATATGTATAAATACATACACACACACCATCATCAACACAATCATTTGAAATATCCTGCGACACCTATATATAGATATAGACATTCTCCCATTTTTCTCTTACTGACCCAGTGGAGTGTTGGTAAAGCCTTATTAGTTTTTGGGGTTTTTTTTGTTTGTTTTTTAATCAGTTTTCATTTTCTAACTGAAGTAGCGAGGTATTACTGGAACAGGGCATATATTTTTTTTTATTTGGACAATAAAGTTTGTAATATTTACACATAATATATATTTTTGTGCAATTAATATGGATATCTATATCATCAGTGTGTATGTGTATATATATATACACACATTTATTCTTCCTTCTTCTCTCCTATATTAACTTCTCACCGCAGACTTTAGAGTAATAAAGATAAGCATAAGGCATGAAGATAAGTACCCAGCAATTAGTAGTAAGTAAAACTTTATTTCTATTCAGTCAACATTTGTCAGAAAACAGACTCAGGTCCGGATTTACACTACATGACGTACAGCATATACCATATACGTCCGTAGTTTACTGTTTATTGCTACTGCGCATGCGTAGTAAATGTTTTACGTAATCTACGTATATTTTCCTTGTATCTACTTATGTAGATTGCGTATATGCGATCTTAAAGACCGCATATACGCAATCTACGCAACAAAAAGATACGTATGAATAGAATAGAAATAAAGTTTTACTTAATATTGATTGCTGGGTACTTATCTTCATGCCTTATGCTTATTTTTATTACCCTGAAAGTCTGCAGTGAAAAGTTAATAGTTAAAGTTGTGTGTGTATTTATACATATATTTATCACATTTTATTTTAATGAAAAAAAAGGTTAATATGTGTACTGTATTCAAGACAAAAGAATATGTCACACTAGCAAGATCAATTATGAATTTATGAATTTACAGGCAAGTAGATAAGACATATTTTACCTTCTAGCTATTGTAACACTTTTACTTCAGTTAGATGCAGGAAAAGAAACACTACTGAAAGAAGGGGGGGGGGGGGGGGGGGTTTGGGGGAGCTGTAAAATTTACATGCTCCGGGTGCCATGGATCCACGCTACACCTCTGCTTGTTGTCTCAGATCATTTTTAGAGCATTATTGCCCTTAACACTTGTGTATAATGCAGCTGGTGGTTTGACATTATGCATATTTATCTTTCTTTACATATGATATGATTAATATGGTCTTTAATAAAATATATCGGAAGTGATTACAAAAATTTATTAATATGCTCTGGGCCCCCGACAAGTGAGTTGCCCGGGGGTACTCACAAACATTTATCTAACCCTTAGAATAAGGAGCAGCTGTGGCTTTATACTTGTGTTTTATTATTTATTTTTTTTATTCTGGTACACTGGCCAACTAAAATGACTTTTTATCCACTTACCCCAACTTTTTGCCTTTCTGGTCCCCTAAATAGAATGAAAGACAATATGCCACTCAAAACGAACACCTGGCAAGTCAGTTGGGATGTCTTCTAAACCTAAAATATGGTATACTATAGCATTGAAAGGGCTTGCTATCCGCGATCAGAGCAAAACAGTATTTATACATCAACTTTCACAAACGTAACATCAACACAAACAACACATCGTAATCCCATGTGCTCCCTCCACCCTCACACGCAATTATCATGTTACAAAGTGCATATTTATTGTGGCTTAACATGAGTAGGTTTACTGGATACAGCCCAGAACAGCCTGTGCCAAGATTTTAGAGCACAAAATTTGTGAGCAAGGGCACCGAGAGCAAGCGGTGACAGGTGCGACTGTGCTGCCCCTCGTGAGCCCGCAGCACCGGTGCAAGAATCGGAACACGGACAGGAGCAATCAACCTTCCGCACTTATGTCACTACCTGCGTGGAACCCTCCAATCTAACTGCGTCCTCGCTGCCTCCAGCCGGTACCTCCATCTGACACGATATAATGTGACGCAGTCTTGTAAGTGCCGCGCTATCGGCACCAGCGATGTCCCTTGAGCAGCGTTTGAGACACAGATCCCCGCAGACTACCAGCCAATCAGACGAAGGGCAACACAAGGGAAAGCGCCAGCCTACAACCACGTGACAGTGCACTACGTGAGGCGGAAACGTCCGCGTTGCCATCTTTAAAGCTGGCAATCAGTAATCAATAGAATTTCACTGAAATCGTAGTTGTTTCGGTTTGCTCATAACGATTAATCATGTACAGACGGAATATGGCTTGCTTGTTGTTGTAGAAAATGAAAGCAGTACAATTATTAATAAATGCTTTTCAGTGTGGAAATAAATACAGTAGTATTTACATGTCACACTTGTAACTTTATTTCAGTCTTCGTGACAGCAGCCATATCATTTGAGTCTCCCTTTGCCGACACTTATGTCTTCATAAGAAAGAAGGTTAACGGTGAAAGTATAGGCTAGTTTTGGGATCCCCTCATAGTTTATGAAGCAGGAAGAACGTCATAGCGCACATACCCTGACGTACATGCACATTGCGCGCTGTCGGTGTTTAGGTGCCTGGCCGCGTTGAGCCCGGGTTTAGGGAAGGGGAACACCTCTGGGCTGCATTATGAACGCGCCTCCGGCCTTTGAGTCGTTTCTCCTGTTTGAGGGAGAGAAGAAGTAAGTGTTTTGGTATACTTGAAGATACCCAGCCATGTCTGTATTAGCATGATCTATGGAAGAGCTCCTTTTTGTTTCATGTTTTTTTCTATTCTATGTTTCACGTCATATAGTCTCCGTATTATTTGGCAGCACTGTGAAATGGAATACTTATTTGGTGAAGCTTTATTATTGTTTCATTTCCAGACAGTGTCCCATTATGTCAGTGTACAGATTCCACGCATAATGGGTGCATTTTGTTAGTAAATGTATTGTATGAAGTATATAAATTATTTAAAAAAATTATATAAATCACGCCCATTAAACAAGAAAGATCTCTTCATCTATCCTCTTTGAAGTTTCCATATTTATTGATTTGCCAGGGATGACCAATTTCAGGCACACACTATAGAGTTATTGGGCGATAATTGTGTAGTGTTCATGCTGGACTGATTTCACACCGTTTTGTCATTACGTGGGGACATTTTGCAAAGCCCCATTTTACTGTACGACTTAAGGTGCCCATCCACTAGAGTGATTATTGGCCCAATCGTGCAATTATTGGGTGATTGGGCAAATAATCGCTCTAGTGCAGTGATGGCTAACCTGTGACACTCCAGTTGTTGTGAAACTACACTTCCCGTCATGCTTTGTCAGGTATCTGCTATGCTTTTGCAGTCAAGGCATGCTGGGACTCGTAGTTTCACAACACCTGGAGTGTCACAGGTTAGCCATCACTGCTCTAGTGGATGGCAAAGATCGATTTTTCAAATGCCAAATATAAGTACCGGAAACACTCTGGTACGATTATTTGGTTGCTTGACATGTTTAATTTTTATCGGGAGTTAAGGGAGCCGATCAGCAAGCTGAATGGCTCCCTATCCCTGTTCTGTCAGCTTTGAATTATACCCAATTATACACAGGTATACAGCAGCGGTTATTGCAAGCAGACATACAGACAAGAATCAGCCGAAGCTGCGCTTCACACAGTGCAGTTTCGGCTGATCCCTGTTTGTACTACTCTCTGCAATAACTGCTGCTGTATATCTATGTACTATGCTGCCCTGAGTAGTTCCTAGATTCATCTGTTGGCTACATATTTTAGTGAAATTAGGGGTACTTTTATTTGAAACCTGTCATTTTTTAGGATTTTGTTATCCAATACATGTTATTGTGCATCTTATTTCTTAACTTCAAGAATTTTGCAAACTAGTAAAGAGAAAAAAAAATGCTTTTCTGAAGGAGCCAATGTAATGTTTTGATTGTAAAGTTTGATTTTTTTTTTTTTTTATATCCCCCTTCATCAAGGATAACAATCACTAAGGACACAAAAGTACCCAATGCCTGTTTGTTTACTATAAACAAGGAAGATCACACAATTGGAAATATAATTAAATCGTAAGTAAGAATACTGTACTAATGTTATAGGGAATAAATAAATAAATAGTATACACACAAAATAGAAGTTGCTCAGATCAATTTATAGGTAAATGCAAACAGATGCATTAAAGGCAGGGGTAATCTGCTAGAAACAGATACACAGGAAAGGAAATGCCTCAGCAACACTGCCATTAACCAGTAACGGACTATACTGTTCTATCTGTAAAATAAAGCCCAGAAATGTCCGTTACACATATTTTGAAATATATGATGAGCCACCAGCCACCGTAAAGGCATTTTTGCATATGGCGGTCCTAACTCTAACAATAAGAGTCCCATTGTTGGATCATATATACATTTTTAAATTGAGAGCCAACTTACCTCAGTAGGCACCAGTTAAAGCTCTCTAAAATAGCTTCTGTGGAACAACACCTCTCAGCTGCTGCTCCCAGACAGTATACACACAAAATGGAAGATTCTCAGATCAAGATTCTGTTGCTAGCAACAGAAACACAATAACTGAACGCTATAGCTGGCCATACACTGGGAAGATTATCGATCAAAGCAGGAGGTAGTTAATAAACTGGAAGATTTTCTTCTAGGGAAAGGTCCCGATGTTGGCGCCATTTATACTTCTGCTGGGACCAATAATCCTGGCAAGAGACCCTTGCAGCTAGCCTATTGGCTGGTTGCAAAAAAAAATAAAAAATAGTGTGTTAGGTTCTGCAGCACAGTGTCAGTAGGTCATAGAGTTCTACTGTCACAGCACTGCAACCTGTCGGTGTGAGAGGTTCTGCAGTTCTGTGTCAGTAGACCCACACAGAGGGAGAGATGACACAGTTTGGCTGATCTAGATTGTAAGTAACAGGAAAAAATGGAGCAAACATGCACCATGGTAAAACCATATTGAACTGCTGGGGGAGGCACATTTATAATATAACATTTTTTTTATTAATTTGCACCCCTCCCATTGCAACATGGTTTATCCAGATTTGCACCTTTTGCTGTAATTACTCCTAAATTTAGATCAGCCCCAGTGTCCTCTCTCCTGAAGTGTGGGTCCACTGACAGAGCTGCAGAACATCTTATCCTGACAGGTTGCAGACCCACACAGAGGGAGAGAAGACACAATAATTGTAAATGCCCATACAGTACACAATGCTGGGAGCCTGTTTCCGATCTAAATAAAACATGCCAAAAGATCAAATAATTGTACTAGAGCATTTTCCATGTAATAATACCCATTTGAGAAATCCATCCTGACCATACACTAGATCAATAATTGGCTCAATCAACCGATAATTGAATGATCGTCCCGTTATTGCTACGAAATCCTGTCACCTACCAATTCTAATATTGGGGCTGATTCAGAGTTACACATCCACCCTTTTTTAGGTGGAAGTGTAGACCTGAGCAATACCATGCTGAATTGCAAGGGGAGGCAGATTTATATTGTAAAACCAGAATTAAAATTAGGAGGTGAAGTTTCTTAGCTCAACTCTGTTTTATAGAATAATCATAAAGCTAATGCAGTATTTTAGTTATATGTGTAAATGTAAAGAATTTTCCATGCATGCAATTTTTTTTTTATTAATCAACACACCTTACTTTGAAAAATGGTTTAGCTGAGCTGTACACTTCCACCTAAAAAAAGGTGGATGTGTAACTCTGAATCAGCCCCATTGTCTCTATTTAGATTATCCCTGCTTTTGTACACCTGGCAATTAACCTATAAAAGTATTTGACTAAGCGCCATTTTGTGTTACTATATGGTATGCCTGTCAACTTTGCACATCTGGATATTGTTTTGAAAAATTGTCACTGTAGATCATTTTTTTTTTTGTAATTGATGTGTGTTTCAATAACTATTAATATTTCCATTATTCAGTAACTTTGGTTAATACATTTACTAAAGCTATCTTCAAATTAAAATCTGATTGATGACTGAAACATTCTTTAAAATTTTAGTATATTTAGTGGTTGCTTTAAAGGTCATAAAAACATAAAAATTGTTGTGAGAACAATTAACCTCAAGAACCATTGAATGGATTTTATCTGGAATAAGCAACATTAATGAGAACTTTAGATGCATATCTCCTGTTGGCTTATAATATGGCACGTGCAGTTGTTTCATTCCCATGAATTCTATTTACGGTCATAACATTTGACATTCTACAGTTTTGATGCAGCTGGTAAATGGTGTACATTTGCGTTGTAAAGAAAATGTTTTGCTATTGAATTATTTTTTTGTTTCCTCAGACAGTTGTTGAAAGATCCTCAAGTATTGTTTGCAGGATACAAAGTACCACATCCTCTGGAGCATAAAATTATTATACGAGTTCAGACAACGCCAGAGTACAGTCCCCAAGAGGCATTTACCAATGCTATTACTGACTTAATAAGTGAACTGTCTCTGTTAGAGGAAAGATTTAGGGTAGGTACATGTTATTAGTTTTTATTGCTTTTATATTGAAATGAAAATATTGTTTTATTTCAGTTTTCTATTATCAAGGTAATCCACTTTAAAATAAAACATTGATCCATCCACAAAAAGTCTTTGGTAGCTCTTAAAAATTAGATATTTTTTATACCTAAATACGATACAGCCAATGAGTTGACCCTGCCTGTAAGAAAGGGTGGGCTGCACCAAATGTGATTGTTTGAGATCCCAGTTATAATTCTTACTAGATACAGCATATAGTATTGAGTATCCCTTTTCCTGTACATCCGAGAATAACTTGTCCATGCTAAAATTCTTTGTAATATAATGGGGGGTTTTCTATTTGCCTTAAGATCAAACATAATTTAAGAAACATTTTTTTTATTTCTCTTGCAGGTAGCTATCAAAGACAAACAAGAAGGCATTGAATAAATATACAGAAGTTTGCGAGTGATGTAGTTACTGCAATTTCAGAATTTCTCTTTTTTTGTGTGGACTGTAAATTTAGTGTTTTGTTTTTTAATAAAATATTGAATTATTGCATTGTTTTATTTTGACTGGTGTAATTGTTACACACTGCGGTATATTGTACTATAGCAGAGTACTCCAGTCCTTGTTTTCCCTGCAGTATGCCTTCTTGCTAAAGGATCCTAGCCTTTTACCTTGCAGCTGGGATGCCTTAACTGTGGCTGTGTGTGTATTTAGCAGCCAATCGGGATACAGTTCTCCCTTTAAATGGCTGCCAACCGATAGCCTCCTTGTCGGTCATAGCCTCTAGTTTTTTTTTTTGTGTTGCCTGTCTGCTTCTGTTTTATTATCAGTTCTGATCCAGTGATTCTTGAGTGCTACTTCTGCATCTTATTTGTATCTTTTTACATCTTATACTATACCTTTGCTTCCCGCTTGTGTGCGCTGAGTGAGTGCCCCTGTTTGTTTGTTTGGTCTGTTTGTTATCTGTTCTCTGATGTAATTGGTGCTTCTATCAGTACTCCAGGCAATAAAATAAAGTGGTTACATGGTATAATGATAATACAATTATAGCAGTTACATCATATAAAAGTTACACAATTCTGGAAAATATTAATACAAATATAAAGAGAAATGATGTGTAGAATCAACTGCAGCTAAATGAAACAAAGGAAAGATGCCTCATTTTTTTTTCTTTTCCTTATTCATAAACATTTTACCCAGTAATAGCCCTGGGTATCACTGATTTAACAATATTTATATCTTATTTATCAGAGTATAGAAAAGAGAGGGGAAGGTGGGTTAAGTGTTAGTCTCATCCTTTATTTTAAGGTCTGGTTCCGGAAGTATGAAACATGTAAACTTAATAACAATCTATAATCAAGTACTATAACAAGTACTATAATGGTGGCTCATCCAATAGTATTCTATGTCCAAACCATGTGGTAAATTGGAAACATTGTTTTACATTCTCACAAATTGATGGAGGTAAAGTAGTTACATATTTTTCCCAAATACTAAAGAATTTTTCAGTTTTTTGCTCTTTTGACATGGACGCCTCCAGCCAATCCACACAAAAGATTTTTTTAAAAAAAGCTGCTCTGAGAACAATCTAAAAGATGGGGGTTCTGGGAGAAGCCAGTGCTGAAGTATGCATTTTTTCCCCACTGCAGACAATATAGTTAACAATTTTTTACAGCCACTTTTTCCATTTTTTTTCCATTTTATGGAACAAAAGAGAGGTCCGACGCTCCAAACAAACATTATATTACACTATGTGTCAGGACATACATAAAAAGGAGGTTTAGTGCACAATATAGTTATATTGAGTTAAGCTCACCTGCCCAGCATCAAGGCACCTCCTGTAGGCGAGTCCCTATCCATCTGCTATATGTGTACTCAGGAGGTCTGTATTAAGACACCCCTACTATATGAATAGTGTGCAGCGGCCAATTTGTGGGAGGGGTCAGGCTCTCAAAGTGAAACAAGCAACAGTAACAAAAAAACACAAGCTGTGCTTCTAATTTAATATATGAAATGGGTTCCAGTGTATTTATAAATGGAGATGTGCAGACAAGGACCAAAATGACCACTGTGCAACTACAATGAGAAAAAGAGAGGTCTGGCGCTCCAAACAAACATTGTATAACACTATGTTTTAGCAAAAACATAAAAAGGAGGTTTAGTTCACAATATAGCTATATTGGGCTAAGCACACCTGCCCAGCGTCAAGACATCTCCTGGAGGTGAGTTCCTCAGGAGCTCTGTATTAAGATACCCCTGATATTTGAACAATGTGCAGCGACCATTTTGTGGGAGGCGTTAGGCTCCCAAAGTGAAACTAGCAACAGTAAAACAAAAACACGGGCTACGTTTCTATTTCAATATATGAAATGTGTGCAAGTATATATGTAAATGAGGAGGCGCAGCCAAGGACCAAAATGACCACTGTGCAACTACAAAAAACAAAAGAGAAGTCTGGCACTCTAAACAAACATTATATAACACTATGTGTCAGCACATACAATAAAAAGGTGGTTTAGTTCACAATATAGCTATATTGGGTTAAGCTCACCTGCCTAGCTTCAAGGCACCTCCTGTAGCTGAGTCCCTATCCATCTGCTATATGTATACTCAGGAGGTCTGTATTAAGACACACCTGTTATTTGAACAGTGTGGAGGGACCATTTTGTTGGAGGGGTCAGTCTCCCAAAGTAAAGTTAGCAACAGTAACAAAAAAACAGGCTGCGCTTCTAATTCAATAAATGAAATGTGTGCAAGTGTATATATAAATGGAGAGGTGCAGCCAAGGACCAAAATGACCACTGTACAACTACAAGGAACAAAAGAGAGGTCCGACGCACCAAGCAAACATTATATAACTCTATGTGTCCGCACATACATAAATAGGAGGTATTATTCACAATATAGCTATATTGGGTTAAGCTCACCTGCTAAGAGTCAAGGCACCTCCTGTAGGTGAGTCCCTATCCATCTTCTATATGTGTACTGTATTAAGACACCCCAGCTATTTGAACAGTGTGCAGCTGCCATTTTGTGAAAGGCGTCAGGCTCCCAAAGTGAAACTATCAACAGTAACAAAAAAACAGAGTGCACTTCTAATTCAATATATGAAATGTGTGCAAGTGTATATATAAATGGAGAGGTGCAGCCAAGGACCAAAATGACTACTGTGCAACTACAAGGAACAAAAGAGAGGCCTGGCGCTCCAAACAAAAATGATATAACACTATGTGTCAGCACATACATAAAAAGGAGGTTTAATTCACAATATAGCTATATTGGGTTAAGTTCTCCTGCCCAGCGTCAAGGCCCCTCCTCTACGCGAGTCCCTATCCATCTCCTATATGTGTAGTCAGAAGGTCTGTATTAAAACACTCCTGCTATTTGAACAGTGTGCAGTGGCCATTTTGTGGGAGGAGTCAGGCTCCCAAAGTGAAACTAGCAACAGTAACAAAAAGCACAGGCTTCACTTCTAATTCAATAAATGAAATGTGTGCAAGTGTATATATAAATGGAGAGGTACAGCCAAGGACCAAAATGACTTCTGTGCAACTACAAGGAACAAAAGAGAGGTCCATCGCTCCAAACAAACATTATATAACACTATGTTTTAGCACATACATAAAAAGGAGGTTTAGTTTACAATATAGCTATATTGGGTTAAGCTCACCTGCC
>WWET01001760.1:268474-281129 GCA_011038615.1 Limnodynastes dumerilii | reverse complement strand
AAGGGTGAATAAAGCTGGTAAAATCAAAGAAATGTTTTAGCAATAATTTTAAAATGTGATATGATATGGTATCAAATAACAGCTAAATTAGTGTGAAAGGGCAAAATACTATATAATAAATATATCAATTGAAGTAAAAAAAAATCATTCAAATTCATAAAGTGATGCAAAACATAATAGTCAAGAAATTAGTCTAAAAGAATAATATTCAAGGGTGAATAAAGCTGGTAAAATCAAAGAAATGTTTTAGCAATAATTTTAAAATATCAGGTGATATGGTATCAAATAACAGCTAAATTAGTGTGAAAGGGCAAAATACTATATAATAAATATATCAATTGAAGTAAAAAAAAATCATTCAAATTCATAAAGTGATGCAAAACATAATAGTCAAGAAATTAAAACAGTCTAAAAGATTCACAACATGCCTCAAAACATACCAATATTAATATAATCATGCCTTGATATAGCAATGAAGCGCTAAAATAATCCTAATTGTTAGGGCATCCACTGATAAGATCTTTATATCAATAATGGCCTATGATGTCAGCATACAGGTTGTACAATAGTATTGTACTAGCGTAATGTATACTGTTCCACTTGATATTGTCTCTAATCTTAAAACAGATGCAGTGAAAATTTGTAAACACTTGAGGAGGATATTCTCCCAGATGGATCCTGGGCACTGGGATCAAGCGCTATAAAAAGAGTGTAAGTTTCCATCAAGAGGCAGTAAGGGTCTTACCTACTTAATGATAATGGGCCAGATCCAGAATAACGCTTGCGAGCAAATTTACGCATGGCGGAGACGTAAAATCGCCTTTCTGTAAGTACTGCGCATGCGCACCATAGAAAATACACTCAGTAATGTAGCATAGTTGTGAACGTATTGGCCATTCACGTATGTGTCACGTAAATACTTACGTGTGGGCGTGCCAATTTTACATGAGTCCAAATTATGTCTGAAATACGTTAAGTAGGCGGGGGTTTGTATTTAAAGTGTACAGTGTGGGCGTGCTTAGCTGCGTAAATACGTGTTGCCCATACGTACGTGTGCGGATCACTGTGATTACGTTGGCAAAAGTTAAGGTAGGGTTTAAAAAGTGTATCTTGACAAAATATGTACATTCAAGGGGTGTGCCTAGTAGTGTATAGAAGGGACGCACACGAAAATACGCTACGCGAGTAAACGTTTGGCAAACGTAGTTCTGGATCTACCCCAATGTCCTTTCAGATAAGTACTTTAGCTCTGTAAACCAAACGTCGCAATGACACCTGGCAGTTTGTCTTGCCTGGAACGGCAGTATGGTGTACACTATAACTCCTTAGGCACCTGGCGCCTTGGTGTCCGTCAGGAGCAGAAAGAAGCCCTGTCGTGTTAGTTGGTTTTTGCTTAGGTCAGAGCAGTTGTAATTGAAGATCAAAAGGCTTCAATTATTTTCAAATGCCATTTGATTGATCAATGAATAGTATGTAGGTAAATGCGAGGTTTTAACATAGGTTGCGGTCAGATAGTTTGTTTAAATCTTGACATTTTCATCATATCCACTAGTGATTTCCTCAGATGGTATGATAAGTATGTTTCTGCAGGTGTCTATATTTAAAGAGTTCCAATTAAAAGCACCTGTGATGTGTTATTCCCTGGAAACACTTTAATTACCATTCAAAACATATTAGCTTAGTAAATCTAGCCCCAGAACCCTACGCAGAAAATGGGGTTGGTGCGTAAATAAGGATAGTATGTAAGGGCTTCCCCCTCCCACCATGCGTACCGGCTGTACCATCCTGAAGTTGAAAAGGCTTCCAGCACAGAAGCCTGGATCCTGGGGATACAAGCTCCATGGTAAAGGCTTATAGATAAGCATGTGCTATAAATCAGTATAATTTTTTTTACAATTATAAGAAATTCTGTACTCCTGTCTTGTTTGCATGTGTAAATGCACAGCATGAATTCCTTTATGTGAAAATAAAATGAGAGTGTTGGATATGGTGCACTGTGGATAATGGGGCAGACACATCTTTACTATTTTTCTATATATTTTCTATAGGCATAGTTCATTTTAATGTGTGACGATCCTAAGCCGCCTATATCCCACTTAGATAGTATTGTCAATAAAAACCTTAATATTCATAATTCATTCTATACTGGTTAAGTATGAAAACTATATGCTTAGCAATGTAAAGCGTGTACTCTACAAACAGCTTGAAAACATTGCAATCATGCAGACTAGATGAAAAGTAATGATGTGTTAATACTGAATCTTCCACTTGCAAAGCTTTCCCTGATTGATTCACAATTGATTCACAATGATGGGATCCACCTATGTTGCTTTTTAGCAAATGATAGAAGTGGAGTAAAGGGTAGCCCATGTGACTCTTGTGTCCAAGACAGAGGAGAAATGTAGTTAGTTTTCAATGACCGCTAGCGCCTCATGTTCCATAATGCTGTTGTATATACCTAAAAAAGAAGGAAAACGGTCCAAAGCTATGTCCACCAGAGATGTAAGTTATGGTAAAAATAGTGAGTAAACATGACTAAGACTCCATAAAACATTAGAAGTGAAATAACTCTTGCAAAAAGAGAATAATGCAAACTTAATTGGCCATTAAGTGTTTAAGTTTCAGAAAAAGAATCATAAAAAAACAAATACAAAAGAGATGGTCTGACCTCAAACATAAGGAAAAAGCTACACAAAAATAAAGCAGGTGCAACATCAAGAGAAGGATGTATTCCTATATCTACAAAAGGCCATTTTATAGTAGAGTATGAGGCAGATCCAGAACAACGCTTGTGAGCGAATTTACACGTGGCGGACACGTAAAATCGCGTTTTGGTAAGTACTGCGCATGCAAACAAATAGAAAATACGCTCCGTAATGTAGTGTAACTCTGAGCGTATGGGTCATTCACGTATTTGTCGCGTAAATCCGTACATGTGGGCGTGCCAATTTTACGTGAGTCAAAAATACGTCTGAAATACGCTATGTAGGCGGGGGTTTGTATTTAAAGTGTACAGTATGGGCGTGCTTAGCTGTGTAAATATGTGTTGCACATCCGTACGTGTGCGGACGACAACGGTTACATGGGCAAAAGTTAAGGTAGGGTTTGGAAAGCGGATCCTGGACAAAATACGTTTATTCAAGGGGTGTGCCTAGGGAAGTGTATAGAAAGTACGCTACGCGAGTAAACATATTGCAAGCGGAGTTTTGGATCTACCCCTATATGCATAATTGTGTGTATAACAATTTTTCAGAAATTTTTCAGAAAACGCTGTTACACTGTTATAAATAAAAGAAAAATAAGTCAAAGGTTATTTTAAAGTGACTAACTTAACATAACTAAAAACATATGATCTGTTCAATATTATTTTTGTTTTCCTGAAAACAAAATAGTGCTATACAATAGCAAAGTTGATAATACGCTATTTGGAACTTCCCTTGTTCCATTCCTAGCTCAGTAATAAACTCGCTCTATAGATAGATTTTCCAAAGACTTATTTTATAGCCACATTTTCACTACTAACATCCGACATCAAATATGTCATAAATAGCGCACTAATAACTTCGGATCAAGTGTAGCACATACTTCAGTTAATGCCATTGTCACGCCATCATGGCAGATACAACTACCTAGTAACCTCCTCACTATTAAATGATAGCGATAACTATGACTTCATCCCGAGGCATCCAGCTAACATATGGGCGTGATTAAATTCTGTGACAGGTCTGTGTGTTCGTCGCTGACAGTGTCACATGACATACATGGTTTCTCGTATTGGTCGGATTGTTTATTGTGACGTAGCTAGAGAAGACCAGGAAGTTTCACTGCTTGCAGCGACAACAAAACAACAACATCTCCATCTCCGGGTAGAGTGTAGTGTGTCCTCGCTGGAGAACGGTGATCGGGGCTACCGCTAACATGTTTCGTGGTCTGGGCAGCTGGTTGGGGCTGGACCCAGGAACAGATACACCGGCCACCGAGGATATGAAGCAGAGCACGGGAGAGGAAAATGTAGTAAGTGCAGAGCAGGGCGAGGAGCCAAGGCCTGAGGAACCTTTGAAGGAATCCTTGGAGGTGGAAGATTTGCTGCTGACACAGGCCAAGGGCTTAGGCAGTGAGTATTTGATGTCTACTAAGTGTTACTGGAGATGGGACAAGTAATTAGCGTTGGATGTAGAACGGAGTTGCTCAAAGTCTTTGTAAATTACCCCTGACTTATAAAACATGCACGAGATGATGAGCTGCATGCATTTGAATATACACCACATTACATTCAGAGGCCTGTATTGGGCGTTCCAACATAGGCTTAGGGCATCCATGCATAAGTTACATGCAATGTTGTGTTGAAAATTGTAATTGTGACATCTTTAAGTATCAACTTGAAGTTGCCCAATCCTGATTCAAGTGCATATGCACATGTTACAAAAAATAGACAAATGTGTACCTTTGTAAATTCACACTGGCCTACAGGGAGAAGTAAACTTAAAATGTGCAAACAGGCTTAAGATGTGACTTTTCACTTTTCCTCCAACATGACCCATTCCATAAGGTACAAAATACTTTGCTTCTCAGTTTCCAACTGTCAGTTGCTATGGTAACCACCACCTTTGTTGAAGAGACATAGGGCTCTATTTACAAAGCTTTAAAAAGTTCATTTTGAAAGTATAACACCAAAAATGAACTTTACTATTTACTAATGCTGCACCGCCATGGAAATCAACAGTTTCCATGGCCATGCAGTCAAACTTCTTCTGTGCTTGCCAGCCCATTTTTTTCAATGTGGGCTAGTGCTTTTAGCTATTTACTAACCCTCAGAGTGGAGTTTTATACTCTGCTCTGAGAGTTAAAATAACGCCATCTCAGACTGGCATTCAAACTTCTATTCCAGCAATCTCCCCATATAACCCCCTCTAACAGCTATTATGGGGAGAAAAAGGGGTATATAAATATCGGGAGACAGTCGGAATATATGTAAATACAAGATGTCTTTAAAAAAAAATTATAAAATTACTGAAACTATAAAAAAAAAAAAAACTGAAATAAAAGTAAACAATAGAATAGCTTTAAATACTTACCGGACCAAAGAAGCGTCTGCCCGCAGGTGCCGGTCCCGACATGGAGAGCCTGCTCATGCGCAGTGCTTCTCAGGCTGGGGCTTCATTTTTTTTTTTTTTTTTACAAAGTCCCAGCAAAGAGTCACTGCGCATGTGCAGACCTTCCAGACACACGAAGAAAGCCCGCGATGACAGAAGAAATTCAGATGTCATTGCGGGACAGCCAGCAGAGAGTGAGTCTTTGTAAATAGTATGAACGTAGCTCACAAGTTTATACGTGCTTAGTAAATAGAGCCCATAGTTCTTTATATATTAGTTGTCATTTAAACCAGGTGAGAGACAGTTGAAAGCTCAGGTGTGGTGTATGTTGTACCTAATGGAATGGATCATGTTGGAGGGTCTGTTTTCAAAGCCAAGTTAAATTGAAAACATTTTAAATATTTGTCTCTTAAAGTAAAGTATTTTACAGGTATCCAAAAAATAAATATTTTCACAACTAAAGCTGGTTGCACACTAACACATTAGGTACATAAAAATAACATTAAAGAAGGATTTGTTTTCAGCCCTGACGAGCGTTTATTCATATTCACTACACACAATTTTGTCAGCTCAGTGTAAGTTTTTGCCCTTTTACAAATTGGGAGATTGTTTAATTGCTAAAGATGCTATCACACTTGCACAGTGTACACATATATTTACAATGTTTGGAGCAATATTTGGGTGAAAAATTGTTAGTGTTTACCCAGCTTAACATTACAACATTGTTTGTCCTGTTCCATTCTTTTGATGTTGCTGATCATAGTTAGGGTTTGTGAGCGACACCTGCTCTTTAATAAAATTATGGCTAAGTTTCTGTAATACTTCAGTGCACACAAGAGGTAGTTACTAGGCAGACAAAGCCTTCTAAACAAAAGGATGATGGAAAAAGTGCTTAATAATTTAGTAAGAGTCCCATAATTAGGTGTAGTTTTTCTGATTCTAAAAAATAGACCAAAGTTTAAACAGTTGTCATTCGAATTCAGTTCTAAAAAAATATACCCATATGTTTTTTAATTTTTAAACATCAGCTTATAGTGGCTCTCAGTATGGGCTGGATCCAGACTCAAGAAGGAGCTTGAAATTAAGGGCCTGATTCAGACTTAAGAATGAACTTAAAATTAAGAAAGGAAGGTTACAGCTGGGCAAAACCATGTTGATTTCAGGATGAGTCAAGTTAATTGTATACTTTGAATGCAGGGATATATCTTTGAATGGCTTACTGCATACAGTTACTGACCAGATTTACTTTTACACTGTTGTTTAGACTTGGGATAAAAAACATCACCTCTCAACTTTAATACTGTTTGCAACCGATGAAATATGACTCCCCTGAAATCAACATGGTTTAGCCCAGGAGTAACTTTCCTCTCTCAGGACCTGATTCACATTTAAGAATTTTCTTAAAATAAGAACTTAAAGTCACTTCTGGGCAAAACCATGTTGTTTTCAGGGGGAGTTAAGTTAATTGTATTCTTTGCATGCAGGAATATATCTTTGAATTGCTTACTGAAAACAGATACTGACCAGCTTTACTATTACACTGTTATTTAGACTTGGGCTGCTAAATATCACCTCACTATTACCGTTTGCAACAGATGAAATATGACTTTCCTGCAATCAACGTGGTTTAGCCCAGGAGTGAATTTAAGTTCTTATATTAATAAGATTCTTAAGTGTGAATCAGGTCCTTCATTTCAAGCTCCTTCTTAAGTCTGAATCAGGCCCTAAGAGAGGAAAGTTACTCCTGGGCTAAACCATGTTGATTGCAGGAGAGTCATATTTCATCTGTTGCAGACAGTACTAGTGTTGAGAGGTGATATTTCCCAGCCCAAGTCTAAATAACAGTGTAAAAGTAAAGCTGGTCAGTATCTGTGTGCAGTAAGCAATTCAAAGATACATTGCATCTGGAAAGTATTCACATCGCTTCACTTTTTCCACATTTTGTTATGTTAGCCTTATTCCAAAATGGAATAAATTCATTTTTTCCCCTAAAAAAATCTACGTGAAAGTTTTTTTGAGATTTTTGCAAATTTATTACAAATCAAAGAGCCAAGAAATCACATGTACATAAGTATTAACAGCCTTTGCTCAATACTTTTTAGATACACCTTTGGCAGCAATTACAGCCTAAAGTCTTTTTGTATATGATGCCACAAGCTTTGCACACCTATCTTTCGCTCATTCCTCTTTGCAGCACCTCTCAGGCTCCATCAGGGTAGGAATGGATAGGAAGCATCGGTGCACAGCCATTTTCAGATCTCTCCAGAGATGTTCGATCGGATTCAAATCTGGGCTCTGGCTGGGCCACTCAAGGACATTCACAGAGTTGTCCTGAAGCCACTCCTTTGATATATTGGCTGTGTTCTTAGGGTCGTTGTCATGCTGAACGATGAACCGTTGCCCCAGTCTGAGGTCAAGAGTGCTCTGGAGCTGTTTTCATCCAGGATGTCTCTGTACATTGCAGCATTCATCTTTCCCTCTACCCTGACTAGTCTCCTAGTTCCTGCCACTGAAAAACATCTCCACAACATGATGCTGCTACCACCATGCTTCACTGTAGGGATGGTATTGGCCTGGTGGTGAGCGGTGCCTGGTTTCCTCCAAACATAACGCCTGGCATTCACGCCAAAGAGTTCAATCTTTGTCTCATCAGACCAGAGTATTTTGTTTCTCATGGTCTGAGAGTCCTTCAGGTGCATTTTGGCAAACTTCAGGCGGGCTGCCATGTGCTTTTTACTAAGGAGTGGCTTCCCTCTGGCCACTTTACCATACCATACACCTGATTGGTGGATTGCTGCAGAGATGGTTATCCTTCTGGAAGGTTTTCCTCTCTCCACAGAGGAATGCTGTAGCTCTGACAGAGTAACCATCAGTTCTTCATCATGTCCCTAACTAGGGCCCTTCTACCCTGATCGCTCAGTTTAGACAGCCGGCCTGCCAGCTCTAGGAAGAGTCCTGGTGGTTCTGAACTTCTTCCGTTTACGGATGATGGAGGCCACTGTTCTCATTGTGACCTTCAAAGCAGCAGATATTCTTCTGTACCCTTCCCCAGATTTGTTCCTCGAGGCAAGTCCTTTTGACGTCATGCTTGGCTTGTGCTCTGACATGCACTGTCAAGTGTGGGATCTTAGCACGGGTGTGTGCCTATCCAAATCATGTCCAATCAACAGAATTTACCACAGGTGGACTCCAATTAAGCTGTAGAAACATCTGAAGGATGATCAGTGGAAACAGGATGCACCTGAGCTTAATTTTGAGCTTCATGGCAAAATCTGTGAATACTTATGTACATGTGATTTCTTGGATTTTTTATAAATGTGCAAATATATGCCAAAAACTTTTGCACGTTGTCATTATGGGGTATAGTGTGTAGAATTTTGAGGGAAAAATGAATTTATTCCATTTTGGAATAAGGCTGGAACATAACAAAATGTGGAAAAAGTGAAGCGCTGTGATTACTTTCCGGATGCACTGGATATCCCTGCATGCAAAGATTACAATTAACTTACTCCCCCTGAAATAAACATGGTTTTTCCCAAGTGTAACCTTCCTGAATTGGGTCTGTAGATATTAAGATGTTGTATAATAAGTGACAAACATAGCTCTCCAGTATAGAAAATTTTCCTATTGTAATAGTTGTAGAGATGTAGTAAAATATGATATTGGTAAAGCAAATAATTGTATCCTGTTTAAATTGGAATAAAAAAAAAATCTCTTTTTTTTTTTACAGGCTATCTCTTAAATTTTGCATCAGTTGCTACAAAAAAGATATCGGAGTCTGTTGCTGAAACTGCTCATACCCTCAAGAAGTCTGTTGAAGAAGGAAATATTGATGGCATCATTGATAAAGTAAGCTTCTTTTCATCAGAATGGAGTGTATCAGGATGAAATGCAGACATTTTCCACTCTTCGCAAATGGAAACAAACCTCTTTTCAGATCCGCTTCCAGCATGGACAAGGATTCTCGCCCATTTTAGCCCTTATACAGATTTTCGAGCCATCCCTATTGCATGTGGGGATGGCTCGGAAATCTTAAGTTAGGGTCCTGCTCTCGTGAGTATATATGTGCAAGGGGAGTGGCACAGAAGTCAGGATGCAGTGGAGATATAGCATCAGATCTCCGCTTCTGCGCTAAGCGCAGTAAAAGGAGAGGTCTGGTACGGTGCAGTATCACCAAGCTCAATATAGGTACTGATAGTTTAAAGTTCCATGTTGCAGAGTCGTTCTACTTATGAACACAGGATACGTGGTTCATGAGAATGCATAATGAAATAATAATTTCCTAAAACCTTATTAAAAGTAAACTTTTTACTATTGCACTTTCCTAATTTGTACATTGTTTTTTTTTTCTTTAAAGGATAATAATAATACAATGGTGGGTGCATGGTTTTTGTTTGCAGTAGTGGTAGATATTAATTTTCATATCATTTCTGCGACATTGATCTGTTTCAGTTATGTAAAATTCTATCTTCCTAATTGCTTTCTATTTCTTGGTCTTTTTTGCACAGGTGATTTCTTTAAATGCACTTACGGCCATGCATAATAACGGCTACTTTATTTTCATATACCAACTAGCACCTATTTAAATATAACCAACAGATTATAATAAAATTCAATACTGTTTTAAAAGAAAAAAAAAAAGAATATGGTTTTCAGTAATTCACAACGGATTTCTCACAATTCCTGAAACTTTATTTTATAGACTATCATTGGTGAATTCAAGAAGGAACAGGAAAAGTTTGTGCAGGAAAAGAACGTAAAAAAGACAGGTAAGTCTTACCATATTCTGCTTCATGACTTTATTTGCTTAGATAAGCTACAGTTGTCTCAATTATTTTCTGCATAAAAATGAAACAAAAACCTCAATGCTGCCCCTTTTTTTTATCCAAAACAAATCTGCTTACTCCTGTTTCCATTCCCAGTTTGAGTCTGGTGAAAAGACACAAAAGATGTACCATACTTTTACAGCAGCACTCTGTTCGCACAAATACTACCATTTATAAATATTATACTTGACTATATAGTTCATTATATTCCCCTGCTTTAGTTAAAATATAATTTTCTTGTACAGTAATATCTCATGTATCACTTGGACTAATGGAATGATAACCTTATCTGTGTTTTATTCAGGGATTAATGTTTTAATGTCAAGAACAGAAAATAATAAAATATAATGCTATCTTATTTCATGTAAGCACAATTTGTTATTTCAGTCCTTGGTCGAGATTAAAGACAAAGGCTAGATGTCGTGGAAAACATGATGATTATGTATTTATCCTTTTGTTCCAGAATGCCCAGTGGAGCCTGTTTAACCTGTTTGACACTTTACTTCTATTCTGTTGACTCTTTATATTTGTGCTTTTATTGTTTACTTTCTGACTGATTACATCCATATTTGCTCTATTAATTAATCAAATTTGCTTTTTACATTGGAAATATGAGTAGTTTTAAATCTGTGTTTTGTCTTTTAGTATTATTAATAAATCCCTGTGGACTGCACAAATCTTTAATAAGTTAATCTTATTTGTTGGCCTGGTTGTTGTGTGTAGCCCAGTCCTAAAAATTACTTAATATGTCTGCAAATGTGGAGCTGAATGTAATTTTGTTACAGGCATTTTACAAAATTCACCCTCTCTGCGCTGTTATAGGCATCTTTACAAAATTCACTCTCTGCACTGTTATAGGCATCGTTACAACATTCACTCTTGCTGCACAATGTTTTGAATCATTGTGATTTTGTTTGGCTTTTATAGAAGCGGCTGTTCCGCCTTGGGTTGGCTATAATGAAGAGGAAACCATTCAACAACAAATCCTGGCCCTCTCGGCAGTAAGAATTTTTAATGTTCTAATTTTTTTATGTTAAAATACCTACAAATACAATGTTTTACTCCTTTTTAAACAAGAATGAAAATTAATTTTATAGTCATAAACCTGAAATGTTTTATCATGTTGTTATACTAAAACACTTAATCTAGATAAGCACACCGACTGAGAAAATGTTGTTTGTGTCAGCAAAAAAAATAAATGTTTTTTTAGATTAAAGTTTTGAATGAGAACAAATACCAGAAGCAAAAAGAGTTCATAAATAACATCCGGTTAAATTTGACTTGTTTCCAAGGTTCATTGTTTTTCCTTCTCTTAAAGGACAAAAGATTTGCCTGTGCTTTGAATTACATGTGTTTTTAACAATCTATTGTGTAATTAATCTCTATTTATGATGAAACCATTCTGTAAAATTTCCACATTCTGATGTCATGAATGCTTAGTATTAGTATTGGACTAATGTGCATATCTTTGTAACTTACCAATATTTTAATGACAGAGTTGCCTTATTGTTATGTACCCTTAAAATAAAAAAAAGACTATCCAAAGATTTGTTTGTCAATATATGTTTTTATTTAAGGACAGAAGAAACTTTCTTAGAGATCCTCCTGCAGGTGTTCATTTTCAGTTTGACTTTGAGCAGATGTACCCTGTCGCTCTTGTAATGCTTCAAGAAGATGAACTGCTTAATCGTATGCGATTTGACCTTGTTCCTAAACTGTAAGTGGTCGGATTGTATGTTTGCATTGTAAGTAAAATAAATATAGAGCCCTATTGAGTGGGATGGATAATACAGCCATATTCTAGGGGATAATATGGACACAAACAATAAAAACAAGTAATAAAGAGCTTCATTATGGGGTATAAAGTGCTCTTCATATTACTGCCTTATGTCATGGAGTCCTATTATGGGGAAATATGGAGCACTATTATAAGTGGAACATAGTTTTGTTATGGGGGTAATTTAAGCAAAATTAAGGATAAATAAAGATCTGCCACTTTCCCTTTCTCTCTTTCCTAGACACACAAATGATGATCTTCAAAATAATCTATTTGTACACAGTATGAACCATGACTCTCACTGACAATGCATTTATATTGTGTTTTTAATGGTGGGGGCTTATGATGGGCTTCTGGTGGTGAATGGACCATTGGACTTTTCAGAAAAATTGTATCTATTTTTTTATATATTAAGTCTCAACATTTAACTTTTTTTAATAAAAGGCAGAAGTTTGCTTAGCATGAGTGGGATACACCATTAATATAAACTGTTTACATTATGGTGATGTTCTGTTATAAATATTCACTATATACTAATATTATCTTTCTAGTGTGAAAGAAGATGTGTTTTGGAGAAACTATTTCTATAGAGTGTCCCTGATAAAGCAATCTGCACAACTGACTGCTTTAGCAGCCCAACAGGCTACTACAGATTCTGAGAAGACCAATGGCAAGCAAAACGATGACTTAGAAGGTACAGAAAATTGTCTTTACCGGGTTATAAACAAAGAAGCTTTCAAAAATTATGTGTAGTACATGTGGCATAAGAAAATTATTGTTGCTTATGTTAGAATTCACAGTGCCAGTATACACAGGTGTTTCTAACATATGAACAATATTTCAGAATTTAGCAAATTGTCCAAACTTTGGGTGTATATATGTGTATATATATATATATATATAGTGTGTGTGTAGATAGATGGTCATAAGCGCCTCTACAGTGTTCTTTAATTCTGATT